>JAEBUT010000009.1:577925-594689 GCA_020011035.1 Amanita subjunquillea | reverse complement strand
ATCTAAGGTGAAACATTTCATCCAACACATTTGATGAGGTATTTGAATCTTGATGAAGCGGGCGCTTTGAACATCGCAAAGTCGATCACATATGCTTCTCCTTCCACCTAGGGGAAGAAACTAGACGATTGAAAGCCAATCTTCAGGAGAATAGCCCGTGTAGCAGAAGGCGACCTAAGGAAATCAAGCAGCGAACACATTATGCACTTCTCTTGGATAAACTATATCCGCTTTAGGCCAATGATCCTGAGCGACTTGGGAGAACTGACAGCACAGCCCGTAACCCTGCATTGTTTCTCGATACAGGTCACAGTGGGTGGAGGCCATCCACATCCCTGCCCTACATTCAGAAGTCTGATCGCTTATCCACTCCACCGAATTACATGCGCTTCATGGCACCGGCATTTACTCTTCTGAAGGGACACCCTGCATTCCCAGTCTATGCAGCAAAGATCATCGGAAAATCCTGCATATCATCAGTATGGAAACAGCATATAATGCCGGCAGAATGCCTGCACAATTCGACGTGGGAGGACACATGAAACTAGAGATTCTCGACCGAGATGCGTCTCGGAGACACAAAGGGAATTCAAATTTAATTTGAAAACTCAAAGCCTCTGACATCTGGCCCAAATGGATCAACTGCGGTAAGATCAGGCGGTGTCAGATCCCAAAAGGCGGCAATACCGAAACAAACTGCGGAAAGGGTTAGAGGGGAACACAGGGACACAGATGCTCCGGGATTGCCCCAAACAAAGCGGAACACCCCAAACGGCATCCTACGGCCTCCTCCCCACAGATCGCACAATTCGGGTGAGAGAGGAACACGATCCTCACACAAAGCAGTCGGCCCAACGCAATCCGGATGCTCTCCGTTGAAACATCCGAGCGAAAGCACGCGGAAACAATCCCTCCACGAACGTGAATCTCAAGGGGGGTTTAAGAATGGACACCGAGGAGTGCCGACCAGGAACGTTGACGCCCTAACATGATCGACTCTCTAAGTGTCAAGCAAGAAAACAATATACACACTAAACCAACACATTCCCATTACTGTGCCAAACAACCCATAAACCCACTGAAATATCTTGCTCTTCTTGATGTGGAGCAGAAGGAAACTTCATTGATGAATGAATATCAAAAGATCTACCTAAGGAACCCTTAAAACAACCAATTAGAGTCAAGAACACTGACGGGACAATCAATCAGAACGGATTAATCACTCATTGCACTTGTCTCACCTACTCTATTGAGGGGAAGACGTACAACAACTGGTTATGGATCACCAATCTAGGAGATCAGGCGATAATCTTTGGAATACCATGGTTAGAACAGCATAATCCTACAATCAATTGGCGAAAGAAACCCCCCAAATGGACGATGATTCAGAAGACACCAAACCTATTTGGCGCATGGCATTAGACAACGACAATGGGAGAAGACGAATATTGGATCAGGGTGAAAACATCGGCATCACAGGCACTTTGAACATCAAGCCAAAAGAGACAACGCGCCCATGTGCTACCTTCTGAATACACGCCCTGGCATGCTACCTTTGAGAAGAAAGCGCTCAGAGTTTTTCCATCTTCTCGCCCATCGGATCATGCGATCAAACTCAAAACAGGATTTATGCCCAAAAGTCAACAAATCTACCTTTATTCACTAAAAGAACACGTCAACCCTCGATGAATGGATTAAGGAACAACTGCTAAAGGATACATTCGACGTCTAAGTCACCACAAGCATCACATTTTTCTTTGTCTCTAAGAAGGAGCAAGCGGCGCACTTCGACCTTGCCAAGATTATCGATACCTGAATGAATGGACAATTAAGAACACCTACCCGTTACCCTTAGTCTCCGATTTAATGACGAAGTTAGAAGGCGCAAATTACTTTACCAAACTTGATCTGCGCTGGGGCTACAACAATGTCCGAATCAAAGAAGGTGACAAATGGAAAGTGGCATTCATAACCAATCGCGGATTGTCTACACCAAAACAGTTCATGTTCTTTGGTCTTTGCAACTCCCTGTCAACGTTCCAAATGATGATGAACAAATTTCCAGGATATGATAAATGAAGGATGGCCTCATCATTTATATGGATGACATCTTGATCTGTGCAAAAAACAAACAGAGAAATGCGGGAGCGCACAGAACGCGTTTGAATGCCTACAGGAAAATGACTTATTCTTGAAAACTTGCGAAATGCCAAAATTTTGCATTCAAGAAGTCAAATTTCTTGGCATGATCATTACACCCGGACACATTCAAATTGGATCCCATTAAACTTGCAGGAATTTGTGACTGGCCAACACCAACAACGGTTTAACAAGTCAGATCCTTCCTTGGATTCGCGAACACTTCTATCGGAGGTTATTGGCCACCTTTGCCGCCATAGTGAAACCTATTGACGATCTAACAAAGAAAGGTTACTCTTTGAATGGACACCACTTGCCAGACCGCCTTTGAAGCGCTTAAAAAAACAAGTTCTCCTCCCTCCCTGTTTTACCGCATGCCCGACCCCACCGCGACCATTCATTCTTCAGACGGACGCCCTCAAACAAAGCTACTGGAGAGTGCTTCAACAAGCAGATACAACTGGAATGCTTCCTCCATGTGGATTTATTTCGCATGCCTTGACAATTACAGAACAGAATTACCAGATTTATGATCTGAGAACTACTAGCAATCATTAAAGGACTGCAGGCATGGCGACATTTACTCCTTGGATTGCCACATTCCTTATCGTGGTTCCTGCAATCATAAGGATCTTTCTTCTATTGATCACCCCAGCAATTACCTCCTTGACCAGCACGATGTGTCCATGATGCTCTCGGAATTTGAATTGAAAATTTAACATGTACCTGGCACCAAGATGTTTGAAGCAGATGCTCTATCCCGTCGACCTGATCACATGAACGACGATGATGCTCTGGAAGCTGTTACCATGTTCACCAGATAATAAATTACTCTGGTCTCATTGCTACCAGATCTCGCCCAGGAAATTGGGATGCTACATCACTTGACAGCTTTGGACGCCCGATTATTGAAGTCATTGAGACTCCACACGCTCCACTGATTAAATCCAAAATCCCGATGGGCATTTGTTGATTGGGATCATCCGTACACTGCTAGAGCATACATCCCCGATAACGGAATGCTCAGGACACAGATTGTCAAGACAGTTCATGAATCGCTCACCTCAGGACACCCAGGACCATCGAAAACCCCCTTGAACTTCTTCAACACGATTATTGGTGGGCCAGGAATGTATAAACACACATCAAAGAATGGATCACAGGTTGCGCCATTTGCCAACAGATGAAAGTGAATACTCACCCTAACACTCTGGCTCTTCTACCCATTGGATCCAAAGTGACTTGCCCTTTTCAACAAGTCACACTGGATTTCATTACGGATCTTCCCATTGCTGATGGCTATGACTCGATCCTGGTCACGGTGGACCATGGTCTTACGAAGGGGGTAATTCTTACTCCTTGCAAGAAAACCATTGACACTTTAGAAACAGCCAATTTTTACATCTCTGAAATATTCAAATGCTTTGGACTACCTGATATCCTCATCTCGGATCGAGGACCACAGTTCTCAGCTAAGGTCTTCCAGGAAATTAGAAAGACACTAGGAATCGATCACAGAATGAGCACAGCTTATCATCCACAAACTGACGGAGAAACAGAATGCGTTAATCAAGAACTAGAAGTATACCTTCGAATATTCTGTGCAAATGAACCCCACAGATGGAAACAATTACTCCCAATCACTGAATTTGCTCACAATAATCGACACCATGACTCAGTTAAAGCCTCCCCGTTCCAACTCATGTATGGAACGAACCCTGTTGCATTACCAACTGCCATACAGAAGATGACAACACCTGCTGCTGAAGAGCACCTACAGCTATTACGAAAAGCTAGGGAAGAAGCACTAGCTGCACACAAACTAGCAAGGCAGATGGTTCCACGACAAGTCAGGGACAAAGCAATCAAATTCGTACAAGGAGACAAAGTATGGCTCGAAAACAGAAACCTCAATATACCATATCAATCTAGGAAACTAGTGCCTAAACAAGAAGGACCCTTTATAGTGGAACAAGTTCTAGGACCAGTAACATATAAGCTCAAGTTACTGAAACAATGGCGCATTCACCCAGTCTTTCACACGTCACTCCTTATGCCATATAGAGAAACTGAAACACATGGACTGAATTATACTACTCTGCCCCCTGATCTCGTAAATGGACAGGAAGAATTTGAAGTTGAAGCGATTCTCACACACTGAAAACGCGGAGCAGGGTATCAGTATTTGGTTAAATGGAAGGGATATGGCCCGAACGATAACTCCTGGGAACCTGAGCGCAATCTAAGTAATGCTGCAGACGTGTTACAGGCATATAAACTCAGAAGAGAGCTATGAAATCCCATGTCTCGATATCCCAACCGCCAAAAACCTCAAACAAACAACATCCGTGATATGAAAAGATAATGCTCCACCTGAGGACAATACTCCCCCAAAACCTTATGAAAGCTTAAAGTACGCGCTCATCACATTCCCTATCCTATCCTTCCCCAATCACCCTTTAGAATCCGCTTGACTAGGTCAACTTTATCCAAACCCTAGCACAACCAATTAATCGCCTACAGGACTCCATGACTTTCTAACGGACATGCGGCGCACACCGACAGGTGTTGAAATTCCATTCAATGCCTGATAACTACTCCCCTTCCGAAATATCTGCATCTTACATTCGTCCAGAGACATTACGGTACTATCCAGACACAATGTCACCTTACCTCCCATCACCCAACAGACCTTTTAAACCATACCAAACAATGTATACCACTAAGGCGGCCCCCGTCGAGAAGACCCTGCACTATTTGATTTGCGGAACATGTAGTCAACACGCTAGCAAAGAAATGGAGATGCACAGATGGGTGGCTCCTCAGAACCTCCCAGATGCAATCTCAATCCTCAATAGAGCACTCGAAAGCCTCGATTTTCTGGATGCATTCAACAGCACAGGCGGACCCACCATACCTAATTCACCCGAAAGTATTGCGCCACAAGATATTGCACCTGAAACAGAAACAGACTCCGAAAACGAAATTTCTACTACTACCAGGAACGAACTACCGGGCGAATCCGAAGCATCATGATGAGGAAACTCGAATATGTTCCCGATCAGGTATGAGTTGACTCATTGGCCATGTTGTGCTGGTCATCTGGGTTGTTTGCAATGTGAGTTGACATCCATGGTTTAGCCATGTGAGTAATTGGCCATGTTTGGGCATTCTGTGTGCCTGTGACATGTGTGTGTGAGTTGTGAGTACCTTGTGACATGGATGTGAGCTCCAAGTTCCTGTGACAGTGTGAGAGTTCTGATTTCCCTGTGACAGGTGTGAGTTCCTGTGGTGTGTGTGACAGGTGTGTGGGAGTTCCTGTGACTGGCCCAATGCCCTGCAAGTTGCCTTGTGACTGGTGTGAGTGGTGGTGAGCATCCTGTGAGTGGTGTGTGAGATCTGAGTACCCTGTGAGTTGCCCTGTGATGGTGTGAGTGCCTGTGACTGGTGTGAGTGCCCTGTGACTGGTGTGAGCATCCTGTGACTGGTGTGAGATCTGAGTGCCTGTGAGTTGTCTGTGACTGGTGTGAGTTGCCCTGTGACTGGTGTTGGTGCCCTGTGACTGGTGTGATACCCTGTGATGCCCTGTGACTGGTGTGAGTTGCCCTGTGACTGGTGTGAGTTGCCTGTGACTGTGTTGGTGCCTGTGACTGGTGTGAGTACCCTGTGACTGGTGTGAGTGTCCTGTGATGCCCTGTGACTGGTGTGAGTTGCCCTGTGACTGGTGTGAGTGCTCTGTGACTGGTGTGAGTTCCCTGTGACTGGTGTGAGTGCCCTGTGAGTGCCCTGTGACTGGTGTGAGTGCTCTGTGACTGGTGTGAGTTCCCTGTGACTGGTGTGAGTGCCCTGTGAGTGCCCTGTGACTGGTGTGAGTGTCCTGTGACTGGTGCAAGTCCCCTGTGACTGGTGCAAGTGCCCTGTGACTGGTGTGAGTACCTTGTGACTGGTGTGAGTGCTTTGTGACTGGTGTGAGTGCTTTGTGACTGTGATGCCCTGTGACTGGTGTGAGTGCCCTGTGACTGGTGTGAGTGCTCTGTGACTGGTGCAAATGCCCTGTGACTGGTGTGAGTGCCTTGTGATGCCCTGTGACTGGTGTGAGTGCCCTGTGACTGGTGTGAGTGCTCTGTGACTGGCGTGAGTACCTTGTGACTGCTGTGAGTGTCCTGTGATGCCCTGTGACTGCTGTGAGTGCCCTGTGACTGGTGTGAGTACCCTGTGACTGGTGTGAGTGTCCTGTGATACCCTGTGACTGGTGTGAGTGCCCTGTGAGTGCCCTGTGACTGGTGTGAGTGCTCTGTGACTGGTGTGAGTACCTTGTGACTGGTGTGAGTGTCCTGTGATGCCCTGTGACTACTGTGAGTGCCCTGTGACTGGTGTGAGTACCCTGTGACTGGTGTGAGTCCCTGTGACTGTGTGAGTGCCTTGTGATGCCTGTGACTGTGTGTGAATTTGTGACTGGTGACTGACATGGACTGACAGCATATAGGAAGGGACAAAGATTGCTTACCAATGCTTAGTCATTTTAGTCAGCTGACCAATCTTACAGCAGCCTTAGGTCAGCCTTAGGTCAGCATTTGGTCACCATTACCACACACTTACCACATGATTGTCAGCGCTTTGTCAGCAGTGCCTGGTACCTTTTCGTCCCCTTCTTTATAGACAAGCTTCTGGGCCCCGCCTTTGGCGCGTCCTCACGTTGCTCGAACTGCGACCGTCGTCTCGCCCCTTCAGCTTGCCGGGGCTGCAAGCCCCGGACCCCGTAAATCCCAGTTCAGAGTTGTATGCTTTATCCCAGTCCACAGTTCTATGCTTTATCCCAGTCCACAGTTCTATGCTTTATCCAGTCAGAGTTGCATGCTTATCCAGACCCTGCAATCCCACTCAACACTTGCATGCTTTATCCCAGACCCTGCAATCCCACTCAACACTTGCATGCTTTATCCCACTGAACACTTTTATGCTCCATCCCTGTTTGGTGGCCATGGGGGGTCATGTTGACCTGGAAGAGTTGTATGCCTTATCCCACTGAACTGTCTTATGCTTTATCCCACAAAGCTGTCTTATGCTCTATCCCTTTCTAATTATTCATTATACTACTCTCTATCTGTAATTACAAATTCAATCCCTGTAATATTTCATTATATACTATGTTGGGTACTTTTTGCCTTTCATTCCCTCTGGCAATAATACTTTTATCCTCCTCCAGATGTGCACCTTGACAATGCAACATACATCTGCCCATGTGAAAACACTTCTGTCTGCAGGTTTAGTCCTACAAACTTCACTGATTGCCCTTGAGACTTGTTGATAGTCATGGCAAATGCCAACCTGATTGGAAACTGCCTTCTCTTCAAAGGAATTGGCAAGTTCTCTGCTGAGGGCTGAAGTGTGATCCTTGGAATCAATGCAATCTTTCCACCAAATCTTTCATCTCCAGATATGATCTCACATTTCACAACTCTGTTGTTGATATCTTTCACTATCATTCTGGTCCCATTGCATAGTCCTCTAGATGGGTCAAGATTCCTCAGAAGCATCACTGGACACCCTGTCTTCAATGCCAATTTGGACAATGGCAGTCCACTTGCATTCAGAGAATTCAAGTATTCCATGGGATAAGGTTGATACCCATCCTGAGCCTCATTCTCCAAGTCAATTGAATCTGCACTGTTCATCACCTTTTCTCTGCCTGGCATCATCTCCAGAATCTTGTTGTTGATCTCATCCACATCATCATTTTTGCAGCACAGAATCGTCCTGTCCAAGAAATACTGACTTGTTTTGTTGCCCAGGTGAATGTCAGGATAAGCATGGTGTATCAAGTTGTCCATGGTATTTGGATGGCAGCACATGTTATCTGGTATTTGCACTTTGCCAGTCTCATCCCTGTTGGTACCTGCTCCAATCTCTAATAGCCAAGCTGCATGAGCATCACTTTCTGGTGTTCTATCCAACCTCATATTTTGAGTCAGATACAGCACTTCCACATGTCTCCAAAGGCTACTTCTGGCAATGGATGCTGCCACAATCTCCTGGCGCAATGCTTTGGGCACCACAGGCAAAGTCTGACGAAAATCACCTCCAAATATCACTGTGATTCCAGCAAATGGCACATCTCCTCTATTCAGAAGATCCTTCAGCAGCCGATCCACAGAGGCAACAGCATGCTTGTGTTGCATAGGCACTTCATCCCATATGATAACCTTGGTATGCTCCAACACCTGACAGTTCCATGTTCAGCTTCAAGTTTACAATCCAGCTATAGATCTTTCTTACCTGATGCATTTGGGAGTGTCTTTTGACTTTGGCTACAGATGTCTCCAAGGCAGGAATAGGAATCTTAAAGGTGGAGTGGGCTGTTCTTCCACCTTGCAGCAAGAGAGAAGCAATCCCAGATGAGGCCACACACAGGGCTACTTGATTCTGAGACCTGACTGCTGCTGCAATAGTGTTGCATACAAAGGTTTTGCCACACCCTCCAGCACTGTGAACAAACAGAATTTGGCCTCTGTTGTTGTTGACAGAGTTCATGACAGCATTGAACACATTCATCTGTTGTTCATTAAACCTGCCTACATTCTGAGTCACCAATTCAGCCTGTTGTACTGGATCATATTCCATTTGCTGAGCCAACATGAAATTGTCCATAATGTCCTCCCAGTGTTGACCCTCCATGGGACCTTGAGGCAATGGCATAGGTGGAAAGTCTGCCAGAGTTTTGCCAGACCTCATAAGAATCTTGTTGAGGAGATGCAAACCATAATCATGGATCTTGTCATCCTCAAACTGATGCTCATTAAACTGAGGCATCCTCTGAAGCTTTCTTCTCAAGTCATCACAGATATGTTCCTTGTATTTGTCCCACAGAATTTCAGGAGAGACAGGAAAACAACTGAGAAGAATAACTGCAAACAGGGATCTCAAAGCAGATCCAGTTTGCATTTGTGATGCCTCTCTGAGACATTGATCCCATTCCCTGTCATCTTCAAGTAAACCTCTGGCATAGCAGGCATCTTTGTAGGTGGGATGAAGAATCTCATTAAAGGTCCTCAAGTCTTCAAAAGACTGTGCCCCAGCCACCACTGTCAGAAGCAACCTCAGATAAAACCTTTCTCCCTGAGATGGGGAAGCAAAGTACATCCTTCCAATGGCTGGAGGATTCCTGCCAGTCCTGGCCTTCCATTGATGTGCATTTTTTGTGTCATACCAATACTTCTTGGGAAAGTCCTGGTAAAGCACTGTTCTTGCAGCAGGATCTGCTTTGTTTGCTTCAAACCAAGCAGTCAAAGCAGTATGCTTGACACGCCCTCTCTCAACCACCTCATCCAACATGTCATCTGCATTGAAATACACCAATTGTTGATCCTTGTCATGCACAGGCAATCTTGTGACAGAAGGAAACTCCTTGTGCATGTTGAATTCAAAAATGCGCCAACAGGACTCTGCAGCAGACACATATCTAGAGTCAAGATACTCCTTGATCTCATTTCTGTTCTGACCTGCTCCAATCTCCAGAGTGGTCCTGTCATGACCTTTGTAGATGTATTTGTGAATGTACTTGACAGCATGCACAGAAGCACAGACTTCTACATTGATGTGGCAGTTGTACCTTGCAGACAAATATGGATTGTAGGGCACCACATCTCTGTTATCATATCTGTTTCCATTCTTTTCAAAAAAGAGCCCATTGTCAGGCCTGGCATACTTTGGGTATCCATCTTCACCAAAATGGGTGGCATCTCTAAACTCCTTTGGATACTGCTTTGAACATCTCCCATTGACCATGCATTTGGCATGAGGATGTTCAACACCACATGGACCATGAACCATATTCTTGGTGATCACCTCATAGAGAACAGGCTGAGTTGCTTGGTCAGGTATCTGAGTACAGACAACAGAGTCCACATCATTTGCATTTCTAATTTTGTCCTCTGGATGCAGAAAGACTAAAAGGTGCATGTGAGGGAGTCCCCTCTTCTGGAACTCAATGGTATAGACCATGGCTGCACATCTGCCAAAGAGGCCATCCTTGATTTGCTTGTACAGGGCTGATCTTTTCCCTCAAATACCCTTGATACAATGTCAGGTCTATCTCCAGCTGTCTGAGGGCTGCCATGGGGCCCAGCTTCTTTAAGTAGGGCATCCTTCACTTCTGGCCAATTTGGATTGGCAGTCATAGTGATAAATAAATCTGGCCTTTTGAACTCTCTGCAAATGGCCATGGAATCCTGGAACAATTGAAGCATATTCCTTTCACTCCCAATGTGAGTTGAAGGCAGGATAATCTTTTGACCCATATTCTCCATGTCCCCTCTTCATCTCTGTCTCCCATAGCAGCATCCCTAAGTCCCTGGTAGACATCAGCTCTAAGTTCTTTTGATGAGTCCTGGCCCAGTTCAAGCCACTTTGTTCAGATGAAGCCCAAGCATCCACAATATACTGCTGGAACAGTTTTCCACCTCTGAAAAGTGGAGGCTGTTCCAAGTCCCCTGGTCTGACATGAAGCCTGTAGGCATAATAGCACCTCTGGCTGACCTTGGCACTTCTGGCCCTTCCATCAGGTCTAGGCTGAGTGGGAATGTTGATATGCCACCCATCTTCACCATTTGGAAATAGCAGAACATAATGTAGTGGTGAATAGGCAGGATTCAAGTGACTGATTCGACGCAAACTGCCACCTTGAAGCCTTAGAACAATGTCTCTGTGATCAGAGACCTCCTCAGAGCCATCCCTGGAATAACAGCAGCTATCTCATCAGCAGTTGGCAAATTGTACCTCCTTCTATCCTGAGCCCTCTCCATGCGCAACAGCACTTGAACATTATGCCTCTGGTTGGCAGGTGTTTCAGCCATAATTTGATGGGCTGACTTGTAGAGAGCAATGTAAGGATGTGCTTGAAGGATCATTGCCTGCAGCTCAGTCATGATAACAGGATTCAGATGAGGATTATTTGCCATCCTCCTATTGACTTGGATCTCAGCATCATCATGAATGTAGATTTGAGCATAGCGCTCTGGCTGATTTGCCTCTGGAAGCAAGGCACCTGTATGGTGATGCAATTCACCTTGAATGCGAAATGAGTATGGCCCAGGTGCATTTGTGACAGCATGATCCACTTTGACACCAAGAGAAGTAAATGCAAAAGCAGCATTATACTGACGAATGTGTTTTCTGAATGCTTTTGAATGAGGTGAAATGCCACAAAGCATATCCCTCAGAATCCTTGGGGCCTCTCTCAGTGGAGGCAACTGAACCTGCCCTTGCAAACAACACATGCCAAACTTGAGATTTCTAGCAGTTGAAGCTGATAGCTTTTCAAAATTCCAATGCAAGGCATTACAGTGAGAACAGGTAATGTTCATTTGACCCAGACCATGAATTTCATTGGGTTGAAGATCAACATAGGGTCTTCTGCCTCTGGAAGATCTCTGGGATCTCTTTGAGGCACATCAGGAATATCATCCTGCTGGTTTTCCAACTCTCTCCTGACTTGATTGTCATATCTCCTATTCTCTCCATACACAGCAGCAGCAGCTTGCTGTTGTTGTTGCTCATTGCCAGGCAAAGCCAATGCCTGAGCTACAGCATCATCCAGTCTCTGCCAGTCCTCAGGGCCCAAATCATCAAAGTCCTCATCTGCATCAGGATCCAGTTCTCTCTCATGCTCTTCTCTCCATTGGTTGTGAATCTGATTTCTTCTTTGAGCATTATTTCACCTGCAACATCATTTATGTATTCCAGACCCAGAGCATCACGCAGAAGATCCTCATGCTCCTGCTGTCTCTGGACTTGTGAAGCTAAATCCCTTTCATTTCTAGCTTGTCTTTCCAACTCTGCCAATTCTCTCTGTCTTTGCTGTTCAAGCTGTCTCTGCTCCTCAAGCAACTGAGCCTGGGCAAGTTGTCTTTGCTGTTCAACTGCCAGATCTCTCTGTCTCTGTTCCTCCATCATCTGAGCATGGGCAGCCTGTCTTTGTTGTTCAACTGCCAGATCTCTTTGTCTCTGCTCCTGAACCATCTGAGCCTCAGCAACCTGTCTTTGCTGTTCAGTGAGCTGCCTTTGTCTGTCCTCTTCAACAATTGTGCCATTTGCCTCTCTCTATTCTCCTCTCCCTTTGTGCCTGTAACTGTTGCAAAAGCAGAGCCTGTCTCTGTCTAGCCTGTTCAGTTTCTAAGGCTTGAACTCTGAGCCTCTGTAGCACCTCCAAAGCTCTCTCCTTTATTATCCACATGCTCTCTGTGGATATTGTCCAGATTTGAATTGGCCTGAGGCCAGATAAATAGATCTTGGTACTGCTCTGTCTCTACCTCTCCTAGCTGGCACAGGAGGTAAATTGGCTGCCATGTCTCTCCACCCAGATACAGGTCTATTCTGATCCCAGAAATAGCTGCTCCACCTCCAAATAACCCAGAGCCATCACAGGCATAGTAAACTGTCTTGGAGCATCCAATGCTCAGGTATCTGCACTTGTGAATCTGTGCAGCTAATATGGCTCAAAGTTGGGCTGTTCAATGCCTGAGGTAAAACTGGCTGTCTCTGAGCCCTAGCCTGCCTTCTTCTGTCATCAGGATCTGTCATATTTTCAATTAGATGCATCCTAGATGCAGCTCGTGTATTTTGATGCTCATCCTCTGGAGTTGTAGGTCTAGACCTGTAAATGACATGAATAGACACTGTATAGATTGGTGAAAGTTCTTACATGGTTACAGAAAAAAAAATGACTGGAGGGAAAAAAGACATTTATCAATGATTTGGACTTAATTTCATAATGATCACTCACTTTCTCAGTCAGGTAATCAAATTTGACTTCAAGAACAATAATGATCAGTTAGTGACTGGAGGGGCAAAAGAGATTTATCAATAATTTGGATTATGTTCATCATAATCACTCACTTTGCTCAGTCAGAGAACAACAAAATTGAGTCCAAGATAATGTCAAAGCTGAGCACAAAGTTTACTAAAGCCATATCAGCTCCATCTGTTATGAAAACAGCAAGTAACCATACATGGATCACAAAAAATGCAATTACTATGCCAAGAATCAGATAAGGGTTACTCCAGGAATTCTAAAAGTTTACTCACATTGATCTGAATTTTCGTGAATTTTCCGGATTTTTAAATAGCTTGAATAGTAGGCTAATCCAGAAATATGCAATTACTATGCCAAGAACATTAGATAAGGAGTGGTACGGATCTGGTGGCTATTGATTGCACAAGGAATTGATCCTGAGAAGATCTGGACGTTGGCGTGTCAAGAAAAAGCAGACAAAGCAGTGCAGAGTCAGCAATGGAAGAAGAATGGATGGGATGCTTAACACTGCCCAAGCACAGTGAAACAGAACTGGCAGTAGTAGCCAGTTGGCCTCAATCGAGTTAGTCCGCAAACATAACAGGAGAGGAAAGTCGTGGGAAGCAGAGTAACAGAGCGGACATGGTCCATTTCATCATAAGAGTGTAATGGTCAGATAAAAGAGTAGGCACCAGAAACCCTGCAAATTAGCTTTAGGTGGGTTCTGATGCAGCTCATGAAAAGGAGTGGCAGGTAATGCTAACCCATTTGGAGTCACCTAGGTTATGAATGGACATACGAAGAGGGAAACCGAGACTGACCTCACGTACAACCAACTCCTTGTGAGGGTTACATTTGAGGGGGCCTGCGTGGGGGATGGAAACGCTTCAGACATCAGAATATTGGCACCAGGTGGTTTAATGGATGAAGCAACTGTAGTGGAAAAGGACTGGCAATGGCGTCCAACCCAAGGATGTTAATGAAAGGACACCTTGGTTCATTTAGGGTGCTGAGGCGAAGGCAACCACAGTTAACTGGGCTTCAATATAAGGGCACAAGCCAATATTTCATCAAATGAAAACCAGGCATTCAGGGAGGGCAAAAGTTTTTACTGAACCTTGAGGATTTCAAAGGTATTCACAAGGAGGCCTCGAAAGCTTAAGGGTGTTGACAAACAAAGGAAGATTTGAAATCATCAAAGTTTGCGACGAGGAAAAAATAGCTAGGGAAGCAGAAGAGAGCAGAAAAGAACGGGCAGAGAAAGTTGCAAAAAATGCTGCTAAATTTGCAAAAATATCACCCCGCTTAGACAGAGATAAAGTTGGTAAAACGTGCTGGAGAGAATATCAAGATCACGTTAAGTGCGCTTCAAGGCAGCAGGTGCCCAAACTGAAAGATTTGAAACTAAAAGAAGCAAGGTTGCAGAAAGCAGGAAGGGCATTGCAGGGAGGCTGTTGATATGTATCATAGCGGTAAATGGAGCCCTGATAAAGGCCAGGAGGAGGTAAAGCAACAGGATGGAGAAGAGATATTTGGATTTTATGGGAGGTGAGGGAGGAATGATGAGGGATGAATGGGAAGATTTACCCTGCAGTGTGATACAATAATGTCATCATAGAGCTCCAATCAGCTCATGTCCTCGGCACGCATACTTCAATATGTACACTGTAGACCTTATAACTAAATTGTATAGTACACATGTTGAACCGGAGTTGACACTAGGATCAGGCATTCTCGGGCAATAGTGAGTGGGTCAAGATTTGTGACACATTTGGTCCATGCGTGACGATAACGCAACCCACGCTGTCACTGAGCATGGCCCACTCCCGTGGTTGGCATATGCATCAGATGAACCTTTCGTCGACGCAAAGTCGTGCGACTGCATGTGTTGCGGGAGCAAAAGCGGCTCGCTCGCCTATGCGCAGAGGAGGATGACCGTGGTCAGGTTTGATATGCAGTCCCCTTTCCTCGGTCATGAGACTGCTCTGTGTTCGGTGGAGGGGTGGCCAGCGAGTGTGGATGGGATGGCACCAATCTCCGTTGTGCACAGCGGGCAAATCATTGCTTCCGCCAATACATTGTCATTAAAAGCAGGACATGAACAAAAAAAGTGAATGGTAGACTCAGTTACTGTAGCAATCTTCTATAAAGAAGGGGACAAAAGGTACCAGTTACCGCGGACCAGGGCGCTTACAAATCGCGTAGTGTATGGTGACCAAAGCTGACTTAAGGGTGGGCTGTAAGATTGGTCAGCGCTGATAAAATGACTAAGGGCAGTAGTAAGGCATCTTTGTCCACTTCCTGGTAGGAGCAAGTGGGCCATACTCATCCAATGTCAGGTCCGGGACTGATGTGTGGACACTTGGTTAGCAGAGGGCACGTGAGACGGACCTCAATCTGAGACATCGACATCAAATATAAATAACCTATGGCTGTCTACAGTAGTTGAAGAAAAGATTGGGGGACAGGTTTCATGATAGGATGTTTTTGGAATAATGTATATGAATGTGGAGAGTAGCAGATTATAATCCCAACTTTCATGAGTTATATATAACATCTCAGGCGTCATCCGAATGTCATCTGTATTCTGGGATGGGCCCAAGCAGCCTGCTTTCCATCAGACCCAATCATAGCCATCAATGAAAATGTCAGACCAGCAAGCAAGATCTGTCAATGTTGTTGAGAGCCTTATCAAGTCATCCATTCAATATCCATCAGTCGATCTGCATTGGTACCTTTGCATGTCTCCAGGGGAACACGACTCAAGTGCTGACAACACATTACGCTCCAAGATCTCCTTCTTTGGAGACCAATGGGGGATACTGACAATAACACCCACTTTCACTAGCCCCTTTTGATTGTAATGAAGAACAGATGTGGGCCCTTGCTGCCTGACAGTGCCCAAATACTTGGCACTTGTCTGTGTCCTTATCTTTGAAGATGGCTTACGTTGACTGTTGGCTGCTTCATGAGAATTTGTGGCTTAAATCACATTCATCTTTCAGCATTAATCTGTCTCAATTTCAGGTGTTTTACTTCTTTGTTTCTTCTTCGTTGCAAAATGACCTAGGTTGAGGAGGTTAGTGAGCCTTTCGCTTTGTGTAATCTAGGCATTGCTCGTGCCTAGGATACAGTACTTTAGCACTTGAGGCATTGGACGTACCTGTTTATTTGTATCAGTGTCGGTCTAAGATGATTTTTTTCATGTATTCATAGCTATTTATCTAACAACAACTCTTCGGGTTGTCTCTCGCAAAGCTGAAACCCCCAAAATTTAGGCCAATGTTGCAAATACAGATTTGGATGGCGTTGTCAATTTCTTGTAAAGTGCTTGTAGTAATTGCAAGTTTAAGCTTGAGAGTGTTCACCCAAAATCACTCCACAGCCACAAGACCATTAGGATGAGTATGGACTTGCTCTACCTTATATGCCTGGTCAGTCAGCAGGGGGAGAAGATCACACTTCTCACAGGCGTGCCGACGCCAGTTCACAAACAGTCACCAGTTTGTAGGCTGGCACTCTGTTGCAAACAGATTTCGTCACAACACTCTTTCTGTCTCCTTTCCCCCCCCACCACACACATAGCCTTAAAATCAATGAAATTTCGTGAAAAATGTAGGAAAAAATTATACCCCTGTAGTTTTGAGTCTTTTATAATGCGTTTTGCGCACAGTACTTTAGTGGACAGGTATGAAATCTAGCAGATCATGCAGCTAAGGCTGTATGATGTGGCTGAGCGCTATTAAGTCTTTGCTTGCCATTCAAGGTCCTTTTCAAAAAGTAACAAAAATCCGAAAAAATCAGAAGAAATGTGAGTCAACTTTAGATCCCTTGAT
>JAEBUT010000009.1:528721-573872 GCA_020011035.1 Amanita subjunquillea | reverse complement strand
GTCCATTAATTCTCGGGCCAGGATGTTGGGACAGTACATTTGGCTAGATTCAGGGTACCCAAAAATTTAGGGCAGGCTATTGGGATCACACACCAACTACTTGTGTCCCTGCGTGTGCCCTTTTAAGCGCACTTTGCCTTCACATATCTTCAAAACCAGACCAAAAATGATTTATCCTATTGCAGGGATAAATATCCTATCTATCAGCTTTCAAATGCGCATTTAGTTTGGGAAGCAAATGGTTCTGTTTTTTTTTTTATTTTTTAAAAAAATTATATATTTATTAATTCCTATCATTACTGCCTGTTCATCCACTTGTGTCTTCACCTGTTACTGGGTTTTGAGTCTGTGAAATGACTAGGATTGTGACACCCAACCCATCTCTACCCATCCCTAGACGCAGCCCATCGTTGGATGGTGAATCTCATGCCTCCACCTTTCCAATCCTTTTCTGCCCTTTCAACTTCATCCAGATCAGCAGCCATTCCGGAAGAATTGACCCTGCATGTGTTTCTTTGCTCATCTTCCATCCGGGTCCTTCACGAACCTCATCCAGAACAAGCTCTGGAATTCTCCCAAGATCTACCCTTTGCATCATTGCAGAATGTTACATGACAGAGCACTCCCTCTCTTCTTCCATCCAGAATTTCTTAAGTGTACTTGTCATAGGTTGTATGCAGGGATACTTGCAACTGTATTGCTGTCTGGAGAGCTAGGTGCAACAGCCAGATGTTTGGAGATAGAGAGCAGCTTGTTCTCCTTCAGCTACACCTCCTTGTCTGGAGATGGCTTGGGAGCTACAACTCAAACTTGGCCCATGTAGATTGTGCTTTTCTAGCTACTTCTTTATACATGCTGCTACTCGGCTACCTATAGGGTATCTATGACTTATGTAGAGCCGTCATAGAATGACTTATTGCTATAGTATACTCCATCAAGCATGGGCTCATGGATATTCCCTTAAGTCCCATGGAGATCTGGTAAAGATCCTTGTGAGTTCCTCATATATATACACTCACTATCACCAAAGGATCGGCCTAAACCACTAAAGTCGTTCTGACAGTATTATAGGTTGACATTTATGCTCGATTTGCCAAGATGCCATATGTGCCTATTCAACATTCCCTCATTGCGGACTCGATCTGAGTACCCTGTGAGTTGCCCTGTGACTGGTGTAAGTACCCTGTGACTGGTGCAAGTGCCCTGTGACTGGTGTGAGTACCTTGTGGCTGGTGTGAGTGCTCTGTGACTGGTGTGTGAGATCTGAGTACCCTGTGAGTTGCCCTGTGACTGGTGTGAGTGCCCTGTGACTGATGTGAGTACCCTGTGACTGGTGCAAGTGCCCTGTGACTGGTGTGAGTACCTTGTGACTGGTGTGAGTGCTCTGTGACTGGTGCAAGTGCCATTTGACTGTTGTGAGTGCCCTGTGACTGGTGTGAGTGTCCTGTGATGCCCTGTGACTGGTGTGAGTGCTCTGTGACTGGTGTGAGTGCTCTGTGACTGGTGCAAGTGCCCTGTGACTGGTGTGAGTGCCCTGTGACTGTTGTGAGTGCCTTGTGACTGATGTGAGTGCCCTGTGACTGGTGTGAGTGCCCTGTGACTTGTGTGTGAATTTGTGACTGGTGGACTGACATCTATAAAGAAGGGGATCAAAAGGTACCAGGTACCACTGACAAAGCGCTGACAAATTGTGTGGTAATGGTGACCAAATGCTGACCTAAGGGTGACCAAATGCTGACCTAAGGCTGCTGTAAGATTGGTCAGCCTTGACTAAGCATTGGTCAGCCTGACTAATAAATTGACTAAGCATTGGTAAGCAATCTTTGTCCCCTTCCTATATGCCTGTCAGTCACAGGGAGAAGTCACACATGTCACAGGTGCGACGCCAGTCACAAACAGTCACAATTTGTAAGCGGACTCTGTTTGGTGTAAACAACAAGCCAAGCTTCGTTAAGAGATCAGATTTCCATCACACACTCTTTCTGCCTTTCCCCCCACACACACACATAGCTTAAAATTCAAATAAATTTCGGAAAAATGTAGGAAAAATTATACATGTAGTTTTGAGTCTTTTATAATGCTTTTGGCACAGTACTTTAGTGACAGGTATGACAAATCTGCAGATCTGCAGATAAGGCTTATGATTGGGCTGATAAGGCTTTAGCTTGCCATTCAAGGTGTTTAAAAATCACAAAAAATCACAAAAAATCAGAAGAAATGTGAGTAACCTTTTAGATTCCTTGAGTAACCCTTATCTAATGTTCTTGGCATAGTAATTGCATATTTCTGGATTAGCCTACTATTCAAGCTATTTAAAAATCCGGAAAATTCACGAAAAATTCAGATCAATGTGAGTAAACTTTTAGAATTCCTGGAGTAACTCTTATCTAATTCTTGGCATAGTAATTGCATTTTTTGTGATCCATGTATGGTTGCTTTGCTGTTTTCATAACAGATGGAGCTGATATGGCTTTAGTAAACTTTGTGCTCAGCTTTGACATTATCTTGGACTCAATTTTGTTGTTCCCTGACTGAGCAAAGTGAGTGATTATGATGAACATAATCCAAGTTATTGATAAATCTCTTTTGCCCCTCCAGTCACTAACTGATCATTATTGTTCTTGAAGTCAAATTTTATTACCTGACTGAGAAAGTGAGTGATCATTATGAAATTAAGTCCAAATCATTCATAAATGTCTTTTTTCCTTCCAGCCATTTATTCTGTAGCCATGTAAGGACTTTCACCAACCTATATGGTGTCTATTCATGTCATTTACAGGTCTAGACCTACAACTCCAGAGGATGAGCATCAAAATACACGAGCTGCATCTAGGATGCATCTAATTGAAAATATGACAGATCCTGATGACAGAAGAAGGCAGGCTAGGGCTCAGAGACAGCCAGTTTTACCTCAGGGCATTGAACAGCCCAACTTTGGAGCCATATTAGCTGCACAGATTCCACAAGTGCAGATACCTGAGCATTTGGATGCTCCAAGACAGTTTACTATGCCTGTGATGGCTCCTGGATTATTTGGAGGTGGAGCAGCTATTTCTGGGATCCAGAGTAGACCTGTATCTGGGTGGAGAGACATGGCAGCCAATTTACCTCCTGTGCCAGCTAGGAGAGGTAGAGACAGAGCAGTACCAAGATCTAATTTATCTGGGCCTCAGGCCAATTCAAATCTGGACAATATCCACAGAGAGCATGTGGATGATCAAAGAGAGAGAGCTTTGGAGGTGCTACAGAGGCTCAGAGTTCAAGCCTTAGAAACTGAACAGGCTAGACAGAGACAGGCTCTGCTTTTGCAACAGTTACAGGCACAAAGGGAGAGGGAGAATAGAGAGAGGCAAATGGCCACAGTTGTTGAAGAGGACAGACAAAGGCAGCTCACTGAACAGCAAAGACAGGTTGCTGAGGCTCAGATGGTTCAGGAGCAGAGACAAAGAGATCTGGCAGTTGAACAACAAAGACAGGCTGCCCATGCTCAGATGATGGAGGAACAGAGACAGAGAGATCTGGCAGTTGAACAGCAAAGACAACTTTCCCAGGCTCAGTTGCTTGAGGAGCAGAGACAGCTTGAACAGCAAAGACAGGCTGCCCATGCTCAGATGATGGAGGAGCAGAGACAGAGAGATCTGGCAGCTGAACAGCAAAGACAAATTGCCCATGCTCAGATGATGGAGGGGCAGAGACAGAGAGATCTGGCAGCTGAACAGCAAAGACAACTTGCCCAGGCTCAGTTGCTTGAGGAGCAGAGACAAGTTGAACAGCAAAGACAGAGAGAATTGGCAGAGCTGGAAAGACAAGCTAGAAATGAAAGGGATTTAGCTTCACAAGTCCAGAGACAGCAGGAGCATGAGGATCTTCTGCGTGATGCTCTGGGTCTGGAATACATAAATGATGTTGCAGGTGGAAATAATGCTCAAAGAAGAAATCAGATTCACAACCAATGGAGAGAAGAGCATGAGAGAGAACTGGATCCTGATGCAGATGAGGACTTTGATGATTTGGGCCCTGAGGACTGGCAAAGACTGGATGATGCTGTAGCTCAGGCATTGGCTTTGCCTGGCAATGAGCAACAACAACAGCAAGCTGCTGCTGTGTATGGAGAGAATAGGAGATATGACAATCAAGTCAGGAGAGAGTTGGAAAACCAGCAGGATGATATTCCTGATGTGCCTCAAAGAGATCCCAGAGATCTTCCCAGAGGCAGAAGACCCTATGTTGATCTTCAACCCAATGAAATTCATGGTCTGGGTCAAATGAATGTTACCTGTTCTCATTGTAATGCCTTGCATTGGAATTTTGAAAAGCTATCAGCTTCAACTGCTAGAAATCTCAAGTTTGGCATGTGTTGTTTGCAAGGGCAGGTTCAGTTGCCTCCACTGAGAGAGGCCCCAAGGATTCTGAGGGATATGCTTTGTGGGATTTCACCTCATTCAAAAGCATTCAGAAAACACATTCGTCAGTATAATGCTGCTTTTGCATTTACTTCTCTTGGTGTCAAAGTGGATCATGCTGTCACAAATGCACCTGGGCCATACTCATTTCACATCCAAGGTGAATTGCATCACCATACAGGTGCCTTGCTTCCAGAGGCAAATCAGCCAGAGCGCTATGCTCAAATCTACATTCATGATGATGCTGAGATCCAAGTCAATAGGAGGATGGCAAATAATCCTCATCTGAATCCTGTTATCATGACTGAGCTGCAGGCAATGATCCTTCAAGCACATCCTTACATTGCTCTCTACAAGTCAGCCCATCAAATTATGGCTGAAACACCTGCCAACCAGAGGCATAATGTTCAAGTGCTGTTGCGCATGGAGAGGGCTCAGGATAGAAGGAGGTACAATTTGCCAAGCAACTCAGCCTGTTCTCTATGAGGTGATCACCAAGAATATGGTACATGGTCCATGTGGTGTTGAACATCCTCATGCCAAATGCATGGTCAATGGGAAATGTTCAAAGCAGTATCCAAAGGAGTTTAGAGATGCCACCCATTTTGGTGAAGATGGATACCCAAAGTATGCCAGGCCTGACAATGGGCTCTTTTTTGAAAAGAATGGAAACAGATATGATAACAGAGATGTGGTGCCCTACAATCCATATTTGTCTGCAAGATACAACTGCCACATCAATGTAGAAGTCTGTGCTTCTGTGCATGCTGTCAATTACATTCACAAATACATCTACAAAGGTCATGACAGGACCACTCTGGAGATTGGAGCAGGTCAGAACAGAAATGAGATCAAGGAGTATCTTGACTCTAGATATGTGTCTGCTGCAGAGTCCTGTTGGCGCATTTTTGAATTCAACATGCACAAGGAGTTTCCTTCTGTCACAAGATTGCCTGTGCATGACAAGGATCAACAATTGGTGTATTTCAATGCAGATGACATGTTGGATGAGGTGGTTGAGAGAGGGCGTGTCAAGCATACTGCTTTGACTGCTTGGTTTGAAGCAAACAAAGCAGATCCTGCTGCAAGAACAGTGCTTTACCAGGACTTTCCCAAGAAGTATTGGTATGACACAAAAAATGCACATCAATGGAAGGCCAGGACTGGCAGGAATCCTCCAGCCATTGGAAGGATGTACTTTGCTTCCCCATCTCAGGGAGAAAGGTTTTATCTGAGGTTGCTTCTGACAGTGGTGGCTGGGGCACAGTCTTTTGAAGACTTGAGGAGCTTTAATGACATTCTTCATCCCACCTACAAAGATGCCTGCTATGCCAGAGGCTTACTTGAAGATGACAGGGAATGGGATCAATGTCTCAGAGAGGCATCACAAATGCAAACTGGATCTGCTTTGAGATCCCTGTTTGCAGTTATTCTTCTCAGTTGTTTTCCTGTCTCTCCTGAAATTCTGTGGGACAAATACAAGGAACATATCTGTGATGACTTGAGAAGAAAGCTTCAGAGGATGCCTCAGTTTAATGAGCATCAGTTTGAGGATGACAAGATCTATGATTATGGTTTGCATCTCCTCAACAAGATTCTTATGAGGTCTGGCAAAACTCTGGCAGACTTTCCACCTATGCCATTGCCTCAAGGTCCCATGGAGGGTCAACACTGGGAGGACATTATGGACAATTTCATGTTGGCTCAGCAAATGGAATATGATCCAGTACAACAGGCTGAATTGGTGACTCAGAATGTAGGCAGGTTTAATGAACAACAGATGAATGTGTTCAATGCTGTCATGAACTCTGTCAACAACAACAGAGGCCAAATTCTGTTTGTTCACAGTGCTGGAGGGTGTGGCAAAACCTTTGTATGCAACACTATTGCAGCAGCAGTCAGGTCTCAGAATCAAGTAGCCCTGTGTGTGGCCTCATCTGGGATTGCTTCTCTCTTGCTGCAAGGTGGAAGAACAGCCCACTCCACCTTTAAGATTCCTATTCCTGCCTTGGAGACATCTGTAGCCAAAGTCAAAAGACACTCCCAAATGCATCAGGTAAGAAAGATCTATAGCTGGATTGTAAACTTGAAGCTGAACATGGAACAGGTGTTGGAGCATACCAAGGTTATCATATGGGATGAAGTGCCTATGCAACACAAGCATGCTGTTGCCTCTGTGGATTGGCTGCTGAAGGATCTTCTGAATAGAGGAGATGTGCCATTTGCTGGAATCACAGTGATATTTGGAGGTGATTTTCGTCAGACTTTGCCTGTGGTGCCCAAAGCATTGCGCCAGGAGATTGTGGCAGCATCCATTACCAGAAGTAGCCTTTGGAGACATGTGGAAGTGCTGTATCTGACTCAAAATATGCGGTTGGATAGAACACCAGAAAGTGATGCTCATGCAGCTTGGCTATTGGAGATTGGAGCAGGTACCAACAGGGATGAGGCTGGCAAAGTGCAAATACCAGAACTCTGAGTCCAGTCCGAGCCCAGTCTGAGTCCTAGTTGAACTAGGACTGAACTAGGATTGAACTCAGTCCTAGCTCAGTCCTAGCTCAGTCCTAGCTGAACTATGACTGAACTCAGACACGTTCTCACCTTTTCCCACACATATCCAACATGTTCCCACACAGTTGTCCACATTCCCACACACCAGTTTACATTCCCACACAGATTCCCACATGCCAGTTCCAGTTCCTGCATACCTGTTCATATTCCCACAAACCCATTCACATTCCCACATACCTATTCATGTTCCCACACACCTGTTCACATTCCCACACACCTGTTTACATTCCCACACACATTCCCACACACCAGTTCCTGTTCCTGCATACCTGTTCACATTCCCACAAACCCATTCACATTCCCACATACCTATTCATGTTCCCACACACCTGTTCACATTCCCACACACCTCTAGATAGTTTCCTTTCACCCAGGTCACTAGTCTACTGTGTCAATGCCAGTTATTTATCTGAGCTGTGCTTGATGGGTCCCCTTGATCTGTTCAGTTCCTGTTCTATTCCATGGGAGGTGTGTACATTCTCATCTTGTACAAACATCTTCCTACCATGTTACCACACATCTGTCCAAATTGTCCACACCTCCTCCATGTTCCCACACCTGACCACATTCCTACTTGTTCCCCTATGTATAGATAGTTGAGAGACAATGTTTGATGGGTGGCAGGCATGTGACAGGTGTTATGGACAATGCCTTCATTGTGGTTTGTTCTAAGTCAACAGCAACAAGCAGAGTCTTGGTCCACTCCCAGTCACTGGACAAAGGTTCTAGATGCTAGGTCAAATGATGACAAAGGTCCTGAAGACAATGAAGAAGATGAGAGCATTGAGATCAAGCAAGGTTGAGAGCAATACTTGTCTAAGTTGGAACTGAGGTTATTCTACTGTACATGGGGTTTATATATGATTGGAGAACAATGGAAACTATAAGAGGAAATAAAGCTGTAGCTACCTGAGAAAGGAAATGTGAAGGTAATTACAAAAAGGAGATAGCATCCAATATAGAATATGCATGTTGAACTATAATATATTCTCAGTCTCATGTACTTGGACTGACTGTAATAATGTACCTATAATATATTCTATGGTCATAAGTAAGTGTGAATCATTTAGTAGGGTAAACAGGATACTCACCTCAGTCTCATGTACTTGGACTGAGGTGAGTGTATGACACTGGATGGTATTTACACATAGCAGGGTGGTCAGCTTAATGGGAGAGTCAGAGAGGCTTGTGAAAGGTGTAAAGCAGTATAATGACCATGCATGTCAAGTGTGTGGTTGTAAAGCAGTTTGTGATGTGAGTGTCATGATGTGTACTCTCAACAATGTGCAGTCATGGAGTAATAATAGAACATCCACCAATGAAGGGGAAAAGAAACTGTAACAACAGGTGGGCATACAGGTAGACAAGATGTGCAGTTTAAATAAATGTTTTGACTCAATTGGTTTAAATAGTAACACTAATTTAAAATTTGATATGCAAGAGTGAGCAGTTGAGAAGACATAGGAGCAGATATGGCTTTTGCAGCTACAGATTAGCTGAATGTGGAGCTGGTCAAATATCTTAACACCAGCTATTGTTCAACTTGTCTCAGAATTTATTTTCATTTCATGGCATTTTTCAATTCTTTTGAATTTGACCATGAGAACTAAATTGAATCATAGGTGGTTTCCTGATATGGCAATGATTGATCAGGTGATTAGTCTCAATCAGTCTCAACCAGTCTCACCCCAAGTAGTGTAAAAGTGGATTTTTATTTTATTTTATTTTTCATTTCAGTTCAATTCTATTTGTAATAAAACTATCAAGACATTTATTAATGTCATGCAAACAGAATTGGGGTGGTGCAAATGGCATCACATGGGTGCAAATGGGAAATGCAGGGGCACTGGCAGACGTTGGTGGCCATGGGCAGACACATGGCATTGTCGTCGAGATGTGGCAAAGAGGTGGCAGCAGCAAGGTGGGTGGTTGGTGGTGGGCTTTGATGCGTGATGCGTGATGGTTGCAGTCGGCGCGTGAGTGGGTGGAGGGGCGTGCATGGATGGGCTGGTTTTTAATTAACCATTCAGCTCATTGTAAAATTCACAAAAAAAGTAAAAACATATGACAGGGCCCAGATGAACAGGTTTGTCTGGGCCCTGTGGTTTGCGGCCAGTGGTGGGAAAGGTGGTGGTGGGAACGGCGGTACAGTGGGCGAGGTCCCATCCATTTGGAGTGGGCGTGGGCAGGGGCGAGAGTGGTGGGTGGACAGGTGGTGCAGGTGACTGGGAACTGGGGCTGAGAGGGCAAGCGGATCGTTGGGGGTTGGTTAAAAGATAACTAGGCGGAAAAAACAGTTAGCCGTAAAAAACCGAGAGAAAAAATAAAAAAACATACCAGGGGCCCAGACAAACAATTTGTCTGGGCCCCAGTGAGGGTGGCATTTGGCATGTATGGGTGTGAGCAAGGTGGGCGAATGGAGGCAAATGGGCGGGTCCGTCGACGTGGTGGGGTGGTTGTCGGGAGTGGCGAGTGGCGGTGGGGGTGGTGACCGTGACCATGTGGTGGTGGCGGCGTTGGTGCGATGGTGGTGGCGGCGGTGACGTGATGGGGGTGGTGACAGTGACCATTGGTGATGGTGTGAGAGGCGGCAGGTGGTCGTCAGAGGGTGGTGATGAGCGTGGGGGTGGCGGTAGTGGTGACGGACGGTGGCGACGATGGCGGTTGCGACGCGACGTTGGCAGTGGCGACGATGGTGAGAGGCAGGCACGGTGTACGGCAGTCACGTGTGGGTCATGTGCAGCAGTAAACAGTAAACGGCACATCGCTGCCGTCACGTGGAGCCTCATCTGTGCTCGTGTCACAGTGTCACAATATGTATATATATGCTGTGGTTGACAAAACTGCCCCCACACTGCTCAGAGTCCACTCGGACTCTGAGCACCATCAGTCCTAGGATTTCCGAGCTCAGTCTGAGACTGGGCTCGGACTCTATTAGGACTGACTTTGGACTACGAGGCCGAATTTGGCTGGGTTTCCAGCCAAATTCACTTGCAAACAAAAAAAACTCGGACTCCGAACTGAGTCCTCATATTCCGAGGACTGAGCTTGGAGTCCAAGCATCTTAGGGGGCTAAGAGTAAAGTGCTCATAAGACTGTTCAGTAGGATAAAGCATGCAAGTGTTGAGTGGGATAAGGCATACAACTCTGGATGGTCAACAGTCAACATGATCCACAGCCCATGGCCATGAAACAGGGATGGAGCATAAAACTGTTTAGTGGGATAAAGCATGCAAGTGTTCAGTGGGATAAAGCATACAACTCTGAACTGGGATTTACGGGGGTCCAAGGGCTTGCAGCCCCTGGCAAGCTGAAGGGGCGAGACAGAGGTCGCAGTTCGAGCAATGCGAGGACACGCCAAAGGCGGGGCCCCAGAAGCTTGTCTATATAGAAGGGAACAAAGCGCGGGAAAGGCACAGGCTGAATAAGCGCTGACAAATTCTTACTTAATGCTGACCTAAGATTGGTCAGCCTGACTAATAAATTGACTAAGCATTGGTAAGCAATTGGTAAGCAAAAAAAGCGCACTGCCTTCCATCCACCACATCCACCACACATCCACCACATATAAATTCAAATAAAATTCGGAAAAATGTAGGGAAAATTACTACTCACCTTTCACAGGGTGCTCACACTAGTCACAAATTCCCACACCAGTCACAGGGCACTCACACCAGTCACAGGGCATCACAGGACACTCACACCAGTCACAAGGTACTCACACCAGTCACTGGGCACTCAGACAGTCACAGGGCACCAACACCAGTCACAGGGAGTCACAGAGCAACTTACAGGGTACTTGGAACTCACACACCACCCACACCACTCAGTCACAGAGCAACTCACAGGGCACTTGGAACTTACACACAGGTCACAGGGCACTCACACAAGTCACAGGGCAACTCTCACACACCAGTCACAGGATGCTCACACAAGTCACACCAGTCACAAGGCAACTCACAGGGCACTTGGATCTCACACACCAGTCACAGGGCACTCACACAAGTCACAGGGCAACTCACAGGATCTTACACACCAGTCACAGGATGCTCACACCAGTCACACCAGTCACAGGGCGATTCACAGGGCACTTGGAACTCACACACCAGTCACAGGGCAACTCACAGGGCACTCAGAACTTACACACAGGTCACAGGGCACTCACACCAGTCACAGGGCAACTCACAGGGCACTCAGATCTCACACACCAGTCACAGGGCACTCAAGTCACAGGGCAAGTCACACAGCACTTAGATCTCACACACCAGTCACAGGGCAACTTGCAGGGCACTTGGGCCAGTCACAGGAACTCCCACACCTGTCACACACCTGTCACAGGGAACTTGGAGCTCACATCCATGTCACAAGGTGCTCACAACTCACACACACATGTCACAGGGCACATAGAAATGTCCAAACATGGCCAATTACTCACAGGGCCAAACACACATGATCAAACATGGCTGGAACTCACATACTGCATGGCCAACCAAACATAACCAAACATGGCCAACAACTCATATAACCAATCACACATAGCCAAACATGGCCAACAACTCACATAACTAACCACACATAGCCAAACACACATGATCAAGCATGACTGGCAACTCACATACCCAAACATGGATGACAACTAACATGGCCAAACACACATGGCCAATGACTACATGGCTGACAGCTCACATAGTCAACCACCCACATAGCCAACCACACAGAGCCAAACATGGCTAACAACTCACATAACCAACCACACATAGCCAACCATGGCCAACCACACATGAACAAATATGCCCAACAACTCACAGGGCCAAACACACATGGCTAAACATGGATGACAACTCACAGGAACTCCCACACCTGTCACACACCATCACAGGGGACTCACACCTGTCACAGGGTAACTCAGAACTCACACACCTGTCACAGGGAACTTGGAGCTCACATGCCTGTCACAAGGTACTCACAACTCACACACATGTCACAGGGCCAAACACACATGATCAAACATGGCTGGCAACTCCCAACCACCTACATGGCCAACCAAACATAACCAAACATGCCAACAACTCACATAGTTAACCACCCACATGGCCAACCAAACATAACCAAACATGGCCAACAACTCATATAACCAATCACACATAGCCAAACATGGCCAACAACTCACAGGGCCAAACACACATGGCTAAACATGGATGTCAATGAGTCAACTCATATAGCTGACACCCACAGCCAACCACCCATATTCATGGCTAACAACTCACATGGCAAAACACACATCACCAGATACATTCTCCCACTCACATGTGCAATACTAAGAAATAGGGACAGAGCATACAACTCTGAGGTTTGATAAAGCATTTGATGGCAAGTATTCTCAAGGATTTCCCACCAAAGTGGTTGATGATTGCTCTTAATAAAACAGACTTCCCAGTTCCTTGAGTATTAATGTGTCATTAATTGAACAGAAAGTGAACATGGAAAGACAAATCACCTGCAGAGCCAGTAAAGAATATGGAGGAACCCAGGGCAAATTGGTCAATGGCTCACTCAGGAAAGTCACTGATTTCAGGCCATTGGAACATTCTGATGAAATTCATGAACATTCTGTGTGAATCTTGGCCAGTTGTAAAGTTCACAAATGGAATGAAAAAGGCCATTATTCCTGGGGATTTCACCATAAACAATGCCAATGGAGAAGTGGAGGCACAATACTCACAGGTCATGGTCAACACCACCCACTCACAACTTTGAAGTTGGATAAAACATACAACTCTGAGATGGGATAAAACATAACACTCTGACTGGGATACCCTACCCTATTGAGTGAGTGGTGTTGTCCATGGCTGCCAGGCCATGGGCAACACCACTCACTCACACCCATGGCCGCCAGGTCATGGACAACACCACCCTCTCCCCTGGCCGCAGGCCAGCCCCAATGAGGAGCTCTGCAGGAGCGACTCCCCTGCCTGCAGGGCAGCGGGTCTGAAAGACTCGTGGACTGACAGGCATATAGGAAGGGGACAAAGATTGCTTACCAATGCTTAGTCAATTTATTAGTCAGCGCTGACCAATCTTACAGCAGCCTTAGGTCAGCCTTAGGTCATGATTGGTCAGCGCTTTGTCAGCAGTGCCTGGTACCTTTTCATCCCCTTCTTTATAGATCCATGGAAGAGATGGAGGCTTCCCGGAAAGGAAAGGAAGCTGGGTTTTGTGACGAGGTGACGCGCGATGCGTCTCGTGCTTCTTTATCTCAAACAGTCACCTTGTTGTAACATTTAGCAGTAGAATCTCTCATTCCTCCTGTGTAACCTGATCTCGCACAGCGATACCAACACATACCTGGACTGATGCCATGGCACGTTGAAAGACTGTCTCGACATTGACATCTGATCCTTCACGAGCGCATATACCTACTCCAGGTGCAACACACCCTTCTTCAAGCACAGAGGATACACCCTCTCCCACCACTGAGGACATGGACCTTCTCTCAACAATTTTAGAAACTGGGACGCGGACCCAAGGGACGACTACCCCACAGGGCTCACTGACAGGAACAGATTTGCCTCAATGGGCTGAGACGCCGGAGCCCTCACAATCTGGGGACCCCACCGTTGACAAAGGTAAGGGAAGAGCCTCGTCACGGCAATCTCTATCTCCCATATTGGAAATGGAGGTTTTGCCATCAGGAGAGGACTTGCACTCTCCCAGGCAGCCATTCTCGATTCCTTCACCGGGTGGACCCCCACCAATTCTGCGTGGCCTAGTGCACCCAACTCCTGGCCCATCCTTCACAGCAGGTGTGCTGCCTCAGCCTACACGGGACCGGATTCCCCAGGTTCTAGGCAAACGCCCAGCCCAAACCCTAGATACGGGTGAAGCTGTTTCTTTGCCAGACTGCATTGTCCTTATGGTGGCGGAATTGCAGGCTATCATTCAAACCCACGTCCAGCGGCTACAGCCTCCTACGGCTGAGATTACGCCAACCGCTCCAGCGCATATACCACCCTCCAGAGTTGTGTACGAGAGTGGGATGGGGCCGACTGCTCGCCCCTGAAATGTTCCCGTCATTACCTTCCTTGGGAGGACAGGCTCTATGATGCCATCGACCCAACAGTGACGATAGTTCCGATGAAGATCATCTTGGCGCTAGAGCAGGGCATGCCACAGTTCATTCCTTTGTCTCTCCTCACAGCCAAAGCATGTCGGGATGCGCTCCATTCCTCTTCCTTGGATCGGTCCGCCAAGCATGTGCTACAGCTGGAAGGGAATGCTATCACAGTAAAAGCGGTGACATTTGATGCTTCTAGGGAGTCAACATTAACGCCGCTGGACTGGTTGGATGCATCAGGCCGTTTCGTGGAGCTTATCCACTGTCATTTGACAGTGGGTGACAATGTGGAGCCGGGCGGTCCAGATGTGGCAGCTTTGGCAGCCATGTGGGATACCCATTTCCGTTGCATACAGCGCAGGCCAAATTTTGCTGAGCGCTTCGAGGTTTATCTCGAGTATGACATTCGGGTGTGCAATGCATATGTGCATCGTCCAAACTCATTCCCTCCCTTGATGTGGCATGAGCCGCTCTATCAATCCATAGTGGAGGAATATTACTTCAAACAGTTGTCCCAGCGCTCTTCGTTGTCCAAGCCAATGACGACCCATCTCGGGCACTCGGGGGGGAGTGCTGGGGGTGGGGATACTGCTGGTACCAGCCTGTCTTTTCGTTCTGGCTTCTCATCAGGATCGAGCCACTCGCGTGGCGGGGAGCAAAAGCCTTCAGCTCGCTGCATGTACTGTGGCTCCAAAGACCACATGTACCGTTCCTGTCCAGGTTCGGGCAGTACAAAGCTCACTAAGGATGATGCCGGTGTCTGGCGGGACATGGAAGGACAAACTTACTGCATTAACTACAATGGCCCACGTCCCTGCCCACGTGAGGACACTTGTGCGCACGTACACACCTGTTCCTTGTGTTTCGCAGGAGATCACGGTGCTCAAGCATGTCATCTATGACACCCTCTTCCCTATCCGCACCAAGCTATGTTGGGAGGCTTGGCGCGATACACTTGCATCCACAGGTCTCGTGCCTTAGTACTACCCTCATGATACATATCTTACCCCTTGTAGGTTTACTATCTCAGTACAGCAATATCCCGGTCAGATTACAATACAGTTTCTTGATGGGTCTAGAACAGTTTCAACTTGTTAATACCGCGATACCTCCTAATCACTACAAATCTGAGGAGCACAGGCAGTTCATTTCAGCCAAGTATGATGAGGAAATCACATTGGGCTGTATATCGCCTGGCTACCCCCCAGAGCAACTTCGCCAGTGGATCGGACATTTCCGGACCGCTCCACTGAATGTGATAGAACAGGCACTGGGGAAGCTAAGGGTTACGGTTGACCACTCCTACCCCCGGTCTGGCCTCCCTGCGCCCACCCCGCCAATGGACCAGGCAGCAGACTTTGCCGCCTTTGACCCAACTATTCACTCTGTCAACACCATCATCAACTCCAAGAAGTTCCAATGTTCATGGGGGACTTTTTCACAATGTTACCTCATAGTGGCCAATGCACCAGCTGGCACACAGGCGTCTGTGTGCAATGTGGATGCAGCGTTTCATAATGTTCCCACTCACCCATCGGCAAGACCCTTTCTGGCTGTCCAAATAGCTGGCCTTGTCCATTTAGATCATTGTCTGAATTTTGGTGCATCACCATGCCCAGGAGTGTGGGGCCAAATAGCCGATGCTATGGTGGCAATTTACCGGGCCAAAGGCATAGAGTGATTAAGTGGGTAGACGACTTTGTATTCTTTTGCTACCACACCGCCAGCAATTTGCCAGGACAACCGGAATACCCTTATGACAAATCATCCATTTGGGCCATTGCCGAAGGTTTGGGGTGGCCATGGGCACCGAAGAAATGCTTTCTGTTTGCACATACCTTCGTCTACATTGGATTTCTATGGGACTTAATTGGCAAGACAGTTTTGTTACCAGAAAAGAAGAAGGAGAAATATGTGACCAAACTACGTTGCTGGTCAGCAGACTTTAAACCCACTTGTGAAGAGGTGGAATTGATCATAGGTACCCTCAACCATGTATGCCTCATCGTTCTGGAGGGCCGTGTCAGAATGTTACATCTGTATAAGCTGCGCGCCGGATTCAACCACACCTCTAGTAAATGGACACATCACAGGCTCTCAGCGGCGGTTCTGGAGGACATACGCTGGTGGACGGACATGCTACAAGCGGATTCTGTTGGTATGCCAGTAATACATCCACCACACCCGAATGACGACGAGATGTATGTTGATGCATCAACCGATTGGGGTATTGGCGTACAATTCAATGGCCGCTGGATGGCTTGGAAATTCAAGGCTGGTTGGAAATCAGATGGCAGGGAGATTGGATGGGCCGAGATGGTGGCAGTGGAAATGGCTTTACACACGCTCACAGCACATGGTCACAACAATACCCATGTCATCATACATTCGGATAATCAAGGTGTTGTCCATTCCGTTAACACTGGCCATTTCAGAGGATGCCAGCAGTGTTACGGTCGAAGGCCATAGCCCTAGGTTCTAACCCTAGACTAGGAGAGAAGTAGAGAAGGGTGGTCCAGAGCTAAGACTGTTACTCGACTAAGATCAAGATGGGGAGCTACAGGCTCTACCTAGCTACTTATATACCTAGAGACCTAGGGGGTACGCTACATGTATCAGAGTATAGGGGATGAGACAAGGAGCTGATACAGGAGCTGGTACAGGAGCTGGGACAGGGGCTGAAACCAGGGGTTGATACAGGGGTTGAAACCAGGGGGTGAAACCAGATCAATCCCTGCAGGGTCAGGGAACCCTAGGTTAGGGTCGCAGTTAGGGAATCAAAATTGACTGTAACAAGCAGAACACCATCCTACGACATATTGTGCACCTAATACAACTGCACAGAATCTGGATAACCACTCATTGGATTTCTACTTCGATGAACCCAGCTGACTCATTATCACAGGGAAAACTACCAATACAGAAAAAACGAATAATACATAGGCCAGCGCTACCTACACATTTGACACAGTACTTAATGCCGGTTTAACCATAAACTATGTTCAAATACGGTCACTTACAGTGTTGTGTTACATAAGTCACACTTCAATTATCACACCACTAAACGTAAACCGAAATGGACATATCGACGTATGTACAACACATTATGGACACCCACCCAAATTCCAGCCATGTTCGAAGCAATAGTCTGCCTACCCCTTCACAATGGCAAACCGACAAAAGGAGAACATTAACAACTTCGAATCGCCCAGCGCAATTCATGGCTTCCGTCATATCATCCAACAAACGGTCTACCAACATCACCTTCAATTCAAAACGTCAAATCCAGACACATCCAACCTTAACATGCTCCAGGACACATTCCAAAAACCAAGAACAACTACCAGCTACAATTCGACAAGCACTATCTTTAGCTTGGGCGCCTGCTACTCGCACTCGCTATGACATCAACATACAAGAATACCTATCTTTTTGTGACAATGAACAAGTCCCTGATGCTGACCGGCTACCAGCAAGCAAAATGCTATTAGCACTATTTGCCACCTCTCTAGTAGGATGTGTAGCTGGTGGCACCATTAGCGCTAAACTGAGCGCAGTCAAAGCTTGGCACATCCAAAACAACCAACCATGGAAAGGCAATGTTTTATTACGGTATGTGCTCAAAGGAGTGGTCAACGCTACGCCCGAAAAATCCAAACAAGATTGTCACCTTCCCATCACAGCAGACATGCTTAAAGAACTCTTCGCAGACCTAGATCTGGCAGAACACCTAGACGCAGCAGTATTTGCGATAGCTACCATTGCCTTCTATGCTCAATTGCGGCTAGGCGAGCTATGCGGTGGACGGGAAGTTTACAATTCATGAAACAATGCAACAAATTATGGAAACAGCATGGCTGACCAAGATATACAGGACACTGCTTTCGCATCGGTGGCACCACACATTACTTGTTACAAGGCATAAACCCGGATGTGGTCCGTATAATGGGCAGATGGTCGTCGGACGCATTCATACGTTACTGGCGACAACTAGATGTAGTTGCTACAGTGCACACGGAAAACTTACAAACTGATACAAACAATGATAGCCACAGCTCCCCAGCGAGCTAGATGGTGGGTGAGTCTCGAGCCTCGTCGACGCGCTCGCTGACGAGCTTGTGTTTGGGGGGTCTCCTCGCTCTCGATTCACAGAATCCTGCAATCACGGAATGTCGAGCTGAATCTTAGATTGAGTGGCAATCATTGATTGCAAGGCTCTTGCCCACCTTTGAGTAGCCATTGATACAGTAACAGAATATACACCTTAGACCACTAGATGTATCACACTAGCTTCAGAAATTTTGAGCATGTAACAAGGAAACGAAATATATAGTTCAAAAGGACAGGTAATATCTTTTGCTCTATCGGTCATTTGATGCTCTTCCCTTGACCATCTTGGTTCAAAACTGTTTCGATATCTGATGGGATCTACAACTTGTGAACGTGGGCATGCGGCCGCTTTCCTGCTGTCCATGAAAGCCCTTTCGGCATGCATTGAAATTCGAGTGGCGTTTCTCCACCTTATCCACGACATGTTCTCCGATTAGCCTTGAAGCGCCGTCCACTCTACATTCTTTACCATGGCCACTACCGTGGACAACCACCGGCACCTGACTCATTCACACATGTTATCGATCTCACCTCCACGACCGATAGCAAAATAAGCGCTGTCAGCGTCTACTCCTCCAGAGCCGAAATTACTCGCATCTTCCATTCTCAGCTCAAAACTGGGCAGAACCGCGTCAACATCAGTGGTCTGCCAAACGTGCTCTACGATGATTCAGTCAGGTACCGTTCGTGCTCAGGGAACATCAATGGGTGGGTTTCTAATAGTTGAGTGATAGACTCGAAGGGCGCGGTCCAGCAACGATACATGATGTCTCCACTACGACCAGTCCTCAACCTGGAAAACAGTCCACTTCGCCGGAGATGGATAATCTCGTGAGCCGCGAAGAGCGCACACTCAAAGAATTGGAACGCTGCAAAACTTTACACGAGGCAGTGGGCAAGTACCTTGCAACGCTCCACGTCGAGCACGTCGATGTCGAAGACTTGGACAAAATTGTAGATGGGTACAAAGCCACTTGCGGCAAGCTTGATAACGACATTTTGGATCTTGAGAAACAACTCAAAGCTATTGACGAAGATATCCAGAAAGAAACAGAAAAAGAGACAGAAAAACAAAGTGACAATTCATGGTATTTGCAGAAAAAGGTATCACTTAGTCTGTTCGCCGAGAGGGAGAGCGAAGTCGAGCTTATTTTGACCTACGGTTAGTGTGCTCTGACATCAGTCCATTTCCTTTAAACTGTGTTCCTGACAGCGGTGAGCGCGGCTTACTGGAGCGCTCTATATGAACTCCGTATCGATATGGAGGCAAAGGAGACACCCATCACACTAGTCTACAAAGCTGCCATCACGCAAACACCGCGGAGGTAGGATATCTTATGCCTTGCTGTGTGCTCTCATCAACTCAATGTGGTGTTTCAGGAGTGGAAGGACGTTCCCATCAGGCTCGAAACCGCAACTCCCACTTTTAGAACTCCCTTCTTTGTCTCCCTGGACCTTGTCCATATTTCATCCGCCTCCGCCTGCGCCACCCCAACGCGCTGTGGTCCATGCAAGAAGAGAAAGCAGAAGCAGGATGCGGTACCGGTCAGCAGAATTGACCCAAAGTGAAGAATCAGACTTCGAATCGAGCCCAGGTGCCACCGTCACATCGAAGGGAAACGTCAGCGCCACGTTTGATGTGCCTGGCATCACTACCATTCCGTGCGACGATACGGCTCACCATGTCACAATTACTACGCTCGAGCTGGACGCTGCTATGTCTTGGATCGCGATCCCAAAACCTGACGCAAGAACGCGGCTCAGCGTACTCCCCATTTCCCACCTATTTTGACTACGTACTGATACTTGTTGTAGGCCAAGATCAAGAACACATCCGAATACACTCTACTCCGAGGAACAGGCAGCATATACGTCGACGGAAGCTTCATCGCCAAATCTACCATTCCCGCTGTCAGCCCTGGAGAAAGCTTCGACTGCGCTCTCGGTCTAGACCCAGCCATTCGCGTCATATACCACCCTCTCTCCAAGAAATCTTCCACATCTGGGTTCTACTCTAAGACAGCTGTTACCACATACCTCCAGCGCATCTCGATCCACAACACCAAGTCTATCGCCGTCAACAATCTGAGGATCGTGGATCAGGTGCCTGTGCCGACGGATGAAAAGATCGTGGTCAAGCTCTTCAATCCACCCTTGCCGAATGTGCAGACTGATACGGGTGCGAGCGCGAATACCAAGGGGCCTGAGGGTTCGGTAAGCAGCAAGATCAAGGTGGCGCAAGGAGTTGTGGCACAATGGGGAGATGCCTCAGAGGATGGAGTGACAGCGGCGGGAGGTATTAAGGTTTTGTCTGGGTATTTGCACTACTTCAACTTTGCCAAGTCTCCAGGAGACCGTCATCTGGGTATCTTTGTTACGTCTCGATGTGGATGTTATGCTGGGGTAGGTCACTTACTGGCTTTCTACTAAGTGTGACATGCCAGTAAACTGACGCCGTCACTGTATCTCTGCACAAATGTTATTATCATCCATAAACAACTGGAAAGCTATACAGATGCGTGCGGGGTATCTAACATCCCAACCAGCATGAAATTCGCAGACTTGGGCGCGTCAGGAGATTGGGCGTGGAGCCTTATGAAAGGATGTCAGCCCAGCAGTTCAGGTCCAAATTGTCAGCCACCGCCCGGCGACTGTCATTCCGACCAGAAAGTCCCCACCACTCCCTATCTAAACCCACATCCGCCCTCTGTGATATCTGTGATACCTCGTGTCTCGTCGCACATGAACACCATTACAATACACTCCAACAACCGTCCTATCCACACCGCCATGCAATTCGGGAAACTCGGGACTAGCAGGAGGGGGAAGGGCGTGTGCTCTGGTCAAGCCGTGTCTGGAACCCTCTGGTGATGCCTCGGGGGCGGGAGTAGAGGGTACGATCCCTGACCCAGTTCGTTACTGCTCGCTCTCAGCCATGGATCCGGACATGTTCGGACAACTATTTTGATACCATCGCGAGTGTTTCACCTCTAACTCGTCGACACACTTTTAATCCACCCTCTTGATAGGACTGGCGTGTTGCATAAGAACCATAAAACTCAAAAGAAAGGTGGCAGATCAGTGTCGTTCCTATTTTAATTACATGTTTCTTTTCATCATTTGCGTTTTAGATCTCTTCTAGGAAATCTGAAATTTACAAAAAAAAGGCGAAAAAAGAAAACCCCCAAAAATATATAGAGCGCTGGCGCACGTTTCTCCTCCCTCGTTCTGGTCCGAAGATCCGTAATCATTTCTCTTCTCTCGCGGCTTGGCTCTCTCGATACGTTCATAGACTGGACGGACGTCAACTCCAGGCGGACGGTCCCTGTATACCCTTCAACCACAAAACCGAAAAAACAAGTAAAATCGAAAAAACCAGGAAAACAGTTCAAACGTATAAAAACCTAGGCAAACTGGCGTACTCTTCTCAGCCATTCTCTCCTACTTCTCATCCGCCGGAACGACTGACATTTCAAGCTCGGTGGTGGCAAACATCAAGTGAGGCGGGCGACGGCGCAAAATTTGGACCAGAGCAAATTAATTGACGCCGAGTGGCGGGGTTCGATCGCTGAAAACCTTTATAGATTTTCGCATTTATTCCTTTCTTTCTCCGTTGATAGATGACCTTTCTAGCTCATTTGTGGTGAACCTCAAGGGAGGCGGGCGGCGGCGCGGAACAAGTCACAAACTGGAGTGGTTCAGTTGAAAATTAGCCAAAGCCTCCTTTCTTTCGCCCTTGATATAACTGACATTTGTAGCTCAATGACGGCGAACATCAAGAAAGGCGGGCGACGGGGCTCAAAAAGTCAAGAACCGGAGCGATTGGGATGAGAATTGGTGTACGTCGAGCCAAGTATTGTTCTTTTTCTTCCCCGTCATCGGCACGCTGAAATACGTTCTAGATGCTCATTGTTCTTTCTTTCTCTCCACATTGACATGGCTAACTTTTCTAGCTGAGTCACGGCGAACATCAAGAGAGGCGGGCGATGGTGCAACAAGTCAGACTAGAGCAATTAGTTTAAGAATTAGTTGAAGCCAGGCGCAGTTTGATCCCTTTGTTTTCCATCATTTGACATCCTGAAATCCTTTATAGATTTCGCACTTCTTCCTTTTTCTCTCCATTGATACAGCTGACATCTCTAGCTCATTTTGCGGTGAACGTCAAGAGAGGCAGGCGACGGGGCTCAACAAGTCACGAACCGGAGCTGTTGGAAAAAGAATTGGTTGACGTTAAACAAAGTCTTGTTCTTTTTCTTCCCCGTCACCACCAACGCTGAAATCATTTGTAGATCCTTTCTTCCCCTCTACATTAACACGACTAATCTTTCCAGCTTAATCACGGCGAACTTCAAGGGAGGCGGGCAACGGCGGGGCGCAACAAATTGGATCAGAATAGCTGAATGAGTTAGGCGCCGAGCGAGGCGGTTTCCCTTTTAACCATCATTCAGCGCGCTAAAATTCCCTAGATGCTCGCCTTCGTGTTCCTCCTCTCCATTGGCATAGCTGACCTTTCCAGATCAATAGCGGTGAACGTCAAGAGAGGCGGGCGGCGAAGGGTTGCAACAAGTTATGAATGAGAGGAGTTGGTGTCGTGCCATGCTTTGTTCCCCTTCTTGGCGTGGCTGAAATTCCTCAGCAGCTCGTTTCTCTACCACCTTGGATCTGCCACCTCCCTTTGTTCCGGACTCGGGTCATTCAGTTGGACGATTTTCAACTATTCCTCTCACAATCGCTAGAACCCCCAAAAGTTCTAGAGCGCTGGCGCATGTCTGTTTCATTCTTTCTGATTCAAGTCATTCTGGGACGACTCGGAAAATCAAAACGAAAAAAAAATTCAAAATCACGAAAACCCCAAATACGCATCGTTTCTCTGTTCTTCTGTTTTCTCTCGTGTTCAGCTCTTTCAATACACCCCATAGACGCCAACTTCAGGCGGACGATCCCTGTATACCCTTCAACCACAAAACCTGAAAAAAGCGAAAAACATATGAATCAGGAAAAAAAATTAGAAACGTATAAAACATACTTTTTTCCAGCGTTTCTCCCTTCCACTTGCGTAGCTGAATTTCCTAGCTCTATTGAGGTGAATATCAAGAAGGGCGGGCGATGGGACAAAACGAATCATGAACAAGAACGGCATTAGGATGGGTGGTATGCTGAGCGATACTTGCTTCTCCAACATTGACGTGCTGAAATCTTCTAGCCGCTCGTTTTATTTTATTTTCCCTTCTCCGTTGGGACTGACATTTGTAGCCCGACGACGGTGAATGTCAAGAGAGGCGGGCGACGACGGCGCGCGCTATAGCTTTGTCCTTTCTTTTCCATCATAGGTGTGACTGAAATTTCGTAAGAATAGGAACTAGCGGAATATGCAAAGCCATACCATTCCACCACAACGGCGGTTCCGCGTGAGCCCTGGCCAGGCTTATCGTTGGAACGGGGATGATGGGGATCGTTGAGCATCAGTCCTGGCCAGACTGGCGCTCAACGATTCCTTGACCCATGCATTTCCGAATCTCTTACAGCACTGGTAGATAGTGGTAGATAGTTCCCGGGGAAGGTGGAGAGGCGGTCTCGCCTCTTTTCCTCGTGCTCCCTTGCCGTGGGCCCTGGGCTTAGACCTTATGGTCGACCAAACGCACGTTAAAATCAACTTACAATGATAGGTAGAGCTCCTTACTCTTGGCAGTGTCTCGTCTACAACTCCTTCCATTGCGGCTGGTCATTGAAAGCGAGTCCTCCTTGACAATGTTATGAATTACATTCTGACCAGATATCCCAAATGTCAAGCATTTCCAGGATATAGTGCAGGAACGGATCATCGTTCGCTTGACCTTTGGTGAAGAAACTGCTCGGTGTCGGGCTTGACACGTCTTGACCAAATCCTCTGCGAGCAAATGGTAAATATCAACGATCCATTCGTGTGTGATAATTACGAGATCAAGGAGTTGGCACAGTGGGGAGATGCGGCAGAGGATAAAGCGACAGCGGTGAGGTGACGCCTCTTGCAGCCGCGTTTCCAGTTACTCACGCCTGTCCTCCCCATCTTAACCCTTGACCAAGTATACCACATGCTATAACGCAAAAACGAAATTAATGCAAGCCGTTCCACCATTTTGGGACGTCGGCCATTTGTCATCCGTTCCGTTGGGTGCTTCTCCTGTTGGACAAGCAAGATTTGCTCTTTGTTCTCACCAATGTCATCCGCTGCCTCAATCTGGTATGGCCGTCGGTTTTAGTCGGGTCCGAAGCATCGTCAGCAAATCGACATACCGTCGCGGCCAGATCCAGCATCGCCTTCCCTGCTATCAATGCCTCTTCGTGATTGTCCTTTATTTCCATGTTGATGACGTGCACAGGCTTGTTAAAATCGCCTCCCCGACCCATGAGGTCTGCGGTGCGTGTAAGTAAGGCTATGTATGAGAGGAGCGGATTCGTCTACGACATACGTACCGTCGCACACCGCATCAAAACAACGCTCTTCGCAAGTCATGACAATGTCAGATATCATCCTATTGTCTTGCCACCGTTCAGGCGCAAGTTTGAGTTTCCGATTATGGTCAAGCATTTGTAAAAGGCTGTTTGCGGTATATCTAACCCATCGCGTCAACATGATCCACATGAAAATTTAATGATTTGCGCACAAGCGAGGATCCTTTCCATTCAGTTCCTCATAGATCGTGTTATAGGGTGTTCCAAAAGGGTATATATTTGGCTTGTCTACGGCTGGACCAGGCAGCCGGACAGCAGATCCTGTTCCTGATGATATGACTTGGTACCCTGCCTTTCTAGAAATGTCTCAATCCGTCCATGGATATATGCACCAAGTTTGCTTACAATAACACGTGATGGCCTTCCATTGACCGGTTCTTCAATGAAAAAGGATGTGTAAGTGGCGGTATTCCATATCCATCTCCAGAAATCACCTGATTGCTGGCGCAGGCTATGCAAAATAGAGGTCGTGGTTTATAAAGTGCGGGGACATTGAGGTTTGGCATCAGGTTCTCTGGATTGTTGTTTTCTGGACTAACCCCAAATGTCCGTGGTTGAGAATCTGGCGTCGCGGGCCCGTTCTCGCTCCAGGACGCATAATAATCGGGAGTGGCGGCTGGGCCTGTCGACGTTGGAGTGCCGAAAGAGACACGTTGTGAGCGGGGATCAGCTCTTGCTAGTCTGGGGTCGCGGGCTCGATGTGGGTCCATCATGAATTGTCAAAAACCTTGTCTTCCTAAAGCCAAAAATATTTTTAGCGTGCCGGTTCGGTAGATGAGCAGAAAAACGAGAATTCTTCAGCAGTATCTCGAACAATTGGGTCATCTTTGCAACCCAGGAAAGAGTTTATCTCGGGTTGGCGCAGTTTCCACTCTGAATCATCACTTTGACTGTTCAGAACCGTTATTTACCTGGATGAGTCTTGTGACGGGGGGTCAGTAGGAAAAATAACAATGCCAAACATCGTGGCATTTGTTTGATCACGTGAATGAAGATGGTTTAGCGCCCATAAATTGTCGATAGATTTGAAAATGTTAGCGCCATAACAAGTCCGGTATGGTGTAATGGCTAACATTGCCGCCTTTCATTGAAATCTGAACGCGGCAGCTCGGGGTTCAATTCCCTGTACCGGAATTGATTTTTCCTTTGTAATAATGCTGGAGTCATGGATGGGTCTAATGTCAGCACTGATGTTGCTGATGTATTTACTGTTCTTGTGGTCTTGTTACAACTAAATAGATCTTCAAAAGTAACTGCAACTACTGTGAACCTGCCACATTCTCGCCAAGTTACTGAGCTCATATGAAATCGAGATGATTGATGTCTATTACCAATAGTGGGGTACGTAGCGGGAATGTCCGAAGTCACCAGTTATCCTTTGGCGCTACATTGTCCCCTCTGGCCATTGCTGTGCCACAATCTAATAGGGCATAGGCGCTGCTATAGAGGATGAACAAGCGACGTCAATGACCATTAACAGTGGCATTTGTTTGACCACGTGAATGAAGATGGTTTAGCGCCCATAAATTGTCGATAGATTTGAAAATGTAAGCGCCATAACAAGTCCGGTATGGTGTAACGGCTAACATTGCCGCCTTTCATAGTCTGAACGCGGCAGCTCGGGGTTCAATTCCCCGTACCGGAATTGCTTTTTCCTTTGTAATAGTGCTGGTCATGGATGGGTCTAATGCCAGCACTGATGCTGTGCTCAATGTAGCATTGGGTGTTCCAATCGAATATCGTGCGTTTGAATTGTAATGACGCCTACGTCCTGCTGATTATCCTGGTTCAGAGGAGGGTACGCTTGTGTCCATGGCTCGGTCATGGATGTTGATGAGGTTTGTGATTTAGCTGTAATCCATGCCTGGAACTTACAATACCATGGCAACGCGCACACAAAATTCTGTCGACGAGCTTCACGAGCTTCACCAGCTACCGATAGTGAAGAATTATGCCAAAATCATCCGTATTACCCAGTCGTCCGGAACTGGAAAATCCAAGACTGTGGACAAGGTTGCCATGGAGCGGATTCTCTTCCCGCTATGTTTACGTGAATATATAGGGAAAACCAATTTTGGTACTTGACATGGATTCTAGTTAGTTCACGGAAGATTAATCACATCTGCTCTAGCATATCCTCCTACCGACCGACACAGTAGTCCGCGACCACCTCGCGCTCGCACCAAGCACAGCCAACGAGGTAAAATGCAAAAACTACATCAGGTTGTTTCTGTCCTCTCTCTTCACATTAGCGCTTCTTCAAGCCAATTCTCTCTTCTCTCGGAAAGTGTTATACGTGGAGATGGCGAAAACCTTCCGTGTTTTTTTGTTTTCGGATCCGTCACAGAGAAATGAATTCTACGAGAAAATTGTTACGAAGGCCAAGGGATGCCCATACGAAGGTCTGGACCTCTTTCCAGAATCTTGAGGATTTTTTGAAGGAGAATTGTTTGGACTGGCCGCGTGCCTCCTGCCCCATGCTCTTTCAATCGACGAGGTTCACCTCATATCAATTAAGCTTGAGGGTCGGACGCACGAACTTGCGCTGATCTTGTCCTTTCTTGTTTCTAGTGACTCCGAGATGCGTTGGAGGTTGTTGGAGGCTGCTCGATTTGACTTGTGTATTACGAATGTTCATCATAGATGAGAATCGCATGGTATCCTACTGGCACAAAAAAAAATCCGACATCGCTCGCTGAGATACTTTCAAGACATTAATGACAGGCGAAGATTGGCTGGCCCGCCGTGTTGAGACCGTTGATTGTCCTTTCTACGGCGCCCAAACGCGCAGACCATTTACTAAAGTTGTGTGCGTTAACGCATGGCACACTCGTGTCATTAGAACAGCAGCCCAGCTGCTTTGCGAGTTGCAAAGCAATAGGATGACGATCATTTCGTTTCCCTGTCCTTCCTTCCGCCATTCATACGCCGTCGATTGTTGGCTTGCACTGCTGGTCAAGCGCCGGAGTACTTCTGTCACCGACATACCTCGTCCAGCTTTCCGCTCCGTACTTTGTGGAAGAAGAGCGTCTAAACAGATGATTTCAGCATGCCAACAATGGAGAAGAAAGGGAACAAATACCTCGTTCTTTACCAACTCATTTTCACCCTCGTAATTCTTGTGCCCGGCGTCACCCACCTTTCTTGACGTTCGCATAATTAAACTAGAAAGGTCAGCTGTGTCAACGGAGGAAGAAGGAAGAAAATCAGGAATCTAGAAGATTTCAGTTCGCCAATGATAGAGAAGAGTAGGAACAAAGCCTCACTTGGCGCAAACTGATTCTCTTCTCATAGTGATCCCCGCCATCGCCCGCCTCTCTTGACGCTCGCCACAATTGAGCTGGGAAGGTTAGCTGTTTCAACGAAGAGAAAGACATGATGGAAAAGACGAATAAAAGGTAACTGCGCCTAGGGGGTTTTACATGTTTTGATATGGTTTTCAGATTTGTTCTTTTCTCCCTTTTTTGTGATTGAAGGGATCGTACGCCTGGAGTTGACGTCCGTCCAGTCTATGCCAGAGAGAATGAAACAGACAAGAATGAGAGAGGTGCGCCAGCGCTCTAAGGTTTCTGTCCGGCTTTTCTCTTTACGATGTTTTTGGTTTTAGAAATTACGAGAGTCGTCCGCCTGAATGAAGAGAGTTCCGGAATCAGGATAACTTAAGAGAAGAAACTTGAAACGAGACTTTCGGAACCAACCATGAAAATGGTCTAGAAGACCTCCTTCGTGTTCCGTTCCTCACCACTGAGGTTCGATCCATTGTCGTTGGTCACGCCACGTCACTCTCAAGGCACGTCACGCCCGCAATCTCACTTGTGACAGGAAATGCCAGGCTACGATTCCACTCTTGAGCGGGTAAAAGACAACAAGGCCGTACAGTATAAATATAATGTCGGTGACACCTGGTATATCATCACGGAATGCAGCTCCGACTCAGTGTCCGACTTACGGGAAGTGGACGATATGCGAAGCCAGGAGATGCGGCTCTGGAAGGCTTATGAAAATGGCGATACGAACAAGATGCCTGTTGTAATTAAAGGCGTATGTCTCGATAATGGCGACGACACAGAAGGTATCATCTGGACGCTGAAGGGCATGATTGATGAAGAAATTCACAAGCGCCACCTTCCGACGCTGGCTGACGATGGCTTGGCCTGGAACTCAGACAATGTGCTCGTCTCTGTTCCACCCGGAATCACCAACAATATTGTTGGTCCGGAAATGACGAAACTGTATTCGAGTTACGCAAATATTCAGGTGGGCAGCATCCGTCGCGAACCTATTATATGAGCTCCCGCAACTGATTCATTAACCACCCAAGCCTACCGCAAGGGCACAGGCAATTTTCGTGGCTGGAGAGAACTCTCTTTTATCTGGGAGGCCGCGACCTCGCCACGAGTATCGTATTGCGCTTAAAGAGGTCTACACACCATATTTCAACTTGACAAGGTTGAAAACTATGTTCGAGGCATTGCGAGACACCATGATAGGTTAGTAGCATGATACTAGTAGCACCCTGTTTCTAACTGTTCATATGTCTGTAGTGCTTCGCACCTTATGGTTTAAAGGGTTCACAGATCGAGATATTAGCGTGGCAAATGTCTCATGGGACGAAAAATCCAAGTGTGTGACGCTTATGGACTTGGACCTTCTCGCGCATGCAGATAGCACCATGATCCGCAGAATTGTGAGCGTTTTGCCCATTTTCAGTAAACGGATTGTCATTGAAATTCCAGGGTACTCCGCATTTCATGGCTACTGAACTCTATGAAGGCCAGTATTTATTCAAGGCAGAGGAAGACAAGCTGCCTACTCCGGAGGTAGGAGTGAATACTCAAAATTCCAAATTAAGTTTCCGTTACAATCCCATTCACGACCTTGAATCCGTATGGTGGTTAGCCGTATGGACCCTATTCAATCACGCTCCCAAATCTGAAGTTACCAAACCTGAAATCAAATCCGGTGGCGGACTGATGAAACTCTACCAACAGAAGTGCATATATGAATATACATTCCACGCAAAATCCTACTGGAGGACCGAGATACGCTCCCCTGAAATTTTAAAGCCAGACGAGTTTCGGGACTTGGCCCGACACCTACCTGAGCCGTTTTCTTCAGCAACAAAGTGCGTCGACATATTCGCTAGCTGCCTTCGGGCGCATTACGGCGCTGCCGAGTCGGATATAGCCACTCTCCACGAAAACAAATTTGAAACTCTCCATCAAGACCTGATTGATGTTGTCACTGCGTTGCTTTCAACCATGCCGGACGAGCTTGAACTCCTACCCGTCATCGAAGCTCTCTCTCTCTGGCTGCCGAGCAAATTTCTGAAGAGCTATCGTTAAATTAACAATAGTTACTTTAATATGGGATCGATAGCTGAAGAATGGGTTTTGATCGCATGAAGCCGGTCGCATAATTACTTCTAAATTTTTGAGTTTGCGTACTTGTCATACCGCGTTTCGATCAACCGATTTCTGTATGAAATTGAAGCGATGACGCCTAATGGGCCTATCGGTTGGATGGATGCGCTGGTCGGGAGCAGTGACCGCCAACAGCTTGAAAAAATTCTGACCCTGGTCACTTTTGAGCGAATTGGTCCGCACCCCTTGGTTGACAACTTTACAATCAGGGTACATGCGTCTTAGTTTCAGCTGCAGAGTCATTTTTTATCACCCCCTCCACGTCCCACAGTGTGTATGAACCTAGTAATCCAGATAGGACCGGCGGGGAAGTTCTCATCATAATAACATTAGACTGCGTAGCCTATATTAACAAACTAATGTCTCAAGCTTGCGCATCAATACATCATCCGATACAAACGGACCACCGAAGTAGACGGGGACTTGGAATCCATCATCGTCTTCATCCCAAAGAAATTGATCAAAAATTTCAGAGGCTCCGCAGGCGTAAGACTCTCGACAGATTTCCAGGTGGAGGTTGCAGATCCTCGGGTCGGGGAGTGCAACTTGATGACCACCAGGGCCTGCCCCAAAATGTATTTCATCACCGTCCCGCCGCAGTATGTAGCGTGCCACCATATCCGGTCGAACAACTCGGTAATAGTACTTGTACTAATTGATATATAAATTCAAGATCACAACCAAAACCAAGAAAGAAAAAACTTACTTCACCACTAGAAGATATTGCTTCAATTCCCGAGGCCATGTGCTTATCCATTGAATCATGAGCATCATTCTGGAGATTCAACGCTTTGCGTGGATGGTTTATATTATCATGCATGGTTTGGGCGTTTAAAGCAGCGCCTGTAAACATTTCGATCGCAGCATGTGTTTGTGTCTAGAGAAATATATAAATGAGGAAAGCGCCGTCCAAGGAATAGGGTTACCTTCGAGTGGATAGAAAACGGGATGATGTGAGCGCAGCGCGCCACCAGCTTGTGCTAACAAGTCCTCGATTTCCTCGATGCATCTAGGATCCGGGGAAAGGGGAACAGTATCCTGAGGTGTTTGTCTTCCACCGGGATTTCGAACTTGAAAAAAAGTAGCATGTCAACGCAAACTGGCTAACCTTGCGGCAAAAGCACCGCCTACATGGGATCACCAGATGAGATAAGTAGTGACTCCCCAGCCGCGTAACTGTCGAGAGGTCGCCAGGGGACTCCTGGAGTTCCTGAAGAACTATAACTGCCCATTCATCTGCTGCCAAGGTGGAAACCTCGCCATACACTTCATCGGCTTTAAGATACTCAGCAAGCAGGGAAATCAAATCAACGAAGCAACACACCCAAGGTTTCTACAAGTCCATTCCCACACTTTCCAAGTTTAATTAACAACTCTTGAGCGATAGTTTCTGGGGATGGCGCGTGAGTGATCAGAGCTTGTAGTATTTTATGTGCTGGTAAGTCGAATGTTGAAGATTCTGCGCCGACACGTCTGGCGATTCCCAGAGGCGGCTGTCTAGTGGATTCATAACTCTCGTCCATTAGTTTCAAGAGCGCCAAAGGATGACTTGTAACTTGGGACATTCCCCGCTACGTAAGTCACCCGCATCTGTAAGGTGGAGATCTAGAGTAAGTGAATGCTACGTATCACGTGACCCTCAGTAAAGTTAGATAGTCAATCAAAAGTCAGGCCCAGTCACAAGTAGTCGACTAGTAGTCTTACTTTTGTTTTTCGAGAGCAAATCCTGACTACCAAAGTCGGAAATTAGTCATGGGGCCTAGTATAACTAAACAACATCAAATGGTCAAACTTTAGTCATGGCCAGTCATTGCGTGACTAGAGAAGGACTACAAAGGATCAGAGCAAGACTATTACATAAGCAGATTGAATGGTCAAAGGTTAGTCAGAGCCAGTCACAAGCTCAAGTCAACTTAGTCATTATATAGTCGCAAAAATTCGAAACATAGTCATTATATAGTCGCAAAAATTCAAAACATAGTCCATCGTAATATAAATGCACAGAAACAACTACCTCAAGCATTTCCAGCCTTCCGTGAACCTTTCTTCAATTTCACCAACTCATGGATCTCTCGGACAAGCACAGGATTTGGTGTAGTGTTCGAGGCTTCGAGGGCCGACTGAATGACATAGACATAATCTTGCTTCTTTCCCTGTTTAAGTTTCGCGCCTGCACCCAACTTGTGAGATTGTATTAATTTATAGAGTTCGTCTCTGGTTAGGAGCTGCGAGGCATTGTGAGTATCAGTTCCAGGAGGATTGAAGATCGGCAAACGCACCCCAATTGTAGCGCTACTTGGGGTCGCCAGCTCATCATCTTCTCCGTTGGGTATTTGAGCAGTTTGGGAGGTCGCTGTGGTGCTGGGAGTTTCGGCGGCTGTTTTGGCGGTTGTTTTGGCGATTATTTTGGCAGCTGCGTCAGTGTTATTGTCGGCAGTGGTACTGGCATGCTGTTGTTTTCCTTTCTCCTTATAGATTGGCTACATGAATAATGAATCAGAACGAACTCAATTAATGACTTACACCATTCGCATTTTTCCACAGAGACCAAAGTTGCGTAGTCAATAGGTCAAGGTATGTATCACTAAGGTACGTGAGAGGCGGCAACTGATTCCGTTTCCGCTCAGCTTCCTCTTTGCGGCAAAGTACACGTGCTACCAATGTCGTCTTGATGGTAGCAGCTATGAGTTGACATGCTACTTTAGGCGATCCTACGTCATCCCACTCGGTGAGTGCGTCCCTCCACCGCCCGCTGAATTGTGCATGGCCCCAGTTACTACCTAGTTCGTCTTCGTCGAAGGCCAAATTTGGATCCGCCGTATCGACGTTGCGAATAAGGCTTTGAACGGCTTCTGAAGGCGAGCCGCTCCCAAATGATGGCGACAACTTGATGGATTTGAGGAGGTCAATACCGCTTTCGAGCGAGGGGAATTTCACGTTGAATTGCTCTATTTGATCCAATCAGTGAAATGTTGTCCAATGCGTTTGCGCTTACCAAGGAGATTGTCGGGTGTTGCCTTGACTTGAATGAATGTTATATCTGCACCTCCTTTGGCACCATCGGACCCACTTCCCCGATCAATATTTCCATCGTTATCGTTATTGCTGGGCGCGGCTGCTGGGGTGGCATCTTGGTACGCTTGAGTGGGCGTGGCCGCCAAAACATCTCGGCGTGCTTGAGCAGATGGTTGGCCTCTCGGCTTGCTTGGCCCAGCTGTACGTGGTGGCGAGCTCACACCGCTCTTTCCTTTGCGTGATGTCCTAGGTGATGTTGGGTTTCCTTGACGTGGTCTCCGCTGAGTAGAGCCCTGCGTCGCAGTAGGTACAAAAGTCGTGGCCTGGTTCTTGTCGCCTGATGAATCTAGGAAAGGCATGTACTATGATCAATACAAAACCAATTATATACAAGAGATGGACTTGCGCAATGTGTGGTGGTTAGGTGATTTGACCGCTTTGAACCGTTTGCCAGTCGATCTCCCATCTGATTGCGCTCGTGGGCGCTTGCTTGACTGCTCACTCTCGCTTTTGCTACTCTCATCATCATCGTCTATGTCGTCGTCATGCCCATCTTTTTTGTTTCGCAAAACACTTTGAAGGATATGTTTTGCTTTCCAATGGTCAGCGCATAGCGCCAAAAGGGGTTGCTGCTTTTCGAGCTGGAGGACGGCATTTGTCCATTCCTGCTCATGATTGGCTTTGAAATAGGGAGTGAGCTTCTTGCCTTTTGGGAAATTATGTGGCTTGATAGGCATCAGGAGAGCGGTAACAATCGACTGCGCTGATGAACGGATCAAATCATAGACGCTCGCATCGACAGTCGAACCGTTCTTGGTCCGAACTGCTAGCCTCATGTTTGGTCGGCTGGGGTTCTGCCGCGTCATTCTGACCATTGCGTCAGTCTTGCAATCACCAAAGGTCCAGAGAATTTCTTGGGGATAATTCATTGGACGCTGCGATGAATTTCCGAATTGAGTAAACGAAGCTGGAGGAACTTGTTGTGTCGAAATGTGATCATTAGGTGGTGATTCATGTGTTCTAAGGCTTTGATAAGCTTATTTCAATTTAAAAAATGCACGGGACTCACGTTTGGAAAACTACCCTTTCTAGGACAGATGTTGTTTTCTTCCATGCCTCCACGGCTTCATGTGCATAATCTGCGCTCTCCTTCAGTGCAGAGCAGTGCTGGTACAGTTGGAATACACTTGGGATCCAAAGTAATTCTTCAATGTTTGAATTCCGTAGCTGTTCCGTCAACAAGCTGTCCGATGGCGCTGGTGAATATGAGCCAAACCGTTGAGTCCGGCCAGCTGGTATCATTGATGTTGGTGGCAAAAAAGACGGACTGTGCGGCCGTGATGAACTGCTAGGTTCTGAACTCATTAGCGAAGAACGACGAGGCTGGGCACAAGGGAGTGATGGATAATGTGATGTCACAGTAAATTGAGTGCGGTTCTGTTGAGAAAGACGTTCATAGGGCTTTGCCGAATGTGGATAGCTTGAGGAAGAATTACGGGAGTGAGAACGTGAGGCGGATGCAGAGGATTGACGAGGTAGCGAGCCTGTGGGAGTAGGCGGGATGTTGAACGAAGAAGGAGGCATTTCTTGGGTCGCATATGGATTGTCATCATCTTGGGTTGCGTATGGATTCTCTTCAGGATCTTCAGGCGACTCCGGATCCTGCATCGTGTGTGAAGACGGAAAATTTGATGTGCTCAACATAGGGAAATGATTATGTAATATGGCTGTATTTGGAAATCCATCGGAAAGCGCTACAATGGGATGGACGGATTGCTGTCTCGACATGACTGACATTTGTTACTTGTGGCGAGTAACTGCCTCATGCCGCCCTGCCAACTTAAGTGGCCTGCATTCCACGCGCCTTGCATGATCTATGAGGGAATACATAAAGGACTCCGTTCTTGAGTCCTTGAGTTCATTGGAATGGATCTGTATGAGATTGAGGCTATCAGCAAAGAATGAAATAAAGAAAGGAAAGAAGAAGGGCTTACCTTCTCCCCCAAGGCCTGTTCCCCGTTCCGTTGGCTCCTGCCAAGCAGTTGATGGGTTTCTTTCCGGGCGCGATATGTGCGGCATGGCGCTGGGCAAAGCTTATTTGTGCAGCTCTCAACAACGGTTGCTGAGGAGGGCCAATTAGGGAGATGGGGCTGGGTGGACGCGTTCCCAAGCTAGCTACGTGCGTTGGGATCCAGATCGGGCTTGGCCCATGCCAACGGGGCGCCAACGGGGCGTCAACGGCGCCGCAGTATGTGGACTTGCCACCCCCGGCTCGGCCGGCGTCCAGGACAGCAGCATGTCGCGCAGCGAGAGAATAGAAACTGAATTGCGGGACACCTCCTTCCGTGTGACAACAGCAGCGTAGGGCTCAGGCTTGCCAAACCGCGTCGTCTCTGTCAGGAACAGGCCGCTGCTGCGTCGAGGCGTTTGAAAAGAATTTGTATCCTTTCGTCGTCACAGCAGAGCTTGCAGAGGGTGTGGAAGGAGCTGACGGAGCTATAGCCTCTGGGAAGGCAGCCTGATCAGTTCACTGATAGGTTGGATAATTCATTTAGAAAGTCCGACGAGCTTAAAAATCCAATCAGAGTTTGACTTTTGAACCCCATGGCGGTTAGCGACGTGCCTCACCTTAAAGTAAATGCTATTACGCTCCCCCAATCCTCTTCATGAACCACTACGTTTCCTCCAGGCAACACGTAAAATTTCTTATCCCACCACTCCGGCTCCGGGACCCGCATATCACCTACAAGGTCTTGCCCTTGCTCCAAATGCTTCTTCCACGCCGTCACGCGTTTTGCGCACTGCATCCCGTGGCCAAAAACGACCGATGGAAGTCATTCAACTGAGAGATAGGCGCCCGCAAAAGTTGCGCGTTCTGTCTGCTGAAACGCATATCGCATGGCCGACAATAATACCAAAGGATCAGGCACCGCCTGTGGCCCGGGATAGACGTAGTTTTCGCGAGATACATGAAGAGAGCCTGGCGGATCGTGACAGAGAAAAGACCTAGGATCAGATTAGGATTAGGTATTTTGATACGGAAAAAAAAACGACACTTACAAATGCAGCAATCTGATATCTGTAATTTCGAAGACCTGGTAGCAACCTTTCCATTCGCGACGGTTGATAGAGTGGCTTGCACGTTCGGGCCGACAACAGCGGTTTGAATGACAACGCCGAATGAGTAAAATCAAGCACTTACCCGAGTGAAAGCGGTGCAACATCAAGAAGTAGAAGATCCTGAGTTTTCTCTGATGTGTCACCGGAAAGAATGGCCGCTTGAACTGCAGCACCGTATGCAACAGCTTCATCAGGGTTAATGCTCTTATTAGGCTCTTTTCCATTGAAGAAGTCGGAAACAAGCTTGACGATACGAGGAATACGAGTAGAACCGCCAACCAATACGATCTCGTGTACGTTACTCTTGTCGATCTTCGAATCACGGAGCACTTTCTCGACGGGCTCAAGAGTGCTTCGGAACAGGTCTTGACACAGTTCCTCGAAACGAGCACGAGTCAAGGACGTGTAGAAGTCGATGCCCTCGTACAGGGAATCGATTTCAATGGATGTTTGTGTAGCTGAAGAAAGTGTACGTTTAGCGCGCTCACATGAGGTGCGCAGACGACGGATAGCACGGGCGTTTGATGTGAGATCTGGCAACTAGTCAGCAGCCAAATTTTAAAAAGACACGTCCAAAAGACCGGTACCTTTCTTGTGTTTACGCTTGAACTCCTGAACGAAGTGGTTGACAAGTCGGTTATCGAAATCCTCACCGCCGAGATGGGTATCTCCAGCGGTTGCCTTGACCTCGAAAATGCCTTCCTCTATTGTGAGAAGTGATACATCGAAAGTCCCTCCCCCCAGATCAAAGATTAGGACTTTGCGTTCCCCGGACACTTTCTTATCGAGACCATATGCGATAGCGGCCGCGGTTGGTTCGTTTATGATCCGGAGGACGTTCAGACCAGCGATGGTTCCTGCATCCTTTGTCGCTTGACGCTGAGAATCATTGAAATACGCAGGAACAGTCACAACTGCATTGTTTATCGCGTTCCCTAGATACGACTCCGCGATTTCGTCAGAACCATGGAAGAAACTTCTTCGGGTGACTAACGCGAAATGAGACATCCTTCACAGGTTTTCGAATGTTGGGACCTACAAATTGTTTGTTCTCGCCTTTGTATACCACTTCGATGTACGGCTTGCCAGTTTTGTTCACTACTTTGAAGGGGAAATGCTTAAGATCAGATTGCACTTCAGCATCGTCGAATTTCCGACCGATGAGGCGCTTAGCGTCGAAGACACTGTTCACGTATGTTAGAGTGCAGACCAGATTAGCTAGATAGTCTAATAATCACATGTTGTGAGGGTTCATGGCAACCTGGTTTTTAGCGGCGTCACCGATCAGATGTTCCGTGTCGCTAAAGGCGACATAAGATGGAGTTGTGCGATTGCCCTGATCGTTGGCGATAATTTCAACGCGATCATTTTGCGAGACGTGAGTACTTCTAATCGGAAAGATAACTACGCCTCTACGCACGAATATGTGGTGCCAAGATCAATGCCGATGGCTTTTACAGTCATTATGGCGATAGGGCTAGTGTGATTAAACCAAGTTCGCTGCGAGGAACAACCTGGCTGCACCTTTAGGTTCTTGAGGTTCTTCAGCGCCGCAGTGCTGAATGGCTTTGATCAGTACCCCACGGCTGGAACAACGAGGCGTGAAACACACTTGAAAGCATTAGCGCCGGCCTGCCATTCTCTAATCTTCACGCTCTTGTAGATATCCTCGGCGCCGCCCTGATAATCGACCCCGAGCTGCAAGATATCGCCATCCTTGAGTTGGTGGGGTCTACTTTCTTGATTTGCCGGACTGAAGTTCAAAAACGTGCCACTAGACGACTTGGTGTCTTTGATGACAAATTCTAGACGCGATCTGAGGTTTCTGCCAAACAGAGTCAATTAAAGCCTCATCTCTTATCACACAACCATCATCTCTTATCGCACAACCATCATCCCTTTATGTCTCAGAAAGTCCTGTGCCATTGCTCAAATTGCAAATCAAAGAAAATACGTACCTTGAACACAATAGCCTTACATACTAGACAAGATACTATAAAATTACACCATCTAGACCTTACACCAGAAGTCAGGCATATGTTGCAATCATGCATCACAAAAAATACAATTACCACTGAGAGTGAAGACCATAGATTTTCTCATTTTCTTTTAACTAAGCTGAATGGCTAGGGAAGGCCAAAAGACAGCAGACTCAAGGCAGTAGCAACAATATTGAATTCAATGGTATGTGATAAGTTATAAAAACATGCAACAGGGACATATGCAATAAATTGTATAGAAATGGGTAGTGATCTGGAGATGAATCAAGGCAGTGATATTGAATTCAATGGTATGTGTTAACAAGATACATGCATCAGGATTCAGGGATATACATATAAAAATATCTAGAAATGGCCAATGATCTAGATACTGAAATGGGTATTTCTCCACATTCTTGTCAAAGAAATGTACTAAGATTATTCAGAACCTTCTTTATTTCAGGACACAGCTATACATGAATTCACTGGTATGCATGAGCAACATTGTTACATATGATATACTAAACTTATACAATAAACTATGTAGAAATACCTGATATTGAAATGGGTATTTTACTTTACTACTGCAATAGCAATGTGCTGAAACTTTCTAGACTTTCATCAATTCCAGGATAGAAATGAGATGGCTTCATTTTATATCAATGGAGATGAAGATGATGATTTATTTCAGGCAAACTTGCATAGTGATGATGAGTGGGATGAGCTTGCAGAAGCAGAATCTCAGAAAGATGTAAATGATTTCCTGGATCTTCCTGAAGATGGTTTCAAGTGCAGGAAGATGAGGGTCCACATTGTGGAATTGGCATGGACTTGGAGGATGAGATTCATGGGAATAGTCAGGAAGAGGAAGATGGACATTATACATTGAGTCATACATACCCAAGGCAAAGGGATGTACTGCAACAAGAGTTGAAGGGGGAATATACATGTCCTGAGGAGGCACCTCTAGGATTAAACCCCCCAAGGGAATTAAATATTGATGAGAAGCTTTCCCTTCAACATTATATTGCCTGGCAAAAATCCAATGGCACAGAATTGGCCTATAAATTGCATGCACAAGTGTTGCAAGATGGAACACAAGTAGAAATATTACCATTGCATGCAGTTAAAAAGTTAGCAATGGACCTCAGTGGATTGAGGCCCTATAAAATTGATATTTGTCCTAATAGCTGCATAGCTTATACAGGTGCACATTCAAACTTAACAAATTGCCCTTATGTCAAAGATAAGGACAAATGCAATGAACCTAGATACAAGAGAAAATCAAAACCCAGGCACAAATGGTTTATATATCATGCTTTGATGTGATTAAGGCAATGTATGCCAATGTGCAATCATCAACACTCTTACGGCACAGGGACAAGTTGCTGCAGAAGGTGATAAGTGTCCTTCATCAGGGCATAAATTCAATGAATACAGACTCAAAGAAATACTCTGATTTTGGAGATTCAGCTGTACAGGAGCACCTTTATAGCAATGTGAAGCTTTTTGGGGATGGGAGAGACATAGCACTGGCTTTATCAACTGATGGTGCCCAATTGGCTAAGAAGAAACTATCAAATACTTGGATAGTTCTATTAATTCTATTGAACCTCCCAGCAGAGATACGGTACAAGACTAACAACACCTTGGTGCCATTCATAGTACCAGGACCAAATAGCCCAGGTGATCTGGAGTCATTCTTACATCCTCTGTTTGTGGACATGGCAAAGGCCAGTGAGGGCATTTGGATGTGGGATGCTGTTGAATCTTCATACTTTGTCCATCGTGCTTACATATGCATGGTGCTTGGTGATATGCTAGGATCAGCAAAACTAAATGGAATGGCAGGGCATACAGCTGTCCATGGTGATAGATTTAGTATGGTTTCAGCAGCTCGTTCAAGTAAGAAAAAAGGAGCAAAGCATCTCTATTATCCTGTCTCCCCACCTGACAATGAGAATTACAATCCAACACGCCCTCCTTGTTATGATCTGGATAAACTACCAATCAGAACTGAGGATAAATACTGGGAAATAATAGAGAAGCTCAGTTCTGCCACAAGCAAGGCCCAATATAATGAAATTATTAGGATGTCTGGCATTTCCCGCATGCCACTTACAGCTGCATCTCCTGCATTTATTCACCCATCATTTTTTCCTTTAGATCCCTTTCATATATTCTTTGAGAATATAATGCCATTAATATGGGATACATGGACAATTCTCAGCAAAGCAAGTGATCCAGTTCATATCTCAAAAGAAAAGGCTGAAGCATTTGGGTGCCAAGTGGTAGAAGGCATGAAGACATTGCCTCCATCATTCTGTGGCCCTGTGCGAGATCCCAATCTTAAGAGGCAAAGCCAATATAAGGCATTTGAATGGATGGCACTGCTATATTGGTTTATTCTTCCAATTGGGATTGAATTGGAATTTGATCATGAAGTACTACACAACTTTTCCTGTCTTGTTGAAATTGTGGAGTTTGCAATGACAATAAAAGAAAGATCTGAGGATGAATTAGAAACATACCAAAAAAGAATCAATGATTTTTTGCATCAATATGAATCCCTGTATGTTGGAAATGACCCTGAAAAGATATTGCGGTGCAAATTATGCATATTCCAACTTGTTCATGTACCTATGCACATCAGGTGGTATGGCTCAATCAGGCTTGGTTCACAAGCCACAGTGGAGCGGACAATTGGGGAGGCAGGTCACAAGATCCATTCAAAAAAATCTCCTTTTGCAAATATGGCAAACATCTTCTTTCAGAAAGAGCTTACTAAAGTATTGTTATTGTACTATCCCAATCTGCACAGCAACAAACTTGAACCTGAGAAGAAAAAATCTGTGCTATTTGGTAAGATCAGAATTGAAAAACAAGAGAAAACACCTGGAAATGCATACTATGATCAGCTGTCTGCAATATTTGAGAGCTGCATACAGCTTGGAGAGTTTAATCCTATGTTTCCTGTCAACAGGTGGGGAAAGTGCAACCTCACAAATGGCACTGTTTTGAGTAGTGAATTAAGTGAAACTAGTGGAGAGCAACCAAAACGATCAAGATGCCATTTTGAGGCCAGAATTAATAGTGGTAGTCAGCCCATATTTGGAAAGGCACTAGCATTTTTTGAATTTGATGTGCCAAAGATAGGGAAAAAAAATCATTGTGTGGTTGTGTTTCAGGAACTTGATAAGATGGTAAAAACTTTAAAAATATGGAGAGGAGAATGGTCCCAACAGCTTAGTGTAATGGAGGTTTCACATATTGTGGATATAATTGGGGTATGGTCTGGTCAGATCTTTGTTTATCCACTCAGAAAGCACCCAAGCCTGGCTTGGATGTCTGAGGAAGAAAAGGGAATTGGCTCTGGCTTGGATGGCACTAACTTGGAAGAAGTGAATAATGAGCAGTAGAAGGTTTGCTGGTGTAAGGAGTACATAATTTTGTGTATGCATTTGAATGCAGAAATAGGAGTGTACATGCAAGATAATAAATGTTTCTGATCCACTTTTTGTTCCCCATTCTGTTGATCTGCAGCATTGGTGCAACTGACAACTAGAACTTTTGTTCCAGAATCATCACAGATGGAGTGGAGCAGACCAACTCTTTGATGATGATGTTGAAGCAACTAACTCTTTAAATTGCATCCTGTTGAAGCAACTAACTCTTCAAAATTGCATCCTGTTGAAGACAACAATGACAAGGAAGAACACAAACCAAGAAAATATGTTGGTCACCATCAAAATGAGGTTGAATCACTTGGTAGCTTCATCATGGTGGACAATGATTCAAACATGCATTGAACCAGGTTGAGGACTAGACAGGAGCAGCAAAAAAAGGCACAAGTGAATGGGACTAGATCCAGCTGCAAAAAACAGATTACTTGTAATAGCACTCATGCTGGCTATGAAGATGATAAAGACAATAATAACTATGTTGATCACCCATCATCATTGGGCTCTGGAACTTCATGATGCACTTTTACTAGTATTTGCAAACAAGCAAGACTTCAAGATAATGGTGATGAACACCATAGAGATCACTGATATGCTTGGACTTAGACAGATCAATCAATCCATACTCCAGCTTCAAAATTGAAGACCACTTCTACAGTGTCTGGACTCTGGAGCATCCAGACTATCACTTGATGTAAGAAAGGGTCCTTTGAAGCTGCTGAGAGCATATTCTTACCCCATGACTCTGAAATGAAGAGAAGCCCTGTCCTGCTCTTGGTGCTTGCTCCACAACTCAGCATATTCCAGCTCACTGTCCAGCAATCTGTGCCCCAGCTTCAACAAAAGACCATTTCTACAGGTCATTGCTTGACACTCTCCCCAGTTCATCACATTTTTGTTCACCTGTCTGGAGCATCTGCCAATCTTAGTCAATTTGACCATTTCTTGACCATAATTTGACTTCACATGACTTTCTTTTGACTATACTTGACTATGCATGACTTTCTTTTGACTACACTTGACCATATGTTGACCATACTTGACTACAGTTGACTGTTGGCTGACTAAATTGAGCTGCTGTTGACTATTGCCTGACTATTTTAATCAGTGGATACATGTCATACCACAATGATAGAATGGAAACATGTGGCCATATTCACATACAATCAACTGAACCTGAATATATTTATCAACTTTGACCAGTACATGACTAGTCCTGACTGGAGTTTGACTGGTCCTGACTACAGAGGACTGTGGTGTGACTAGTGGTGACTGTTGATTTTTACTGAGGGCTACCTAAGAAAGGAAATGCGAAGGTAGCTACAAAAGGAGATAGTGTCCAAGCTGTACGATGCGCAGTTAAGGGAAAATGATGGATATAAAACAGTTTGCTGAGACAGGAGGATGAAACGAAAGGGAAAATGTAACAAGACCCTACTCGACCATTTATTCTTCAGATGGACACCTCAAACAAAGCTACTGGAGCAGTACTTAAGCAGGCAGATACAACTGGAATGCTTCATCCATGCGGATTCATTTCTCATGCCTTGACGCTTACAGAACAGAATTACCAGATTTATGATCGAGAGTTACTTGCAATCATTAAAGGACTGCAGGCATGGCGACATTTACTTCATGGATCACCACATCCTATAGTAGTTCACTGCGATCATACAAATCTTTTATTCTATTGGTCACCCCAACGATTAACTCCTCGACAAGCACGATGGTCTATGATGCTCTCAGAATTTGACTTGAAAATCGAACATGTACCTGGCACCAAGATGTTTGAAGCAGATACCCTATCCCGTTGACCTGATCACATGAAAGGTGATGACGCTCTGGAGGATGTCACCATGTTACCAGATAATAAATTCATCCATCTCATTGGTACAGACCTTGCCCAGGAAATTAGGGATGCCACATCACTTGATAGCTTTGGACGCACAATCATTGAAGTTATTGAAACTCAATGTGCCCCACCGATTAAATCTAAACTCCAGGACTGGGCATTTGTTGATGGAATCATCCAATACATCGATAGAGCGTACATTCCAGATAACAGAATGCTCAGGACACAGATTGTCAAGACAGTTCATGAATCGCTCACCTCAGGACACCCAGGATGCATGAAAACCCTTGAACTTCTACAACGCGATTACTGGTGGCCAGGAATGTATAAATATGTCAAGGAATGGATTACAGGTTGCGGTACTTGCCAACAGATGAAAGTGAATACTCATCCAAACACTCCGGCTCTTCTACCTATTGGATCCAAAGCAACTTGTCCTTTCCAACAGGTCACGCTAGATTTTATCACAGATCTTCCTATTGCAAATGGATATGACTCGATTCCGGTCATGGTGGACCATGGTCTTACAAAGGGGGTAATTCTTACTCCTTGCAAGAAAACCATCTACACCCTGGGAACAGCTGACCTTTACATCTCCGAAATATTCAAATGCTTTGGACTACCTGATATACTCATCTCTGATTGAGGACCACAGTTTTTGGCTAAAGTCTTCCAAGAAATCAGAAAGATGCTAGGAATCAATCACAGAATGAGCACAGCCTACCATCCACAAACCGATGGAGAAACAGAACGTGTTAATCAAGAATTAGAAGTATATCTTCAAATATTTTGTGCAAACAAACCTCACAAATGGAAACAACTACTTCTGATCGCCGAATTTGCTCACAATAACCAACACCATGACTCAGTAAAGGCCTCCCTGTTTCAACTCATGTACGGGACAAACCCTGTTGTGCTACCAACCGCTGTGCAGAAAATGACAACACCTGCTGCTGAAGAATGCCTACAACTATTACAAAAAGCTAGAGAGGAAGCACTAGCAGCACATGAGTTAGCAAGACAGATGGTGGCACAACGAGTCAGGGACAAAGCAATCAAATTTGTACAAGGAGACAAAATATGGCTCAAAAATAGGAACCTCAATATACCATATCAATCTAGGAAACTGGCGCCTAAATGAGAAGGACCCTTTATAGTCGAACAAGTCCTAGGACCAGTAACGTATAGGCTTAAGCTACTGAAACAATGGCACATTCACCCAGTCTTTCACACGTCACTCCTTATGCCATATAGAGAAACTGAAACGCATGGACCGAATTATACTACTCCACCCCCTGACCTTGTAAATGGACAAGAAGAGTTTGAGGTGGAAGCAATTCTCACACATCGAAAATGCGGAGCAGGATATCAATATTTGGTTAAAAGGAAGGGATACGGCCCGAACGACAACTCCTGGGAACCCGAGCACAATCTGAGTAATGCTGCGGATGTGTTACAAGCATATAAGCTCAGAAGACAGCTCTAAAACCCCATGTCTCGATATTGCAACTGCCAAACCCTCAAACAAAACATTTGTTATATCACCCACAAACCGATGGAGAAACAGAACACGTTAATCAAGAGCTAGAAGTATACCTTCGAATATTCTGC
>JAEBUT010000009.1:514190-525439 GCA_020011035.1 Amanita subjunquillea | reverse complement strand
CTAGTTTCCTAGACTGATATGGTATGTTGAGATTTCTGTTTTCAAGCCATACTTTGTCTCCTTGTACAAATTTGATTGCTTTGTCCCTGACTCGTCATGCAACCATCTGCCTTGCCAGCTCATGCACAGCTAATGCTTCTTCTCTGGTTTTTCATAATAGCTGTAGGCATTCTTCAGCGGCAGGTGTTGTCATTTTCTGTACAGCAGTTGGGTAGCGCAACAGGGTTCATTCCATACATAAGTTGAAACAGGGAGGCTTTTACTGAGTCATGGTGTCAATTATTGTGAGCAAATTCGGTGATTGGGAGTAGTTGTTTCCATCTGTGAGGTTTGTTTGCGCAGAATATTCGAAGGTATACTTCTAGCTCTTGATTAACGTGTTCTGTTTCTCCATCGGTTTGTGGGTGATATAACAAATGTTTTGTTTGAGGGTTTGGCAGTTGCAATATCGAGACATGGGGTTTTAGAGCTGTCTTCTGAGCTTATATGCTTGTAACACATCCGCAGCATTACTCAGATTGTGCTCGGGTTCCCAGTATGTTCATGAATCGCCTACCTCTGGACACCCTGGACGCATGAAAACTCTTGAACTTCTCCAACGCGATTACTGGTGGCCAGGAATGTATAGGCACGTCAAAGAATGGATTACTGGTTGCGCCACTTGCCAACAGATGAAAGTAAATACTCACCCGAACATGCCGGCCCTTCTACCTATTGGATCCAAGGTGACTCGCCCTTTTCAACAAGTCACGTTAGATTTCATTACAGATCTTCCTATCGCAGACGGATATGATTCGATTCTGGTCACGGTGGACCATGGTCTTATGAAGGGGGTAATTCTTACTCCTTGCAAGAAAACCATTGACGCATTAGGAACACTAAGAAATATTGTTCCACTTGAGGACGATATTCTCCAAAACCATACGAAAGCTTCAAAGGACGAATCATCACGTTTCCCATTCCTTATCCTCCGATCAACACCTTAGAACCACCTCAATTAGTCAACTTTGTTCGAACCCTAGCAACCCGATTAATTGCCTACAAGACTCCCAGACTTTCTAATGGACATGTGATGCACCCACAGGGACACGTTGAAATCCCATTCAATGCCCGATTACACTATCTCCCAAAATATATGGATCTTACATTCGATCCAGAAGAATTACCATACTATCCAGATGCAATGTCACCCTACCTCCCGTCGCCCAACAGACCTTTAAACCACACCAACGACGTGTACACTAAAGCGGCCCTCCGTCGAGAAGACCCTATACTATTTGATTTTGCAGAACGGCTAAGTGACGCTAGCAAAGAAATGGAAATCTGCAGATGGGTCACTATGCAATGACTCCCAGACGCAGTCTCAAACCTCAATAGAGTACTCGAAAGCCTCAATTTCTTAGACGCATTTGACAGTACAGGTGGACCTACTATACCCAATTCACCAGAAAGTATTGTGCCACAAGACGTTGCCCCCTGAACCAGACACAAATCCTGGAAATGAAATCTCCATAACTACCAGGGACGAGCTAAGCGAATCAGAAGAATCTGACGAAGAACTCGAATATGTTCCCAGCATCAGGGCATCCACATTCACTTATCGGGCCCCGGATGGAGAACTCCGAACTGTCAGTTGGGATGACGAAGTCTTCAATTGAACATAAGAGGACGCCTTTGGCCGTGCTTGTTACGGACGATGCCCTCGTCGTGGTTCGTTCTAAGTCAACAATGACAAGCAGAGTCTCGGTCCGCTCCCAGCCACTGGACAAGGGTCTAGACGCTAAGTCAAACGATGACGAAGGTCTTTAGAGAACGATAAGAAAAGAGAGTGTTGAAGTCGGTCGTTGTTTGAGAGCAAAACTCGTCTAAGTTGGAACTAGAGTTACTCTACAGTACATGGGGTTTTATATACGATCTGGGAACAAGGAAACTATAAAGGGAATGAAACAATAGCTACCTGAGAAAGGAAATATGAAGGTGGCTATGAAAAGGAGATAGCGTCCAGGCTGTACAGTGCACAGTCAAGGGGAAATGATGGGAAAGAAACAGTCCGCTGAGACAGGAGGCTGAAACAAAGAGGAAACTGTAACAGTGCTGGATCCCTAATTTCATACACTTGCACAATGTCTTTCTTCATCACTGTCGCCTACTTCGCTGCCCTCGCCTTCGCCTTGCTGGTCACCGCATGTGGCCACTATTATATCAAACCAGTTAATTTTTTATCACCCTTCATCGCCGCCGCCCCCACGATTTTCCCCTCGAAGTCTTCGTTGAGACCACGGTCACCATCGACGACTTTGATTTCGCCGACCTCCCCGAGCTACACGAACATCCTGCAGAACTCGTAGAACCTATCGCCGCCATCACCACACCCCCCGTCATCATCCGTCCTCAAAACATAATGCTCCAGAATGTCAGCGACCACCTCGCTGAAATACTCGTCCTCTACAACGAGTTCGCCGAACCATTGGATTTTTGTCACAGGGCTCACCATCACTACTGACCCTCATTCTCTCACTCTCGAAGAAAGAGACTCAGCGCTGGCACAAGCAAAACAACTGCAGCTCGCAGTTCGAAGTCTCCAATGGCGAGCTGAAACGGCGGCAGCGGACCTAGGCAATGTCGTCACCTGGCTCAAGTCACAGCAGGATCACGCTTGGACATCTGCATGGTAGAAGTTGGCGACTTCTTGCATACAAAGGGGGTAATGTTACAGTTTTCTCTTCGTTTCATCTTTTTGTTTCATATATCGTTTTATATCCATCATTTCTCCTTACATTGCGCATCGCACTGCTTGGACGCTATCTCCTTTCATAGCTACCTTCATATTTCCTTTCTTAGGTAGTCACTGCCTCGTTCCTCTTATAGCTTCTCTTGTTCTCTAATCGTATATAAATCCCATGTACTGTAGAGTAACTCCAGTTCCAACTTAGACGAGTTTTGCTCTCAACAACGACTGACTTGGACGCTCTTCTCTATCATCGTTCTCAAAGACCTTTGTCATCGTTTGACTTAGCGTCTAGACCTTTGTCCAGTGGCTGGGAGCGGACCAAGACTCTGCTTGTCGCTGTTGACTTAGAACGAATCACGACGAGGGCATCGTCCGTAACAGACTCGAGCCAGGTGACGACATTGCCTAAGTCCACTGCTGCTGTTTCAGCCCGCAACTGGAGGCTTCAAACTGCTAGCTGCAGTTGTTTTGCCTGTGCTAACGCTGAATCCCTTTCTTCAAGAGTAAGGGAATGGGGGTTGGTGGTGATGGTGAGCCCTGTGACAAAGTCCAAGGGTTCGGCAAACTGGGCGTAGAGGATGAGTATTTCAGCAAGGCAGTCACTGACATTTTGAAGCATTGCATTGCGAGGGCAGACTGTTACAGTTTCTTCTTTGTTTTGTCGTTCTGTTTCAGTGGACTGTTTCATATCTATCATTTCTCCCTAACTGCGCACTGTATAACCTGGATGCTATCTCCTTTTGTAGCTACCTTCACATTTCCTTTCTTAGGTAGTTATTGTTTCATTCCCTTTATAGTTTCATTTGTTCTCTAATTGTATATAAACCCCATGTACTGTAGAGTAACTCGAGTTCCAACTCAGACGAGTTTTTCTCTCAACATTGCTTGACCTCAATGCTCTCTTTCTTCATTGCTCTTCAGACCTTCGTCATCATTTGACTTAGCATCTAGACTCTTTGTCCAGTGGCTGGGAGTGGACCGAGACTCTGCTTGTCACTGTTGACTTAGAACGAACCATGACAAGGGCATTGTCCATAACATGAGTTGGAACTCAGGAACCGCTCAGTGCATCGTCACTAGCCAGACACCATTGATACCAGGAACTCCCCAGATCAGACCCCCAAACGACTCTGTTCATTACAAATGGAAGTACTACCTTAATCGAAGAGAAGTCTACTTTTCTATGACACATAAGGCCTGGTGCTACATTTCAGGAACAAAGAGAAAGACCTACCAGTTCCAGAGGAACTTTTTGAAGGAGATTACCAGGAAGGAGATCACAACAACAAACTACCAGGAGAAGTTTGGATTCACTGGTACAATGAAGAAAACAACAAGGACAATCAATTGTTCCTACCTCCAAACACCGAACCTGAACTTACTTGGTGGCACGAGTTCCGAGTTAACAAAGTACTAAAGGACTACTCCTTCTTTGCATTCGACAAACAGACAATCACCAGGTGGAACAAATACAGAGAACAACAACAGATCGAAATAGATCTCTTTGGGGACAAACCAAAATGAGGAGAAAACTTGAAACAAGGCACTGAACCACAAACCAGGAATACAGGATCTGAGACCTGAAACACCAGAACCGAAACAGGAACCAGAAAAAGGAATGTCAGACGACAAGGACACATCCTCAAAAGGGATAAAGGGAATCTCCATTAAGGAATTCAAAGGACAGTGCTCTAAGGCGAAACATTTCATCAATACATTTGATGACATCTTCAATCTTGATGAAGGGCGCTTTGAAACATCGAAAAAGCGAATCAAATATGTTCTCCTTCACTTAGGGGAAGAACTAGACGATTGGAAAGCCAATCTTCGAGGAGAATTAGAGGCAGCAGAAGTGACCAAAGGAAAATCTGCAGAAAGCGCATATACACTCTCTTGGGATAACTATACCAGCTTCATTTCCATACTGTGCAAACGACCTAAACCCGCTGAAATATCTGCTCTCATCGATTGTGGAGCAGAAGGAAACTTCATTGAGAAAAAATATGAAGATCTACCAAAAGAAATCTTAAAACAACTGATAGGCGTCAAACAATGCTGACGGAACTATCAATAGATGGGTTAATCACCCCATACGCACTTGTCTTGACCTATTCTATTGAAGGAGAAAACGTGACAAAGAATTTATTTGATTAATAATTTAGTTGTTCTTTCTTGGTTAGGCCCTTCTACATATGTACATGGGAGGCATCGGGCCGTTTTTTATGGGGGGGTCTGAAGACGGAAAGGAGGACCGGGCCCGGAAAGGAAAGCCGGCGCTCGGGGCCCAAGATCCGCGCGAGGGCGAGGGGGGGGGGGGGGGGTGGGGGGGGGGGGGGGGGGGGGGGGGGGAAAGAAACACCGGCGGGGAGGGGTGAGGGGGGCGGGTGCGCAGGGCGCTACCGGGCCCGCAGACGCGGGGGCCGGTAGCCCCTCGCGGCCCCAGGAAGCGGGCGCAGGGGCACCCGGGGCGGGAGCCGGGGCCGGAGAGCAAGGGGGAGCGGCGCGAAGGGGGGAGCCCGGCCCAGGCCGGGTCCGGTGCGGCGCCGAGGCGGAGGGGGCGAGCCAGGGCGGGTTGGCGTGGCAGCTGGAACCCGGGCGGGGAGCCCGGGTCAGAGGCAGCGCACAGGGCGCACGCCAGGGTGCCTCGCAGAAACGGGGGGCCGCGGACCCGGCAACCGCAAGGGACATTCGCCGGGGGGCCGCGGAACAAAAGGGGGGACACAAGGCCCGAGAGCGGGGAAGGAAGGGCGGGGACGGGCGGGAGGGCAGGCCGGTTGCGAGGATTGGGGGATATACGGGGGAAGAGGCCGGCCGGAGGCCAGGCCGGAGGAGTTGCAGGGGGTCCCGTTGGTGAGGCCCGGCAGTGCCGGAGTACGGGGGGACAGGGTGGCAGTGTAACAGGGACGGCAAAAAAAGTGAGTCAATTGTTGGGTGCGTTTTGGAACTGTGTGTAGAATACTGAAGAGAAAGCAAAAGGAGAAACGTCTGGGGAGCAGAATAGAGCGTACATCAGGGCTCATACGGGGATAATAAGTATGGGAGGTGACAGTATCCAGGAGGAAGGGGCATGTAGGTGATACGAAGTGAATCAATTAGGTGAGTGGCGCAGAAACTCAGAACTGAACAGGAAATCAGTGGACTATAGACCACGAAAACTCAATATGGATGGTTGAAACAAAAAATGTGGTAACCCTTGACATTAATGTTATATAAGCAGATGCAAACATGCAGGGTACCCCACTGCATGGAGATGCACCCCATCTCATGCGCAACATCAGTTTCTTTATGCTCCCATGGTCATGCCAACACCCAAGATTTGCCTCTCACACTGACAGGAAGCCACCGACTGGCTCCAACGGACGCCCAAAACATTCGTCTCAAGTCAACAAACGAGCCCTCATCAGTGGTTGTCCTTCCAAGCCCTATGACCAACTGCACTCAGTCAAGCCGCTTCACAGATAACCACTGGTAAGCTTCAAATGCTGTCCAGGTTCCAGGCACATAACCACGTATATCCCCAGATCCAGTCGGCTCTAAACCAGACAGTCATGATGTCCTCAGAAACAACTCATTCAGGTTGTAACAAAGAAGAAGGCCAACGCGCCCACAGTGCACAAGGAGAGGGTTGGCATTGCTGTGAGCCACAGGATGGACACAAGATGATGGAGAGGGGAAGTGTTGGTCAGATGGAGTAATGGGGGTGGAAACAGGTGGGGGAGGGGTTCAATGGAAAGGGAGGGGTAACGAGGAAAGTGGAAATTTGGGGGTAGGAGAATATTCATGTGATGAGAAACGTGTAGAGGGCTTGGAATAGTGTGGAGGAAAGCTTTGCAGAGGGTCAAGGGGAGGATGGATGGGGAGCAGTAGGTGAGATTTGGAACAGAACTTGCGGCCCGCTTTGGAAGAATCATGGGATTTGCTGAAAGATGGACATGTCCATTGTTCCCAGCAAGACAATGAAACCGCCAACACATCATCCAGAAAGGCCAAGTTTAGATGGAAAGAGATAATATCATGCTAGGTAGAGCTGGACTTCCAGTCATCGTCCAGGACCATTGATCCCATTTAGACACATCTGGGCATAATCAAAATGCCAGTTTGGAAAGGAGTTTGGCGATTTTGGAGAAGGGGGCAGAGAGGTGTGGGAATGAGATAGAGGCTAGAATGTGGGGCAGGAACATTAATGAAAGACATGACCTAGAAGGGTAGGAACAGTGATAAAGCAAGGGGGGTAATCAAGTACTAGAATAAACCAGTGGCCCTAATATTTCTTCTATCCACCAAAAAGTGGGTCAATGAGGCATCAAATCAAATGCCCATATCGCTCCAATGGTACTGGTCCCTAGTTTGACGGGATTTGTTTTATCGTTATGTAGCCCGGTGCAGCTGCTCTGAATCAGCCCCGCTCTGGTTTACCCTTGTTTGGCTTTGTTGTGTTGAGATATTTGTCAAACAGTCCAAAAGCACCAAGACGTTGAATCACTTTTTTGTGAGTCACTGTATATAGTGGGCAGGCTTCGCCATGTTTGCCGTTTGTCCTCTAACGCCTATCCGTTTTTGAGATATGGCGTTCAGCCCAGTATAAGGAACTGTGTTTAGTTGTGTGCCAGGGCTTCCCCTGTGTGTGCCGATTTACCGTAGTTTCAGCCGGCGTTTCCTAAAAAGATTTTTACAGGGTTAATTCTCGAATGATCTCCGTTGAGCCGTGCGCCCTGGTGGAGGACTCCAAGTGTAATCGGCTGGCGCAGTTTTTTTATGAGCTTCTCTAAATGCTTGTTTCTCTGCTGAGTGGCTAGGTGGTAGCGTTCTGCGTAATAAGGTGGGTTAGATTCTTCTTCTCCGTTACCAAGCCGTGTGTTTGCTGCTTTTGCTGCCCTCGTTCCTGCTCGTTACCCTCTATTAACGTACGGCCTGGGCATCCATATGGATTTTTAATCGTGCAGTTTTTCTGTTTTCCTGCATTTTTTTGAGCGGTAGAAGTGAAAACTCTTCGATTATGTATTTTGCCTGGTCCTGGGTTTTTCATTGGACCGTCAGGGCGTTATGTGCCGGCCCCTGGGTTGTCGAGCATGAATTATGCGGGATGATGTGAGTTTTCTTAGTTGGCGTGAGAACCCATGCAGTTTGCGGCACAACTCTGGCTTCCAGAGTACCGTGTGGGGGTTTCCATTTGGTGCCAAGTTTGGTTCCGACTTGATTTGTCTCCCTGTCGTGCGATATACGATGTGCTGCACCTACGCCTTCGTTTGTTATGAGCCATCTGAAAGATATTTTTGTGGTCCCGGCGTCGTCCGTTTCGCAGATTTGTTATGCGCGCTGATCCTTTGTGTTTGCTATGAGTTGTTTTTTAGTTCGGGGATCCGTGTAATGTTGGTGTCTACTTAAGATGGAGAATCTTTTTCGCATGGTTTTTGGTTCGAGGTTAGATGTAGGTAATAACTCGTGATTGGGGCGCTGGGGTGGGGATTCACGATAGCTGTCGCGGCCCGGCGTACGCATTTATATAGAGTGTGTTCTTCAGGTACTGTTTTGCGAGGCTGAGTGCTCGTTTGTCAGGCCATTTTGTCCCTATCGCTATGTGACATGGGTAAGGAGGTCTGCTAGTATGTTTAGACTGTTGGTTTGGCGTAGAGTGGTTCATTGCGCCCTGTAATGGTTTTATTGCCGATCGCGTTGTACTGATGATAGCTTCGTATGATCGTTTTGGTTGTAGGGTTGGCGACGAAGTGCGGAGCTAGGACTTCGTTTTTCCTTCTCCTTGGGCCTAGGTATAGTCAGCGCCATAGTAAACATGCGGGGTAGGGCGATGGACTTTGGATTGATAATTGCCTGACAAAGGATTTGCTGATCCCTTTGGTTTGTCCTTCGTAGGCGTCCGAAGTGGTTGTTGACGATCTCTCCCTTTCGCTAAGGGCTGCTGCTGCGGGTGCGTTCCAGGAAAGTTTATGATCGAATTATTAAACCGGAGGTGTTTGGGCCGATGTGGGTGGGGTTACGGCTGTGGAAATGAGATAAATTGGTGTTCCTTCTCCTGCTGCTGCCCGTGTTTATGTTTGTTGCCTCGGATGGTTTTTTTTTTGTGGTTGAGATCGAATAGTTGGAATAAGTATCGACGCCAACGTGCAGTGGTGAGTGTTAGCCCATTCCAGTATGTCGCCCTGGTTTTGTGACGCAATGTCGGCTGATTTTGTGGTGGTGTTGTTTTGTGGTAGCTGTTGCCGATTGCGTATAGAGCGCTCGCGTCATCGACGAATGAATAGCGTCTTCGTCGTTGTTTTGTTACTGGATTTTCAGAATCTCCGAGTTGTACAGAAGAATCCATGACGGAAAAGGATCCCTTGGTCGAGCCACGTATATACAGCAAAATGTTGGCGGAGATGAAAGTCATCAAGGCTTAGATTGTCCTTCTGGTCTGTCAGCCTGTCGTCCGATCCACTACTGTAAGTGGCTGCCTGTATGACCCGCGTTTCTCATGGTTGGTGTTTGGAAAGTTTTGTTGAATAGTCTAAAACATGTTGGGGAATGCACCTTGTGACGTCTAGGGAAATAAGTGCGGAGAAATTACTTTCTTTTCCTCCGATGTTTGTCGTGACTTTCGGATGAAGATAGTTGTATCGCGTGGTGGTGGAGTGCCTGGTTCCTGGCGCCGAGTGGTTTGCGTTTGGTATGAGGTCGAGTTCCTCGTCATCGCTTGAATATTTGTGTCGGGAGGCTATAACAGGAAGTTTAGTGAGTTGGGCGAATCCATTGGAGAAGTGGATATTGGCCGACAGGTCGTTCCGGGTTGCTGGAGGTGGGTGTTCCGGGCTTTTGTTACGAGGATTCGTTAGCGTTTTTGCCCATTGTTCCGGGTAGTAGGTTTTGAGGTTAAGGTTAGCTTTCTAATAGCGGCCTAGTGAAAGGTACCGAGGATATGCTGGGCTTTGCCTTGAAGTTACAGTTTAGGTGAGGGTAATCTAGGTGGCTGTGTTTGCTTATAAGGTGTAGCATACCGGTTTGTTGATCCGCTATGTTATTTGTTGGGTCTGTTGGATAAGGAGTAAGGTGGCCATCAGAGGAGGTGGTAACGTGCTTTTGTCCATGCGTTGCCGTCAGTGGTAATGGGCCGTGGGGAAAAACAGGTTTTGTAGAGAAGACGTTGCTCTTTTCTGCGTTTGTGTGTGCTTTTTTGAGCTTGCCCGCAGGAGGGTTTGAGTCGTTTTTTCGAGGTTCCGGGTACTTGGTGCGGCCCGCATCTAGTTGAGCGGGGTTGCGTGCAAATTTTTCCCTGCCTTTCCAAATGCGTATCCAGTGGTTTTTAGTTGTTGCGTCAGATATCACTGTAGGCATTGATCGTCGTTGCGCCCTTGTGAGTCCGGTGTGTTGGGTGGGTTTTGTTTAGTGGTGCGGTTTGGTGTTGGCGTACGACCCATTTTTTTTATTACCTTGTTTTTTTGGGTGTCTGTGGAGTTCCGGAAATGTCACCATCTTTTCGAGCGCTGTTTGTGTGTGGGTTTTTGGAACTATCTTCCTAATGGGTAGTCATCAGTGCGTTCGTCGAGTTTTTTGGTCATGCTGTGTCAAATCTTGGGGACTTGCTATCTCGGTCGGTGGGGGGGGGATGTCTGAATGTTGTTGTTCGTAACTGCAGAGTGGAAACGCGCCCAGTCGGTTCCCGCCTATAATCGTAATCGTTCTGGCTCCAGGTATACGTACTGTGAGGTGTTGATTGCAATGCAAGGGGGAATTGAATCCGTATTTTGCGGTTGCTTCTCCGGTAAACCTAGTATCACAAGGGAAATTAGCCACTTCAAAACAGATGAGTTGGAAAGGAAGATTGTTATCAGGTTGGGTTGGTTTCGTTTGTTAGAGGTTTTGCTCAGGAGCGGTGGTGGGAGATCCTTTGGGAGGGCCATTTCCATGTCTTGGCCGCCAATCGATTATGTCCAGTAGCGCCTGCGCTTTCCTGAATGTTTGTTGGTGTGAAGAAGTGTGGTGTTTCGGATCGGCGGCCCATAGCGGATGGGTGTATGTTAGTCGCCAGCATATGGTTGTGACTGCTTGTTTCCGAAGGGTTGTTAGAGCTTCGTACGTCCTAGTTTTCTGTAAGCCCCCCCCCGTGTCATTGTGGTGTATGTCCCGTGGTAAAGATTGAAGATGTATGAGTGTAAACTGAGACCCCCCTGGCTGAGCGTCTTGAGTTGAAAAAACGTATTGGCACCACAAAGCAGCATAAGTGAGGAAAAAGTCGCGCGAGTTTGGTTTGTATCGGATCCCAGCATTCGCTTGTAGGTAGTCTCCTTGTTGACGACATGAACTGCTCGGGTTCTTCTCCCTGGGCGGTTGGTTGGAGTGGGTGTTGTGGGGTAGACAGCCCGCCAGATGTGGGTTCGCTCCTGGTGTTGTCGGAAGCGTCGAGAAAGGTTCCTGAAATCGCACTATAGGTCATGGTCCACCGCCTGTTTGTGGTTGTCAGTAGTTCCAGGAGGTCTTTTCGCTGGGGCCGTTAAAGATTTGTTTAGTTTTGTGTTGCCAAGAT
>JAEBUT010000009.1:123573-514145 GCA_020011035.1 Amanita subjunquillea | reverse complement strand
ATGGCCCATTCACCTCAGTCTTTCACACAACCCCAACTCCTTATGCCATCTAGAGAAAAACTTGAAACAACACATGACCAAAACACTATCCTTACTCCACCCCCTTTATCTTCGTAAACGCGACAAGAGGGGAGTTTGAGGTTGAAGCAATTCTCACAACATTTTCCCCTCGAAAACGCCGGAAGCAGGATTATTCAGTCTTTGGTTTAATTTTAAAATGGAAAAAAGGATTTATGGTCCGAATGACCACAATTCTGGGAACCTGAGCGCAATTCTACGGCAATTTGCTGCGGGAGTTTTTACAAGCTCCTATAAACCTCAGGGACGAGATTGTATACAACAATCCCCATGTCTTCGCATTGGCCAAAAAACGCCAAGTCTCCAACAAAAAACATTCCGATACGCCAAGAGGATATTGCTCCACTCGAGGGACAGAGGACATATTCTCCGAAATACCATACGGAAAGCTTCAAAGGACGCAGTTCATTACGTTTCTCCATTTCCTCATCCTCCGATCACCCCCTTTCGAACCACCCCGATTAGTTCAATTTCCATTCGACCCTATGGCAAAACCCGATTTCGTTGCCTACAAGACTCCCCGACTTCTAACATGGTCATGTCAACTGCCCCCACAGGACGTGTTGAAATTCCCATTCAATTGCCCGATTACACTTACCCCTTCCCAAAATTCTATGGGATCTTACATCGATCCAGAAAATACCATCCTATCCAGCGCAAGGTTCACCCTATTCTCCCGTCGCCTAACAGGCTTTAAAAAACCAACCCCCAATGTTATACACCAAAGTGGCCCTCCTTGCCGATGAGGACCCCCCTACACTCTTTGATTTTGCAGACCGGCTCAAGCAACGCTTAGCAAAGACATGGAAATCTGCAGCTGGGTTTTACTATGCAAACCAAAACTCCCCAGATGGCATCTCCAACCTTCACATAAGAGTTCTTGAGAGCCTTGATTTCTTAGGGACACAATTTGACAGCAAAGGTTGACCCATCTTATACCCAATTCACCAGAAAGTATTGAGCCAACAAACGACGTCGCCCCTGAAACTGAACCTACAGACCTGAAAACCCAAAAATCTTCCCACCCATACCAGGAAACGCCTGGCTAAAGCAAGTTCATGAAGATCGGACGAAAGATACTCGCTCTTATGTTCCCCAGTCAGATCACCCTTATTTACTTAATCGATCCCCTGGATTGGAGAACTCCGGGACCAGTTCCATGGGATGACAAGGTATTCCATGAGGAATAAAAAAGGTACTTCTGAGGCTCTGCGATATATTTTTTTCCCAACTCTCCAGTCATCCAATCAAAATGGTCTTACCATCTCGCCATCACCGACACCACTTGCACTCCTTCTTTTCCTCCTGGTCACTGGCCTTTGGCCACTGTTTCACGTCAACTCAGTCGCCCCCCCTCGCCCCCTCCTCCGGCCCACTGCCCTATTTTTGACCTCCCTCTTGAGGTCTTCGTATTCCCACCTACCATCACCATTGAACTTTAATTTTTTGCTGGACCCTCCTGATCTGCACCGAGCACCCCAGAAGAACTGGCCATCACCCCCCATCCTCCCCCCCGATATACCCATTGTCCCCGACCCACCAACGACCATGCTGATCAACGTCAGCAAAATAACCTTCGGCCCACCCTCTTTTTCACCTACTTCCACGATGTTTCCGAACAAAAACTGCTCGACTTCATCACAGCCCTCAACCCCCTCACCACCCTGATTACAATTTGCTCACCCAATTGATACGCGATGCGATGTTAGCTTCAGGCCAAACCGTTGCAGCGTGCTTTTACAACATGGTTTTGCAATTGGGGATGGACAAACACGGGGCGGGAAAAGGATGTCCAAAAAACCCCCCATCATTGAATGGTTGGAGTCCCGGGCAGGCGATCATGGTTGGTACGGAACTTCTTTCCACTTTGTCGAAGTCGGTGAATTCGCAATACGAAGGGTGCTATTGTTACAGTTCTCCCCTCTTCTTCGTTTTTGGCCTCCTGTCTCAGCGGACTGTTTCTACCCATCATTTCCCCCTTGACTCCCTTGGATGCCACACTGTACACTTCGGCATGGACGCTATTCTCCTTTCATAGCCCCCTTCATATTTCCTTTCTCCGGTAGTATCGTTTCTTCCCTTATAGTTCCTTTTTCCCTACATTGTTTGTATATAAAACCCCATTTACTGTTAGAGTTAAAACTCTAGTTTCAACTTAGACGAGTTTTGCTTCTTCAACAAACATCGACTTCCGCGGCTCTTCTCTCTCATGTTCTCAAAGAACCTTTTGTCATTCATCTGACATCGCGTCTATACCTTTGTCCACGTGGGGGGCACTGGGAGCGGGACCCGAACTTTGCTTGTCACTGTTGACTTTAGAACAACACTCCACGATGGGGCATGCTGTAACCACAGTCCTTTACTGATTTGTGAGTCAGTTAATTTTCTCGATCACTAAATTGCGTCAATTCGTTCTGTGTGCATTTCCAAGGGCATGGAATGCATCTGCATGATATGAAGCATTCCCAGTTGTATCTGCTTTGTTTTAAAGTACTTGCTCCCCGTAGCTTTTGTTTGAGGCGTCTGTTGAAGACTAAATGTGTCAGTAGGGTCTCTGGCATTTTGTGTAAAACAGGGCACTGGAGGCGGACATCTTGTTTTCTTTGAAGCTCTTTGAAAACACTGTCTGACCAAGTTGTTGTCAGTCGAAAAAGTAACCTTTCTGTTAGGATCTGTCAATGGTTCGCATGGCCGCAAATTTTTGCCAATAAACTCGATAGACGTTTTCCAAATCCCAGGAAGGAATCTGGGGTACTGTTTAACCATTGTTGGTGTGGCCACATCACTGACTTCCTTGCACGGTTTCACCGTATCCCATTTGAACGTGTCTGGGCGTGATGATCATGCAAGACATGACTTCTTGGCCCCACCGAATTTGCATTTCTCAAGTTTTCAAAAGGAATCCCAAAACTTACATTTTTCCTGCAGACATTTAAAGGACGTGCTCTGTTCGTTCCTGCCTTTCTTCTTTTGTTTTTGCCAACAGCATCAAATGCTCATCCATATAAAATGACGAAGCCATCTCAATTTATTCATGTTTGGAAAACTTGTTCCCCATCATGTTTGAACGTTGCTGGAGAATTTGCAAAGGCCAAAAGACAGCCCAATGGTTCATATAATCCTTGATTGGTTATGCAAATGCTGCTTTCCATTCCTCACTTTTTTGATTCGGAACATTGTTGCTCCCCAGTGCCAGATCAAGTTTGGTGAAGTAATTTGCACCTCTAAATTTTGTCATTAAAATCAGAGACCAAGGGTAATGGGGCTAGGCCATTTCTTAATTTTCTTCCATTCATTCAGAATATCGGGTCAATTTCCTGGGGCAGGGTCCGAAAGTGTTCTCGCTTTCTTTCTTAGATTACAAAGCAAAATGGTTGATGCTTGTGGTGATTTTAGATGGTCCAGATGTATCCCTTTATCAAGTTGTTCTTTAATTCCACTTCCTTGAGGGTTGACTGTCTTTTAGTGATAATGGGTATATATAATTTGTTGACTTTGGTTGGTGTTGTAAAAATCCCTGTTTTGAGTTTGATTTTGCATGATTCCCAATGTGGTCGCAGGAAGATGGGACATTGCTCCGCTGCTTTCTTCTCAAAGGTGGCTTGCCATGGTTTTTATTCCAAAGGTTAACCTGGTGGGCACTCATCCTTGTTTTGCTCTGGTGTCTCAAGCCGCTTGTGCTTGCTGATTGTTTTTACCCCTCGATCCCAATCATTCATCCGCCTTCCCCCATGTCATGTATCTAAGCCATGCCACCAAAACTAGGTTTGGTGTGTTCTAACTTCTTGTCCCATTTGGCAGGGGTTTTCTTTCGCCAATCAATTAGGTGGGTGTATGTTGCTCCTAACATGCGGTATTCCAAAGATTATTGCCTGATCCCCAAGATGGTTGATCCATAACCAGGTTTTGTATTCCTTCCTTCGCTCAGAGTAGGCTTAAGACAAAGTGCGCTGGGCGTGATTCAACCCGTTCTGATTGATCGTTCTGTGTGGCTGTTCTATGACTCTAACTGGTTGTTTCAGGAGTCCCTTTGTAGGTAGATCTTCGATTTATTTTCATTTGATGAAGTTTTGTTCTGCTCACATCGATGGAGAGCAGGATATTTCAAGCCGGGTTTATCGGTTTGTTTGCGATGGTAATGGAAATTTGTTTGTTATTAATTGGAATTTACAATTACAGAGTCGGAGTGCCCTAACTGTTCAAATGGTACTGGTAATGGTACTGAGGCACAACGGCTTTCTGTCATCTCCTTTCTTAAAAAACCCTCACGATTCGAGTTCCTGGTAGGCGTATGTTTCGTGTTCTTCATCTGGAATTTCTTTCAAACGCGCCCCCTAATGCCATTGGGCAGCTGATTCATTCAGGCGTCTTTCCTCTACTGCTCTGATTGTCGTTCCGTAAAGGAGGATGACTTGTAGACGATGTTTTGGGGTCCCTGTGGCAACCCTATGTTTTGGCTCTCCTTGTTTTGTGCCCTTGTGTTCCACATCTGAAACACTTGCCTGGCTTCTTTTTGGCATTCCCTCCTTTGGGGGCATTGAATAGATGTCCTTGCTCATCAGACATTGATTTCCCCTTGATCCAGATTGGCAGATGGCTTCTGGTTTCGTGTTTTCTATTAAATTTGTCACTGCCCCTTTGTTCTCCTGATCCCAGAGGATCGGTTCATCATATTTCATGGTCTCCCACAGCATTGTGATGTGGTTCTTGCAGTTTTATAAGCTTTTTCCATGTAATGCCTTGCGGGCGTTTTTCGATGATTTCAACTGTCTACTGTATGCCACGGGAGTCCTTTTACAGACGAAAATGTGCTGCCGCATGAACCCAGTAATTCCAGTGGAGTTCTATGGAGTGACTTGGAATACTCTTTGACATGTAGTGCAGGGGAGGTCAATACTCTCTTGCCCCACTTTCGACCTTATCTAGATCATTCAGGGTCCTGGCTGCACTGTCTGCTTCTCCCAGTTTCACTCAATGAATCTGTCGCCTGACGCTGTAATTCGTTTGTTATTATTGGAATTTACAATTACAGAGTCGAGTGCTACCTGTTCAGTGGTACTGGAGGCGTTCAACCCTTTCTGGCGTCTCCTTCTTAAAAACCCTCGGATTCGAGTTCCTGAGGGTATTCTCGCGTTCTTCCTCTGGAAGATCTTTCAATAGCGCCCTAATGCATTGGGCAGCTGATTCGTTTGAGGTCGTTTCCTCTATTACTCTGATTGAGCGATTCTGTGGGGAGGAGGACCTGTAGGATGACATTGGACGTTCCCTTGTTTGGGCAGTCCCTGGATATGTGTCCCTGTGTTCCACATCTGAAACACTTGCCGGTTTTTCGGTATTCCTCCTTTTGAGCATCTGAAAGACGTCCTGTGCTCACAGCATTAATCCCCTTTGATCCAGATGCGGAAGGCTTCGTGTTTCGGTTAAATTTGAAACGTCCCTTTGTGTCTCCTGGTCCAGATGATCGATTCATCAATTTCATGGTCTCCCAAGCGTTGTGCAGGTGTTCTGCAGCGTTATATGCTGTTTCCATACTAATGACTGCGGGATTTTCGATAATCTTTGCTGCTACTGATGCAGGGAGTCCTTTACAGAAGTAGATGCACTGCGCCATGAACCCTGTGATTCCGGTGAAGTGTATGAGCGATCGGAATTTCTGAATATAGGCAGGGATGTCAATGTCTCTGCCCACTTTGACTTTATCTAGATCATTCAGGGTCCTAGCTGCGCTGTCAGATTCTCCCCAGTCGCTCAAGAATCGTCGCCTGAAGCTGGGGTAGTTATCCCAAGAAAGTGTGTATGTGCTTTCTGCTGATTTTCCTTTGGTCGCTTCTGCTGCTTCCAATTCTCCTCGAAGATTGGCTTTCCAATCGTCTAGTTCTTCCCCTAGGTGAAGGAGAACATATTTGATTCGCTTTTTTGATGTTTCGAAGCGCCCTTCATCTAGATCGAATATGTCATCAAATGTGTTGATGAAATGTTTTGCTTTAGAGCGCTGTCCTTTGAATTCCTTAATGGAGATTCCCTTTATCCCTTTCAGGGACTCTTCTTTGTCGTTTGACATGTCCTTCTGTTTTGGTTCTGGTGTTTCAGGTTTCGGGTCCTGTGTTCCAGGTTTGTGTTTCGATTCTGTACCTTGTTTTGAGCTTTCTCCTTGTTTCGATTCGTCTCCAAAGGGATCTATTTTGATCTGCTGTTGTTCTCTGTATTCGTTCCACTTGGTGATTATCTCTTTATCGAGTGCAAGGAATGTGAAATCTCCGAGTTCTTCGTTGACTCGAAACTTGTGCCACCAAGTAAGTTCAGGTTCGGTGTTTGGAGGTAGGAACAGTTGATTGTCCTCGTTGTTTTCTTCGTTGTACCAGTGAATCCAAATTTCTCCTGGTAATTCGTTGTTGTGCTTTCCTTCCTGGTATTCTCCTTCAAAGAGTTCCTCTGGAACCGGTAGGTTCTTTCTCTTTGTTCCTGAAATGTAGCACCAGACCTTGTGTGTCGTAGAAAAGTAGACTTCTCTTTGATTAAGGTAGTACTTCTGTCTGAAGCGAACAGAGTTGTTCGGGGGGTCTGATCTGGGAGTTCCTGGTATCAATGATGTCTGGCTAGTGACGATGCACTAAGCGGTTCCTGAGTTCCAACTTGTGTTACAGACGATGCCCTTGTCGTGGTTCGTTCTAAGTCAACAGTAACAAGCAGAGTCTCAGTCTGCTCCCAGCCACTGGACAAAGGTCTTAGAGAACGATGAGAGAGAAGAGCATTGAAGTCAATCGTTGTTGAGAGCAAAACTCGTCTAAGTTGGAACTGGAGTTACTCTACGGTACATGGGGTTTATATACGATCAGGGAACAAAGGAAACTATAAAGGGAATGAAACAATAGCTACCTGAGAAAGGAAATATGAAGGTGGCTAAGAAAGGAGATAGTGTCCAAGCTGTACAGTGCGCAGTTAAGGGGAAATGATGGGTATGAAACAGTCCGCTGAGACAGGAGGCCAAAAACAAAGAGGGAACTGTAACACGGGTCCTGTGTTCCGGGTTCGTGTTTTGATTCTGTGCCTTGTTTCAAGCTTTCTCCTTGTTTTGATTTGTCCCCAAAGGCTAGATCTATCTCGATCTGTTGTTGTCTTTTGTATTCGTTCCACCTGGCTAGTGTCTCTTTGTCTAGTGCAAGGAAGGTGAAGTCTCCGAGTTCTTCGTTGACTCGAAACTCGTGCCACCCAGGTGAGTTTGGTGTTTGGGGCTAGGAATAACTGATTGTTTTCCTCGTTCATTTTGTTATACCAGTGAATCCAAATTTCTCCTGGTAATTCTCTGTTAGGGTCTCCTTCCTGGTATTCTCCTTCAAAGAGTTCCTCTGAGACCGGTAGGTTCTTTCTCTTTGTTCCTGAAATGTAGCACCAGACCTTGTGTGTTGTAGAAAAGTAGACTTCTCTCTGATTAAGGTAGTACTTCTGTCTGTAACAAACAGAGTCATTCAGGGGTCTGATCTGGGAGTTCCTAGTATCAATGGTGTCTGGCTAGTGACGATGCACTGAGCGGTTCCTGAGTTCCAACTTGTGTTATGAACGATGCCCTTGTCATGGTTCGTTCTAAGTCAACAGTGACAAGCAGAGTCTCGGTCCGCTCCCAGCCACTGGACAAAGGTCTAGATGCTAAGTCAAACGATGACAAAGGTCTTTAGAGAACGATGAGAGAGAAGAGCACTGAAGTCAATTGTTGTTTGAGAGCAAAACTCGTCTAAGTTGGAACTGGAGTTACTCTACAGTACATGGGGTTTATATATGATTAGAGAACAAAGGAAGCTATAAAAGGAATGAGGCAATGACTACCTAAGAAAGGAAATGTGAAGGTAGCTATGAAAAGGAGATAGCATCCAGGCAGTGCGATGCGCAGTTTAAGGAGAAATGATGGATATGAAACGATACACAAAACAGGAAGACGAAACGAAGAAGAAACTGTAACACTTACCACAGTCATGGTGGGAATTTTCACTTGAACACGCAGTATACCTATACAATAGGACTCCCATAGCTTGCAATAAATGGCAGACACCATATTTTCTTATTGAAAAGCAAAAACCGAATGTATCGGATTTGCAAGTGTTTGGATGCCAAGCTTACATATATATTCCTGCCGAAAATAGTTCGATTCATCCTTTCAGCTCTGCCATTTTGTTGTGATGTATATGGTAATGATTTTTGGATTTCAATTCCAAGATCTTTGAGGTATTTTTCACTTTTAGTGAATTCGCTTCCTCCATCAAATCGCCATTTCTTAGGCAATTTTTGATATTTATTCCTTATTAAGGCAACAAATTGTTTCAGCGAAGATTCCGTATCAGATTTCTTCTTTAGTAAACCAATCCATAGATGTCCAGAAAAATCATCGATAAATGTCACAAAATATTTATATTTGTAATATGATATCATCGAGATTTCTTTGAGATCTGAATGTATTAAGTCAAAAGGAGACAAAGCTCTACTTTGTGACTCTGGAAAAGATTTACTTGCCATTTTCCTTTAGTGCATCCTGAACAAGTTTGTTTCCATTTAGGAACAGGAATGTTAGGAATCCTTCTAAATGAATTTTTCCTTTATGGATTACTTTATCTTGTGGATGTCCCAATTGTTTATGCCATATATGAAAATCTGGTTTTCATGTTACAACATTTATTGATTCACTATGAATCTCAGAATCTAACCAATATATGGTTTGTCCTTCTTCATGTGGTGAGAATCTTATAATTGAAGATCTTTGATTAGATCTATATGATTTTTATTTCCTGAAAGAGAATATCCTTGATTTAGGAATGTTCCCATGGAGAGTAATCTTGTATCCATGTCAGGTATATAAAAGACTGGCCTGATCATCTAATATCTGTCTTCCATTGATGATAATTTTGAATCATAATGGCACCTATGCCTAGTATCTGTAAAGTTTTACCTTTAGCAGCGTTTGTACAAACCTTTTATTGATTAGCAGTCAATAATATAAGAAGTCATTTTGATTGTGAGTAAAGTGTAGTGATGCTCCTGAATCTAGGATCCATGATGACTCATTTTCTTTACATTTCACACAATTATTGCAATGAGAAAAATAATGTATATTTTTGCTATATACATTTATACTACCATGTCGCTGTAAAAGCATTTAGTAGTTTCTCTATTGACAATGAATGACTTAACTCATCAGCGAGGCTTACAGCATCTCATCAAAGAGAGGATCCATTTGATCGTCAAATGGATCCTTGGGATGTCATAATCTTTTTTCACCATTTTCAAATAATGTTTCTTCCAAAATGTCATGATGGCTCTCCTACTGTTGAATAATCAAGATCTATATCAGATCTTTTATGTTTAGGAGGTGGTTCAAAAGATAATTCATCTTTAGTGATGGTGTCTAGAATTTTCAACATCTCCATTGTTGGTGTGACACGATGCACTCAGTGAGTGATCTAGTGTCTCTAGTTATTTTCCATGTTCCCTTTCCGTATTTTGACTGGCCTGTGAATGGGTAGCTGATGGAAACATGTGGGCTTGTACATTTCTAGCTGCAATAGAAAGAGCCAGAGATATGATCTCAATGGCATTCTGCTCCTGATCAGATTCAGGAGGAACATCTGCTTCTTGGGTGTGTTTCTTTCCTTGCCTCTAAAGCCCTTGTGAGAGCGAGGTCTTTGGTTTTTGGATTCATCAGAACCCTGATGCTGATTTTGTCATCCTTTTTCTGATTATTCCATGACACATCTTTTCTCTTTTCTTTTTTACGCCACTAGATTTTGTTTGCTTTGTCCTCGAGTTGTACTGTTGCTTCATGGTGTATCCCTCTTCGATACTTCCTGATAATGGAATCAGAGATTGTTTGAAAGTGAATTTTCTGTTCCATATAACTGGAACATGTCGTAGAAACAGCAGTCCACTCTTTTGGAAGAGTGGCTGCAAGTATAGAGCTTGCATGAAATCAGGAATTGACATTGTCTTCCTGAGTTGTGAAAAATATGATCCTAGCCTTTCGATCTCAGGAACAGGATCCTTTCCTGAGAGTTGAAATTTAACTGCCTTTTGAAATCAATCAAAGATGAGCGCTGGGTGTCGTCTTTTATAACTATCTTCAACGTTGTCCACGCTTTGAGAAGTTCGTCTTCTGCAGCTATATGTGCCTAATTGATCTGATACTTTAAGACGTAAAGCACCAAGACCAGAGTATTGAAGTTTTTGCCATCTCTCGAAGATCTTTTTATATTCAGTGGCAGCAGCAGCAGTAAGTGTAGCTGAGCGGTGGCAGCGTCAGCGGAGGAGACGTTTCGGAATGATTGATTAATGATAGCCCAAGATCGATATGGAGAAGATAGGATTTCATCCTTTCTGCCCAAACATGATAGTCGATACCAGAGAAGATAATTGATGGAGTCAATGCCAGTGGAAGGTTTGGAGGACGACATAGTGTATGATATCTTTATCTATGAAACGTGTTTTTATTAGATCTTTGTTTCATAAAAAATAATTTTTGAAAAATGTGAAAATTTTTCATCATCATTGATCATGTCCTTGAGACATGTTTTGTCATCGTTGACAACAATGACGGGCTTATCGGGGCCCATAACCTGTTGAGCAGCAATCATATATCCGTCAGACATAGTTTGTCTCAGTGGTCGTCACTGTTATGAATGATGAGCTCATATGTCCGTTAGACATAGAGTCATACGTTCATGATGACAAGAGTATTGTATCACTGTCATAGATAGTGACCAGACACCTCTCCAGGTGTTTTGAGTATTGTATCACTGTCAGAGACAGTGACCAGAGACCTCTCCAGGTCTTACTCTCATAGAGAGGAGATACTCACATGCTGTTAAGCAGGAAAGAGCAACTGAACGTATATTCTCTATCTACAGGTCTTATATACACTTTTAGTGTATGTACATATTGTGTATAGAACTGTAATTAAATATACGTAAATAAAAAGAAAACTAAAAAGAATAATTACATCTAATGGGTCAAACCCGTGCTAGCCGTGTTGAAGTGCTATGCTTAGGGGTATTTGGGGTGAAGGTCGTTCAACAATTACTCATGAAGTAGATCTGATCATGAGTTACAAGGGACACCAAGAACGCGCAACCTTTGAAATTTGCGAATTGGGAAAAATTAATGTAATCATAGGTTCAACTTGGTTATGAAAACATAATCCGGACGTTAACTGGATCACCGGAGAAATAAAGTTAACATGTTGTCCACAATCATGTGGATATAAACAAAAGGAGTGGACGGCGGAAAGGCAAAAGAAAACCAAAGCAGCAGAACATTGGGAGTCCAACATGTATATCTGGGAAAAGGAACGCGAGTTGGACTTCGCGCACTGGTTAGAGCAGAAAGAAAGGGAAGAATCGGACCTAGATTTCCTCCATCAATGGAAACATTCGAAACTATATAAGGAAGGAAAGAAATACGAATTTCTTCCTTTAAAAAACAAATCAACCGATCCTAGATGGATTAGGGAATTAAAAAAGGCGGAGCCTAAAGATCTAGTACCATCGCAGTATCACAAGTATATTCACTTGTTCAAAAAAACTGCATCAGAAAGAATGCCAGTTAGAAAACCTTGGGATCATGCAATAGATCTCAAACAGGGTTATCAACCTAGGAAAGGAAAGGTGTATCCTTTATCACCAGATGAACTCGGCGAAGTCAGAGACTTTGTTGATGATCAATTAAAAAAGGGGTACATCAGACCTTTGAAATCACTGCAAACATTGCTGGTGTTCTTTGTAAAGAAAAAAGATGGGAAAAAGAGAATGGTACAGGATTACCATTATCTAAACAAATGGACAGTTAAAAATAACTATCCATTACCATTAATATCGGAGCTTGTGGATCGAGCAGGACAAGCAAAACACTTCACCAGGCTAGACCTTAGGTGGGGTTATCTATAAAGAAGGGGATCAAAAGGTACCAGGTACCGCTGACAAAGCGCTGACAAATCGTGTGGTAAGTGTGTGGTAATGGTGACCAAATGCTGACCTAAGGCTGCTGTAAGATTGGTCAGCGCTGACTAAAATGACTAAGCATTGGTAAGCAATCTTTGTCCCCTTCCTATATGCCTGTCAGTCACAGGGAGAAGTCACACATGTCACAATTTGTAAGCGGACTCTGGAGATCAGATTTCCGTCACACACTCTTTCTGCCTTTCCCCCCCCACACACACATAGCTTAAAATTCAAATAAATTTCGGAAAAATGTAGGAAAAATTATACATATAGTTTTGAGTCTTTATAAATGCTTTTGGCACAGTATTTAGTGACAGGTATGACAAATCTGCAGATCTGCAGATAAGGCTTATGATGGGGCTGATAAGGCTTTAGCTTGCCATTCAAGGTGTTTAAAAATCACGAAAAAATCACGAAAAATCAGAAGAAAATGTGAGTAAACTTTAGATTCCTTGAGTAATCCTTATCTAATTTTCTTGGCATAGTAATTGCCTATTTCTGGATTTAGCCTTACTAATTCAATCTATTAAAAATCCGGAAAATTCAACAAAAATTCAATCCATGTGAGCTAAAACTTTTACGAATTCCTGGATATTACCCTTACATCTGATTCTTGGCATCGTAATTGCATTTTTTTTGAATCCATGTATGGTTACTTTGCTGTTTTCATAACAGATGGAGCCTGATATTGGCTTTAAGTAAACTTTGTGCTCATGCTTTTACATTTCTTGCGACTCAATTTTGTTGTTCCTCTGACTGAGCAAAAGTGCAGTTATTATGATGAACCATAATTCCAATTCTTGATAACTCTCTTTGCCCCTCCAGTCACTAACTGATCCTTATTGTTTTGAAGTCAAATTTTAATTACCTGGACTGAGAAAGTGCGTGATCATTTCTTGAAAGTCAAGTCCCAAATCATTGCATAAATGTCTTTTTTCCCTCCAGTCCTCTATTATTCTGTTTTTTTTTTTTCTTTTTCTACACCATGTAAGAAACTTTTCACCAAATCTATTATCCGTGTCTATTCATGTTCATTACAGGTATAGACCTCACAACTCCAGAGGATGAGCATCAACATACACGGCGCATCTCGGATGCATCTCATTGAAAATTATGACAGATCTGTATGGACAGAAGAAGACCAGTGCTCGCGGCTCACGAGCAGCCAGTTTTACCTCAGGGCCTCTGAACAGCCCCAACTTTGGGATCCATACCTCTAGCTGCCACAGATTCCACAAGTCGCAAGATACCTGGAGGCTTTGGATGCTCCAAGCACAGTTTACTATGCCTGTGATGGCTCCTGGGTTATTTGGAGATGGAGCAGCTATTTCTGGATTCAGAGTAGACCTGTATCTGGGTGGAGAGACATGCAGCCAATTTACCTCCTGTGCCAGCTAGGAGAGGTAGAGACAGAGCAGTTACCAATTTTTAATTTATCTGGGCCTAGGCCCAATTCAAATCTTGGACAATCCCACAGCGAGCATGTGGATAATCAAAGAGGGATTGAGGAGGATGCTTTGGATGGTGCTACCAGACAGGCTTCAGACATTCAAAGCCTTGGAGAATATGAATCAGGCTAGACAGAGACCAGGGCTCCTGCTTTTGCAACGTTACCGCCACAACGTGATAGGGAGAATAGCAGACTAGGCCAAATGGCCACAATTGTTGAAGCATGGACAGACAAATTGGCAGCTCCACTGAACAGTCAAAGACAGGTTTTTGCTCTGAGGTCTCAGATGTTCATTTTTCAGGCAGGTGGGAGCGCAGAGACAATAAGCGCTTCTGGCAGCCTTGAAACAACAAAGACAGGCTGCCCATGCTCAGCATGATGGCGAGGCGCAGAGACCGAGAGATCTGGCCCCAGTCCCTGAAACCGCCAAGCCAAATTGCCCATGGCTCTATGATGGAGGATGCAGCGACCGAAGGCCTGGCCGCTCTGAACAGCACAAGCACAAATTGCCCATGCTCCTCCCGATGCATGGAAGGAGAGAGACAGAGAGCTCTTGGCAGCTGAACAGCAAAGAAAACTTGCCCAGGCTCAGTTGGCCTTGAGGAGCAGACGACAAGTTTGAACAGCCCTCCAAAGGACAGAGCGAGAATTGGCCGCCCCGAGCTGGGAGATGAGAGAGCAGAAGCGGACAAAGCTAGGAAAATTGAAAGGGAGATTTAGCTTCCCCCTAGTCCGGGTTCCAGAGACAGCAGGAGCATGAGGATCTTCTGCGTGATGCTCTGGTCTGGAATACATAAATGATGTTGCAGGTGGAAATAATGCTCAAAGAAGAAATCAGATTCACAACCAATGGAGAGAAGAGCATGAGAGAGAACTGGATCCTGATGCAGATGAGGACTTTGATGATTTTGGGCCCTGAGGACTGGCAAAGACTGGATGATGCTGTAGCTCAGGCATTGGCTTTGCCTGGCAATGAGCAACAACAACAGCAAGCTGCTGCTGTGTATGGAGAGAATAGGAGATATGACAATCAAGTCAGGAGAGAGTTGGAAAACCAGCAGGATGATATTCCTGATGTGCCTCAAAGAGATCCCAGAGATCTTCCCAGAGCAGAAGACCCTATGTTGATCTTCAACCCAATGAAATTCATGGTCTGGGTCAAATGAATGTTACCTTTCTCATTGTAATGCTTGCATTGGAATTTTGAAAAGCTATCAGCTTCAACTGCTAGAAATCTCAAGTTTGGCATGTGTTGTTTGCAAGGGCAGGTTCAGTTGCCTCCACTGAGAAGGCCCAAGGATTCTGAGGGATATGCTTTGTGGATTTCACCTCATTCAAAAGCATTCAGAAAACACATTCGTCAATATAATGCTGCTTTTGCATTTACTTCTCTTGGTGTCAAAGTGGATCATGCTGTCACAAATGCACCTGGGCCATACTCATTTCGCATTCAAGGTGAATTGCATCACCATACAGGTGGCCTTGCTTCCAGAGCAATCAGCCAGAGCGCTATGCTCAAATCTACATTCATGATGATGCTGAGATCCAAGTCAATAGGAGGATGGCAATAATCCTCATCTGAATCCTGTTATCATGACTGAGCTGCAGGCAATGATCCTTCAAGCACATCCTTACATTGCTCTCTACAAGTCAGCCCATCAAACTATGGCTGAAACACCTGCCAACCAGAGGCATAACATTCAAGTGCTGTTGCGCATGGAGAGGGCTCAGGATAGAAGGAGGTACAATTTGCCAACTGCTGATGAGATAGATGCTGTTATTCAGGGGATGGTCTGAGAGGTCTCTGATCACAGAGACATTGTTCTAAGGCTTCAAGGTGGCAGTTTGCGTCGAATTAGTCACTTGAATCCTGCCTATTCACCACTACATTATGTTCTGCTATTTCCAAATGGTGAAGATGGGTGGCATATCAACATTCCCACTCAGCCTAGACCTGATGGAAGGGCCAGAAGTGCCAAAGTCAGCCAGAGGTGCTATTATGCCTACAGGCTTCATGTCAGACCAGGGACTTGGAACAGCCTCCACTTTTCAGAGGTGGAAAACTGTTCCAGCAGTATATTGTGGATGCTTGGGCTTCATCTGAACAAAGTGGCTTGAACTGGGCCAGGACTCATCAAAAAGAACTTAGAGCTGATGTCTACCAGGGACTTAGGGATGCTGCTATGGGAGACAGAGATGAAGAGGGACCATGGAGAATATGGGTCAAAAGATTATCCTGCCTTCAACTCACATTGGGAGTGAAAGAAATATGCTTCAACTGTTCCAGGATTCCATGGCCATTTGCAGAGAGTTCAAAAGGCCAGATTTGTTTATCACTATGACTGCCAATCCAAATTGGCCAGAAGTGAAGGATGCCCTTCTTAAAGAAGCTGGGCCCCATGGCAGCCCTCAGACAGCTGGAGATAGACCTGACATTGTATCAAGGGTATTTGAGGGGAAAAGATCAGCCCTGTACAAGCAAATCAAGGATGGCCTCTTTGGCAGATGTGCAGCCATGGTCTATACCATTGAGTTCCAGAAGAGGGGACTCCCTCACATGCACCTTTTAGTCTTTCTGCATCCAGAGGACAAAATTAGAAATGCAAATGATGTGGACTCTGTTGTCTGTACTCAGATACCTGACCAAGCAACTCAGCCTGTTCTCTATGAGGTGATCACCAAAAATATGGTCCATGGTCCATGTGGTGTTGAACATCCTCATGCCAAATGCATGGTCAATGGGAGATGTTCAAAGCAGTATCCAAGGGAGTTTAGAGATGCCACCCATTTTGGTGAAGATGGATACCCAAAGTATGCCAGGCCTGACAATGGGCTCTTTTTTGAAAAGAATGGAAACAGATATGATAACAGAGATGTGGTGCCCTACAATCCATATTTGTCTGCAAGGTACAACTGCCACATCAATGTAGAAGTCTGTGCTTCTGTGCATGCTGTCAAGTACATTCACAAATACATCTACAAAGGTCATGACAGGACCACTCTGGAGATTGGAGCAGGTCAGAACAGAAATGAGATCAAGGAGTATCTTGACTCTAGATATGTGTCTGCTGCAGAGTCCTGTTGGCGCATTTTTGAATTCAACATGCACAAGGAGTTTCCTTCTGTCACAAGATTGCCTGTGCATGACAAGGATCAACAATTGGTGTATTTCAATGCAGATGACATGTTGGATGAGGTGGTTGAGAGAGGGCGTGTCAAGCATACTGCTTTGACTGCTTGGTTTGAAGCAAACAAAGCAGATCCTGCTGCAAGAACAGTGCTTTACCAGGACTTTCCCAAGAAGTATTGGTATGACACAAAAAATGCACATCAATGGAAGGCCAGGACTGGCAGGAATCCTCCAGCCATTGGAAGGATGTACTTTGCTTCCCCATCTCAGGGAGAAAGGTTTTATCTGAGGTTGCTTCTGACAGTGGTGGCTGGGCACAGTCTTTTGAAGACTTGAGGACCTTTAATGAGATTCTTCATCCACCTACAAAGATGCCTGCTATGCCAGAGGTTTACTTGAAGATGACAGGGAATGGGATCAATGTCTCAGAGAGGCATCACAAATGCAAACTGGATCTGCTTTGAGATCCCTGTTTGCAGTTATTCTTCTCAGTTGTTTTCCTGTCTCTCCTGAAATTCTGTGGGACAAATACAAGGAACATATCTGTGATGACTTGAGAAGAAAGCTTCAGAGGATGCCTCAGTTTAATGAGCATCAGTTTGAGGATGACAAGATCTATGATTATGGTTTGCATCTCCTCAACAAGATTCTTATGAGGTCTGGCAAAACTCTGGCAGACTTTCCACCTATGCCATTGCCTCAAGGTCCCATGGAGGGTCAACACTGGGAGGACATTATGGACAATTTCATGTTGGCTCAGCAAATGGAATATGATCCAGTACAACAGGCTGAATTGGTGACTCAGAATGTAGGCAGGTTTAATGAACAACAGATGAATGTGTTCAATGCTGTCATGAACTCTGTCAACAACAACAGAGGCCAAATTCTATTTGTTCACAGTGCTGGAGGGTGTGGCAAAACCTTTGTATGCAACACTATTGCAGCAGCAGTCAGTCTCAGAATCAAGTAGCCCTGTGTGTGGCCTCATCTGGGATTGCTTCTCTCTTGCTGCAAGGTGGAAGAACAGCCCACTCCACCTTTAAGATTCCTATTCCTGCCTTGGAGACATCTGTAGCCAAAGTCAAAAGACACTCCCAAATGCATCAGGTAAGAAAGATCTATAGCTGGATTTTAAACTTGAAGCTGAACATGGAACTGTCAGGTGTTGGAGCATACCAAGGTTATCATATGGGATGAAGTGCCTATGCAACACAAGCATGCTGTTGCCTCTGTGGATCGGCTGCTGAAGGATCTTCTGAATAGAGGAGATGTGCCATTTGCTGGAATCACAGTGATATTTGGAGGTGATTTTCGTCAGACTTTGCCTGTGGTGCCCAAAGCATTGCGCCAGGAGATTGTGGCAGCATCCATTGCCAGAAGTAGCCTTTGGAGACATGTGGAAGTGCTGTATCTGACTCAAAATATGAGGTTGGATAGAACACCAGAAAGTGATGCTCATGCAGCTTGGCTATTAGAGATTGGAGCAGGTACCAACAGGGATGAGACTGGCAAAGTGCAAATACCAGATAACATGTGCTGCCATCCAAATACCATGGACAACCTAATACACCATGCTTATCCTGACATTCACCTGGGCAACAAAACAAGTCAGTATTTCTTGGACAGGACAATTCTGTGCTGCAAAAATGATGATGTGGATGAGATCAACAACAAGATTCTGGAGATGATGCCAGGCAGAGAAAAGGTGATGAACAGTGCAGATTCAATTGACTTGGAGAATGAGGCTCAGGATGGGTATCAACCTTATCCCATGGAATACTTGAATTCTCTGAATGCAAGTGGACTGCCATTGTCCAAATTGGCATTGAAGACAGGGTGTCCAGTGATGCTTCTGAGGAATCTTGACCCATCTAGAGGACTATGCAATGGGACCAGAATGATAGTGAAAGATATCAACAACAGAGTTGTGAAATGTGAGATCATATCTGGAGATGAAAGATTTGGTGGAAAGATTGCATTGATTCCAAGGATCACACTTCAGCCCTCAGCAGAGAACTTGCCAATTCCTTTGAAGAGAAGGCAGTTTCCAATCAGGTTGGCATTTGCCATGACTATCAACAAGTCTCAAGGGCAATCAGTGAAGTTTGTAGGACTAAACCTGCAGACAGAAGTGTTTTCACATGGGCAGATGTATGTTGCATTGTCAAGGTGCACATCTGGAGGGAGGATAAAAGTATTATTGCCAGAGGGGAATGAAAGGCAAAAAGTACCCAACATAGTATATAATGAAATATTACAGGGATTGAATTTGTAATAACAGATAGAGAGTAGTATAATGAATAATTAGAAAGGGGATAGAGCATAAGACAGCTTTGTGGGATAAAGCATAAGACAGTTCAGTGGGATAAGGCATACAACTCTTCCAGGTCAACATGACCCCCCCATGGCCACCAAACAGGGATGGAGCATAAAAGTGTTCAGTGGGATAAAGCATGCAAGTGTTGAGTGGGATTTGCAGGGGTCTGGGATAAAGCATGCAAGTGTTGAGTGGGATTTGCAGGGGTCTGGGATAAAGCATGCAACTCTGACTGAGATAAAGCATAGAACTGTGGACTGGGATAAAGCATACAACTCTGAACTGGGATTTACGGGGGTCCGGGGGCTTGCAGCCCCCGGCAAGCTGAAGGGGCGAGACGACGTGCCAAAGGCGGGGCCCCAGAAGCTTGTAATAACATATGGATCAAGGAAGGAGATGAATGGAAGGCCGCCTTTACTACACCAGAAGGTTCTTTTGAACCAGTAGTAATGTATTTTGGGCTTACCAATTCTCTGGCAACCTTCCAAGCCATGATGAACGACATATTTTGGGATATGATAAATGAAGGAAAAGTCATTGTTTACATCGATGACATCCTTATTTACACCAAAACCGAAAAAGGACACAAGGAAATAGTGCTTGAAGTTCTCCGGCGTTTGGAAGAAAACGATCTTTACGTCAAACCAGAAAAATGTGTATGGAATGTGCAGGAAGTTGAATTCCTAGGAGTCATCATTGGCCCTGATGGAATAAAAATGGATCCAAAGAAAGTTGACGCAATCCTTAACTGGCCCACACCTGGCTGTGTTAAAGATGTACAACGTTTCTTGGGCTTGGCAAATTATTACAGAAGATTTGTCCAAGACTTTGCCAAAATTGCACGACCATTACATAGTCTGGTCAGAAAAGATAAAACATGGGAATGGAAGGAGGAAGAAGAAAACACATTTAAAACCTTAAAAAAAACATTTACGGAACAACCCCTTCTTGTCGCTCCAGACTCCGACAAGAAATTCAGAATAGAGTCTGATGCCTCTGATTACGCAACAGGAGGAGTGTTATCAATGGAATGCAATGATAACAAATGGAGACCAGTAGCCTATCTCTCCAAATCCTTGAACGAAACAGAGAGGAATTATGATGTCCACAATAAAGAAATGTTGGGCATTATTAGATGTCTCAAAGCCTGGAGACATTATTTGGAAGGAGCAAGGCAAGAATTCGAGATATGGATGGATCATAAAAATCTCGAATACTTTATGAACACAAAAAAGTTAAATCACAGACAAGCACGCTGGGCGTTATACCTCAGCAGATTTAATTTTAAATTAATTCATAAAGCAGGAGTAACTATGGGAAAGGCTGATTCTCTGTCCAGGAGGCCAGACCATAAAAAGGGGGTAGAAGATGATAACAAGGAAGTTACCTTGTTAAAACCAGAGTTTTTCCGAATCGCAGCACTCCAACAAGGTCATGTTTTGGTTAATGCATCGGAAAAAGAAATTTTAAATAAAATTCGAAAATCAGAAGAAAAAGATGAAGAAGTTGTAAAAGCAGTGGAAGCCATGAAAAAGGCAGGAGTCAAGCGACTCAATGCAGGAGAATGGCAAATGGAACAAGGATTGATCCTCTGGCAAGGAAAAGTTTATGTTCCAAAAAACAACAAACTATGAATGGAGATAGTTAGACTCCATCATGATACACCTATTGCTGGACATGGAGGACAATGGAAGACAGTGGAACTAGTCACAAGAAATTATTGGTGGCCAGGTGTCACTAAATTTGTTAAAAAATACATCGCCAGATGTGACAAGTGCCAAAGAAGCAAAAACTTCCCAGAACCACCAGCGGGAAAGTTGATGCCTAATTCAGCACCATCAAAGCCATGGACACATATATCAGCAGACTTTATAACAAAGTTACCTGAATCACATGGATACAATGCAATTCTAGTAGTCTGTGATAGAATGTCCAAAATGGCTCATTTTATTCCAACATCTGAAGAAATGTCAGCACAGGGACTGGCAATGTTATTCAGGGACCATATAACTCAATGTTAGGCATTTCCACGGACTTGTCTACTGCTTTCCATCCACAAACAGATGGACAAACAGAATGAATGAATCAGGATTTGGAACAATTCCTGAGGATTTTTGTAGATCACTGACAAGAAGATTGGTCGGGATGGTTGGCCATTGCCAAATTCAGTTATAATAACAAAATTCAGGCATCCACAAAACACACACTGTTTTTTGTAAACTACGGAAAACATCCAAGAATGGGAATCGAACCCAGAAAGGAAGGAAGTCATCCAGCAGCAGCAGACTTCGCACAGAAAATGAAGGAAATTCATGAAGAAGTGCAGTCAGCTCTGAAGAAATCACAGGATGACATGAAACTATACACAGACAGACGACGTTCTGAAGCACCAGAATATAAAGTAGGAGATCGAGTCTGGTTGTCAACCAAGGATCTCTCCTTATCTGGTCAACCAACCAGAAAGTTGGCAGAAAGATGGATTGGTCCTTATCCAATTAAAAAGATCATTTCGTCAAATGTGGTAGAACTCAGTCTACCTTTCTCACAACAAATCCATCCCATTGTGAATGTTTCAAGAATACACCCGTATGTAAAACCATTAAGGGGTCAAAGAATGGCTGCTCCACCACCAGTGGAAATTGACAGAGAAAAAGAATATGAGGTAGAAGAAATCCTCAATGTAAGGTTAAAAAGAAACAAGATGGAATATCTTGTAAAGTGGAAAGGATACACAGCAGAACATAATTCATGGGAGCCAAAGAATAATTTAGGAAATGCAAAAAGAAAGATAAAGCATTTCTACAATAAAAACCCAGGAGCGATAAGGGTCATTGATAAGACAATCTTTGATGGATTAGGCTTCAAAAAATACGAAAACTTCACGAAATTTCCTGGAAATGCCATTTCCAGAATCGATGTCAATGCAGTAGCAGAAACTGCAACATGGGAGAAAAACTGGCAAAAATGGAAGGGTCAATCATTGATCAAACAGTTAAATGAACCATCAGATCACAATGGTCCATGCGACTGCAATGGATGCTTAAAAAATTAAAGGAGGATTGGTCCTGGAGTAGGACCTTAAACTGCTTCACTTTGTTGCAAAAAGTCTTTCCAGGACAAATACACAAAAACACATGCATTTGTATTTTGTTAGCATGGGCAAAAATCGACACAACAATAAACATTCAAAACAAACCATACTCACAATTGGTGGTCATTCAAACGTAGGTCACTGTTGTGAGCAATCCTCATGATGCATCTTCCCGGAAAAACCCAAAACAACACCACGCTGCCCTCCCCATCCCATCATTACCATGGAACGATCTGTTGAAGTATGGATCAAACAATACGAAATGGGTAGAGACCCATGGAAATTCCTGCCGAAAGCCTTCTGGGCTTGGCAAGTCTCTATGCGTTGGAAGTGCGAAAATAAAGGAGGACATTTATCCTTTGCAGATTTTTAGTTTGTCTAGGAAGCCGAAACCTAAAAAGGGGGTACTGTCATGACTCGTATTGAACGCTCCAATTCTAAGTCATTTTATATTCATTTTCTTTTGTATTTTATACATGTAATAGCCAAACACTTAGTCAAGTCGGTGTCTATCTTATCTAGTCAGCGCTAAGATTAGATTAGATTAGATAACGATTAGATTAGATTACGGACTATCGGACCGATAACACAGCCACGCTTACTAATCCGCAGTCAATGCGCAGTCGTGGCTGTCCAGTATGACTCACATGGAACTATTCATAGCGTAGGGTTCTACAGCCTTTAGGGTTGTAGGGGTTAGCACACAGACCATGTAAAAATGTATATAAACCATGCAATCTACACCCAGAGTCCTCAGTCGAGTTCTCTCGGGTTTCTCTCCTACCCTCATCTTCTCTACTCCACAAGTCTATTGTTGGGGCCCTAAGCCATCACAGTGAAGGTAGTCCTGATAGTATTCCTCCTTTTGGGCATCTGAAAGGCGTCCTGTGCTCACAGCATTGATCCCCTTGATCCAGATGCAAAGGGCTTTGTGTTTCGATTAAATTTGAAACATCCCTTTGTGTCTCCTGATCCAGATGATTGGTTCATCAATTTCATGGTCTCCCATGCATTGTGCAGGCATTCTGCAGCATTGTAAGCTGTTTCCATGCTGACGACTGCAGGGTTTTCGATGATCTTTGCTGCTACTGATGCAGGGAGTCCTTTACAGAAGTAAATGTGTTGTGCCATGAACCCTGTAATTCCGGTGGAGTGTATGAGCGATCAGAATTTCTGAATGTAGGCAGGGATGTTGATGTCTCCACCCACTTTGACTTAATCTAGATCATTCAGGGTCCTGGCTGCGCTGTCAGATTCTCCCCAGTCGCTCAAGAATCGTTGCCTGAAGCTGGGGTAGTTATCCCAAGAAAGTGTATATGCGCTTTCTGCTGATTTTCCTTTGGTCGCCTCTGCTGCTTCTAATTCTCCTCAAAGATTGGCTTTCCAATCGTCTAGTTCTTCCCCCTAGGTGGAGAACATATTTGATTCGCTTTTTTGATGTTTCAAAGCGCCCTTCATCAAGATCAAATATGTCATCAAATGTGTTGATGAAATGTTTTGCCTTAGAGCGCTGTCCTTTGAATTCCTTAATGGAGATTCCCTTTATTCCTTTCGAGGATGTTTCCTTGTCGTCTGACATGTCTTTCTTTGGTTTCAGTTCTGGTGTTTCAGGTTTCGGGTCCTGTGTTCCGGGTTTGTGTTTTGATTCTGTGCCTTGTTTCAAGCTTTCTCCTTGTTTTGGTTTATCCCCAAAGGCTAGATCTATCTCGATCTGTTGTTGTTTTCTGTATTCGTTCCACTTGGTTATTGTCTGCTCATCGAGTGCAAGGAAAGCAAAAGTCTCCAAGTTTCTTGTCAACTCGAAACTTGTGCCACCAAATGAGTTCGGGTTCAGTGTTTGGGGTTAGGAATAACTGATTGTTTTCCTCGTTTGTTTTGTTGTACCAGTGAATCCAAATATCTCCTGGTAATTCGATGTTATGATCTCCTTCCTGGTATTCTCCTTCAAAGAGTTCCTCTGAGACCGGTAGGTTTTTTCTCTTTGTTCCTGAAACATAGCACCAGACCTTGTGTGTTGTAGAAAAGTAGACTTCTCTACGATTGAGGTAGTACTTCTGTTTGTAATGAACAGAGTCGTTCGGGGATCTGATCTGGGAGTTTCTGGTATCAATGGTGTCTGGCTAGTGATGATGCACTGAGTGGTTCCTGAGTTCCAACTTGTGTTACGGACAATGCCCTCGTTGTGGTTCGTTCTAAGTCAACAGTGACAAGCAGAGTCTCAGTCTGCTCCCAGCCACTGGACAAAGAGTTCAGACGCTAAGTCAAACGATGATGAAGGTCTAGAGAGCAACAATGAAAGAGAGCGTTGAGGTCAAGCAATGTTGAGAGCAAAACTCGTCTAAGTTGGAACTGGAGTTACTCTACAGTACATGGGGTTTATATACGATTAGAGAACAAAGGAACTATAAAGGGAATGAAACAATAACTACCTAAGAAAGGAAACGTGAAGGTAGCTACAAAAGGAGATAGTGTCCAAGCTGTATGATGCGCAGTTAAGGGGAAAAGATGGATATGAAGCAGTCTTATAGGAGAAAGATGAAACAAAGAGGAAACTGTAACAAGAGTAACCTCAGTTCCAACTTAGATGAGTTTTGCTCTCAACAATGATTGACTCCAACGCTCTTCTCATCATTCTCCAAGACCTTTGTCATTGTTTGACTTAGCGTCTAGACCTTTGTCCAGTGGCTGGGAGCAGACCGAGACTCTGCTTGTCACTGTTGACTTAGAACAAATCACAATGAGGGCATTGTCTGTAACACTCGTTGTGGTTTGTTCTAAGTCAACAGCGACAAGCAGAGTCTCAGTCTGCTCCCAGCCACTGGACAAAGGTCTAGACACTAAGTCAAACAATGACAAAGGTCTTGGAGAATGATGAAGAAGAAGAGCATTGGAGTTGATCATTGTTGAGAGCAAAACTTGTCTAAGTTGGAACTGGAGTTACTCTACAGTACATGGGGTTTATATATGATTTGGGAACAAAGGAAACCATAAAGGGAATGAGGTGACAACTACCTAAGAAAGGAAATGTGAAGGTAGCTATGAAAGGAGATAGTGTCCAGGCTGTACAATGCGCAGTTAAGGAGAAATGATGGGTATGAAACAGTACACAGAGATAGGAAGATGAAACAAAGAGAGAGAACCATAACAGATTGGTGAATGACAAAAGAACAAAAGCATGCTACATCAAGGAGTCAATGTGACAAGAAAGTGTTGGAACCAAGCATGTAGGATCCAACTCCACTGATGTCATCCCAAGTCACCTGACCTGTCACCGAAGGTTCCATCGTCATGCTGCCAAGGTTCCTATCATGGGCATAGTCATATGCGCCCTGTTTCTATTGTATTCGTACGTACCTGACCTATGCAATCCGTTATTTGTGCTAGCTCACTATGTTCTTCTTTGTCGACGAGCCATTATATGTTACAAAGGCTGCTGAAGCCTTTCTCGTTCAATATGTACCGTAGTCATATATATACTGTACCAGTTTCATAGCCGCACCTCAGTCATTTACCCCACGCACGTCTGAGGTAAGATATCACTTAAACCAATGTATGGATAACACACTTGCCTGTGTTGTAACAGACTTTTGTTAGGTATTTAATAACTAGTCGTTTGCCCCGCACACATCTGAGACTTTCATTAGCACTCACAGGTTATGGGCCCCGGCTGCCCTTATTGAACCTACGACTTGTTACGGATGATGCCCTTGTCGTGATTCGTTCTAAGTCAACAGTGACAAGCAGAGTCTTGGCCCACTCCCAGCCACTGGATAAAGGTCTAGACGCTAAGTCAAACGATGACAAAGGTCTTGAGAACGATGAGAGAGAAGAGCGTTCAAGTCAATCGTTGTTGAGAGCAAAACTCATCTAAGTTGGAACTAGCGTTACTCTACAGTACATGGGTTTATATATGTTTAGAGAACAAAAGAAACTATAAAAGGAATGAAGCGATGACTACCTGAGAAAGGAAATGCAAAGGTAGCTATGAAAGGAGATAGCGTCCAGGCTGTACAATGCGCAGTTTGAGGAGAAATGATGAGTATGAAACAGTCCGCTGAGACAGGAGGATGAAACGAAAGAGAAACTGTAACATTACCCCCTTTGTATGCGAGAAGTCACCGACTTCTACCATGCAGATGTCCATGCATGATCCTGCCGTGACTCGAGCCAGGTGACGACGTTGCCCAGGTCTGCTGCTGCCGTTTCAGCCTGCCATTGGAGACTTTGAACTGCTAGTTGTAATTGTTTTGCCTGTGCTAGCATTGAATCTCTCTCTTCGAGAGTAAGGGAATGGGGGTCGGCGGTGATGGTGAGTCCTGTGACAAAGTCTAACGGTTCAGAGAACTGGGCGTAAAGAACGAGTATTTCAGCGAGGCAGTCACTGACATTTTGAAGCATCGCGTTGCAAGGGCGGACGACAATGGGAGGTGTGGTGACGGCGGCAGTAGGTTCGATAAGTTCTGCAGGGTGTTCGTGCAGCTCAGGGAGGTCGGCGAAATCGAAGTCATCGATGGTGACAGTGGTCTCGATAAAGACCTCGAGGGGAAAGTCATGGGCAGCGGCAATGAAGGGCAACAACAAATTAACTGGTTTGATATAATAGTGGCCACATGTGGTGACCAACAAGGCGAAGGCGAGGGCGACAAAGTAGGCAATGGTGGTGAAGAAGGACATTGTGCAAGTGTATGAAGTTGGGGATCTAACACTGCCTGAGGCGTCCTTTTATGGTCAATCGAACACTTCGTCATCCCAATTGACAGTTCAGAGTTCTCCATCCGGGGACTGATAAGTAAATGTGGATGCTCTGATGCTGGGAACATATTCGAGTTCTTCATCAGATTCTTCTGATTCGCTTAGCTCATTCCTGGTCATGGTAGAAACCTTGTTCTCAGAATCTGATTCTGTTTCAGGGTTGATGTCCTGTGGTGCAATACTTTCGGGCGAATTGGGTATAGTGGGCCTGCCTGTGCTGTCAAATGTGTCTAAGAAATCGAGGCTCTCAAATACTCTGTTGAGGTTTGAGATTGCGTCTGGGAGTCGTCGAGCAGCGGCCCATCTACAAATTTCCATTTCCTTGCTAGCATTTCTTAGCCGTTCAGCAAAATCGAACAGTATAGGATCTTCCCGGTGGAGGGCCGCTTTGGCATATACATTGTTGGTGTGGTTTAAAGGTCTATTGGGTGACGGGAGGTAGGGTGACATTGCATCTGGATAGTATGGTAATTTTTCCAGATCGAACGTAAGATCCATATATTTCGGAAGGTAATGTAATCGGGCATTGAATGGGATTTCAACATGTCCCTGTGGGTGCATCGCATGTCCGTTAGAAAGTCTGGGAGTCTTGTAAGCAATTAATCGGGTTGCTAGGGTTCGAATGAAGTTGACTAATCGAGGTGGTTCTAAAGGGTTGATCGGAGGATGAGGAATGGGAAATGTAATGATTCGTCCTTTGAAGCTTTCGTATGGTTTCGGAGAATATCGTCCTCGAGTGGAGCAATATTTCTTAGTGTATCAGATGTTTTGTTTGAGAGTTTGGTGGTTGTGATAACGAGACATGGGGTTTTACAATTGTCGTCTGAGTTTATATGCTTGCAAAACGTCCGCAGCATTGCTTAGATTGCGCTCAGGTTCCCAGGAGTTGTCATTCAGACCATATCCTTTCCATTTGACCAAATATTGATGTCCTGCTCCGCGTTTTCGATGTGTGAGAATCGCTTCCACCTCAAACTCTTCTTGTCTGTTTACGAGATCAGGGGGTGGAGTAGTATAATTTGGTCCATGCATTTCAGTTTCTCTATATGGCATAAGGAGTGACATGTGAAAGACTGGGTGAATGCACCATTGTTTCAGTAATTTGAGCCTATACATTACTGGTCCTAGGACTTGTTCGACTACAAAGGGTCCTTCTCGTTTGGGCGCCAGTTTCCTAAATTGATATGGTATATTGAGTAGTATAATTTGGTCCATGCATTTCAGTTTCTCTATATGGCATAAGGAGTGACGTGTGAAAGACTGGGTGAATGCACCATTGTTTCAGTAATTTGAGCCTATACATTACTGGTCCTAGGACTTGTTTGACTACAAAGGGTCCTTCTCGTTTGGGCGCCAGTTTCCTAAATTGATATGGTATATTGAGGTTTCTATTTTCGAGCCATACTTTATCTCCTTGTATGAATTTGATTGCTTTGTCCCTGACTCATCGCGCAACCATCTGCCTTGCTAGTTCGTGTGCAGCTAGCGCTTCTTCTCTAGCTTTTCGTAGTAGCAGTAGGCGTTCCTCAGCAGCAGGTGTTGTCATTTTTTGTACAGCGGTTGGTAATGCGACGGGATTTGTTCCATACATGAGTTGAAACAGGGAGGCTCTAACTGAGTCATGGTGTCAATTGTTATGAGCAAATTCGGCGTGAATCCTGTTTTGAGTTCGATCGCATGATCCCATGGGCAAGAAGATGGAAAATGCTCTGACGCTTTCTTCTCAAAGGTGGCGTGCCAAGGCGTGTATTCGGAAGGTAGAACTATGGGTGCTTTGTCTCTTTTTGCTTGATGTTCAAGTGCCTGTGATGCCGATGTTTTTACCCTGATCCAATATTTGTCTTCTCCCCATTGTCGGTTGTCTAATGCCATGTGCCAAATAGGTTTGGTGTCTTCTGAATCATCGTCCATCTGGAGGGTTTTCTTTCGCCAATCAATCGTAGGATTATGTTGTTCTAACCATGGTATTCCAAAGATTATCGCTTGATCTCCTAAATTGGTGATCCATAACCAGTTGTGGTATGTCTTCCCTTCAATAGAGTAGGTGAGACAAGTGTGATGAGTGATTAATCCATTCTGATTGATTGTTCCGTCGGCGTTCTTGACCCTAATTGGTTGTTTTAAGAGTTCTTTTGGTAGATCCTTCAATATTCGTTCATCAATGAAGTTTCCTTCTGCTCCGCAATTGATGAGAGCAGATATTTCAGCGGGTTTATGGGTCGTTTGCACAGTAATGGAAATTCATTTGTTATTATTGGAATTTACAATTACAGAGTCGAGTGCTAACTGTTCAATGGTACTGGAGGCGTCAACCGCTTTCTGGTGTCTCCTTCTTAAAAACCCTCGGACTCGAGTTCCTGGAGAGTTGTTTCGCGTTCTTCTTCTGGAAGATCTTTCAATAGTGCCCTAATGCGTTGGGCAGCTGATTCATTTGAGGTCATTTCCTCTATTGCTTTGATTGAGCGATTCTGTGGGGAGGAGGACTTGTAGGACGATGTTTGGGCGTTCCCCTTGTTTGGGCAGTCCCTGGATATGTGCCCCTGTGTTCCACATCTGAAACACTTGCCAGTTTTTTGGTATTCCTCCTTTTGGGCATCTGAAAGACATCCTGTGCTCACAGCATTAATCCCCTTTGATCCAGATGCGGAAGGCTTCGTGTTTCGGTTAAATTTGAAACGTCCCTTTGTGTCTCCTGGTCCAGATGATCAGTTCATCAATTTCATGGTCTCCCAAGCGTTGTGCAGGCGTTCTGCAGCGTTATATGCTGTTTCCATACTAATGACTGCGGGATTTTTGATGATCTTTGCTGCTACTGATGCAGGGAGTCCTTTACAGAAGTAGATGCACTGCACCATGAACCCTGTGATTCCAGTGGAGTGTATGAGCAGTCGGAATTTCTGAATATAGGCAGGGATGTCGATATCTCCGCCCACTTTGACTTTATCTAGATCATTCAGGGTCCTGGCTGCGCTGTCAGATTCTCCCCAGTCGCTCAAGAATCGTCGCCTGAAGCTGGGGTAGTTTTCCCAAGAAAGTGTGTATGCGCTTTCTGCTGATTTTCCTTTGGTTGCCTCTGCTGCTTCTAATTCTCCTCAAAGGTTGGCTTTCCAATCATCTAGTTCTTCCCCTAGGTGAAGGAGAACATATTTGATTCGCTTTTTTGATGTTTCAAAGTGCCCCTCATCAAGATCAAATACGTCATCAAATGTGTTGATGAAATGTTTTGCCTTAGAGCGCTGTCCTTTGAATTCTTTAATGGAGATTCCCTTTATTCCTTTCGAGGATGTTTCTGTTTCATTTGACATGTCCTTCTTTGGTTCCTGTTTCGGTTCTGGTGTTTCAGGTTTCGGATCCTGTGTTCCGGGTTCGTGTTTCGGTTCTGTGCCTTGTTTCGAGCTTTCTCCTTGTTTCGATTTATCCCCAAAGGCTAGATCTATCTCGATCTGTTGTTGTTCTTTGTATTTGTTCCACTTGGCTAGTGTTTCCTCATCTAGTGCAAGGAAGGTGATATCTCCGAGTTCTTCGTTGACTCGAAACTCGTTCCACCAGGTGAGTTCAGGTTCGGTGTTTGGGGCTAGGAATAACTGATTGTTTTCCTTGTTCGTTTCGTTATACCAGTGAATCCAAATTTCTCCTGGTAATTCCTTGTTAGGGTCTCCTTCCTGGTATTCTCCTTCGAAGAGTTCCTCCGAGACCAGTAGGTTCTTTCTCTTTGTTCCTGAAACGTAGCACCAGACCTTATGTGTCGTAGAAAAGTAGACTTCTCTTTGATTAAGGTAGTACTTCTGTTTGTAACGAACAGAGTTGTTCGGGGGTCTGATCTGGGAGTTCCTGGTATCAATGGTGTCTGGCTAGTGACGATGCACTGAGCAGTTCCTGAGTTCCAACTTGTGTTACGGACAATGCCCTCATCGTGGTTTGTTCTAAGTCAACAGCGACAAGCAGAGTCTTGGTCCGCTCCCAGCCACTGGACAAAGGTCTAGACGCTAAGTCAAACAATGACAAAGGTCTCGAGAACGGTGAGAGAAAAGAGTGTTCAAGTCGATCGTTGTTGAGAGCAAGACTCATCTAAGTTGGAACTAGTGTTACTCTACAGTACATGGGTTTATATATGTTTAGAGAACAAAAGAAACTATAAAAGGAATGAAACGATGACTACCTGAGAAAGGAATTGTGAAGGTAGCTATGAAAGGAGATAGTGTCCAGGCTGTATGATGCGCAGTTTGAGGAGAAATGATAAGTATGAAACATTCCGCTGAGACAGGAGGACGAATCGAAGAGAAACTGTAACAACTACTCAAGCCTCTCTGACAACTTCTGGAGATTGGAAGGTAAAACTAAGGAGACCAATGATCTTCTAGAGCATATAGCCATGCTCCTTGAAAGGCCCCAGTTTCCCCAAAGGCACTCAGACTCCTGCAAATGAGAGAGATCTCGTCACGACAGGAGATTTGAACTCCAATCAGATAGTCAAGAATCGGCACTTGACTACTTCAGCGAGGAAGAACCCACTGCAGAGGCAGTCCCTGAAGAGAGACTACCTCAATATAATGGGCAAGAAATTGGGTTGCCCATAGATGAACCACAACTAGAGGTCCTAATAGACCTCAAGAAACGAGAAATGATGGGACAACCATCGGACATCTCCCTTAGGCGAGGAAATAACGAAACCTCATCTAATTACGACAGTCGAATAACCGCTAGCACTAGAAACACTGTGGTTGCAGAGATCAGAAATGGAGTTTCCCCGGATACTCTGTTTGATAGAATGAACCCTTTTAGAAGGGCACAACGATCTCAAGAGGCCTGGAGGAGACCTCAGTTCTTAACAGGATCTAATATGATCCCTGTTAACTGGACTAGTAATGAGAGATCACCTAGTCCCGACAGCAGCTTACACTCCCCCCCTGTTCCGAGTGGATTCCGAGCAGAATCCGAGTCCATTCCGAGTCCATTCTGAATTATCACCAATTGGACTTGGAATCCGAGTAGAATCCGAGCCCATTCCGAGCCCATTCCGAGTTGACAGGAATCCGAGCTGAACTCGGAATGGACTCGGACTGAACTCGGACTGAACTCGGAATGGACCCACTCCAAGTCCATTCTTAGTTGCATTAAAAGTGCATTATCTTCAATTATGACATAGTCCAAGTACACATATGAGTACACCTTTGCTTTATACCTCTTCTAAGGTCTCCTAACATGGGTGTGACTTGCAAGTATCAGTACCCATCACACTAAGCCATGCTCTAACCATTTTGCCAGCTTGCAAGCACTGTTGGAGGTTTGATGAACTTCAGGTATGTTTACTGGGGTTTTCTGGGTTGCTGAATTCATTGGTGATGTTGCTATAGTGTAAAAATTCAACATGGATTAGCCATGCTCATCTGGATATTTGTTTGTATGAGTGATGCATGAATAGTAGCCTCCAGGGCACACACGCAATATTGTTCAAATATGTGTCATCACATATTACCTTGGAGGTGATGATACACACAAATATTGTTCAAATATGTGTCATCACATATTACCTTGGAGGTAATGATACACACAAATATTGTTCAAATATGTGTCATCACATATTACCTTGGAGGTGATGATACACACAAATATTGTTCAAATATGTGTCATCACATATTACCTTGGAGGTAATGATACACACAAATATGTGTTGTCACATATTACTTTGGAGGTGGTGATGCACACAGATATGAATAGATGATGACCTGTCAAACCCTTCACAAATGTCAAGGTGGTTGCTTAGTGTCAGTAATATATATAGACACAATATACTGTACATGTATATGTTCTACCTATCCTCAATCCTCCTCTGAGTCATCTAAACTCTCCTCAACTGCCTTCTTTCCTGCCTTTCAATAACATGTTTTGCATGATAGAAAAGCATAGTATGCAAAAACAAATGAAAGTTCCAAGATGTCATCCTCCTCAAAATATTGTCAAATCCACCTAACCAAGCATTCAACTGTTCACAAGCTTGTGTATTAAATGCACACTTGTAATAAGGTCTGCCCCTCTCATCTCTCTCCACAATGACCAAGTTAGGGGCTGATCCATCCAAAGGAGCTGGATTGCACCATTTACGACACAATGTATCAGTTGCCCGATGATTAACATAGTGGTAAGAATCCACAATGAATCTACTGGTATTCTTCCACCTTTCCCATGATTCATTTGTGATACTTGTGCGAAGTACCAGGCAGGCCTTGTCAATACAAATGTAAGCAGGTTTACTCTCCTCAGTTGGATAAACATGCTCCAGAAATTCCAATATAGCTGTTGGAGATTCAGACTTTATGAACTTTCTCCATGCAATGACAACACCACAGGGTGCACAAATGGTTTCAACACAATAGGTTCTTGGAGGCCTGAGGAGTCCTGCTTGCCCTCCTTCAACATTCTCTTCAACACCATCTTCAACATCATGGGGTTGCTGTGCTTGATCAGCAGCAGGCATCCAAGGCCATGTCTCATCCAATCTTCTCATGGCCCTTCTGTAACCCCCAGTACATTTGTTCTGTGATTGATGACATGCCCTTGCCAATTTCCTTGATGTTGTGCACATGCTTGTGTACCTTGTATTTTAACACTGTTGCAACCTGTGACATGACACAATCTTCCAACCAAGTTTTCATGAAATGCACAATATACCCCTCCTCGTGCATTCTGCAAGTCACTAGTACAATTCAAATAGCCACAATACTGAAACTCATGAATATAAATTAAGCAATAGTAGTGTGTGGACTTACAGTATGTCCTGTGACAATTCCATCCACCACAACCATTTTTACAGGAGCACAATTTTCAACAATGTTTGTTTGAAATTGTGGTGCAATTAATCCATCCTCCATACCAATAATAGCTGATGGGTCTATGCCACCAGGATTGGCAGATCTTTCTCGATATTTTTGGGTGCACTCATTACAGCTATGTTTCCTTGAAATACTAATGATGCCACCATCCCTAAAAGTTCATATGCTTGTCTTGTGACACTATCTATTGGCAGGCCATCTGCCATTGTCACATTCACCCCAGACTCAGCAGCCTGCATCCTTAATGACTCTTGAACAAAGGCTTGCCATATCTGCCTTCTTGCCACTTTTACAGACTCAAATGACATATTCCAAAACTTAGAATAAGTGGCAGGTGATGCATGGAAATTATAAATCCCACTCATCACAGCTGATGTGAACAGTCTATCAACCCATAGATTCTGCCCTATCTTCACATATTTGGCAGAATTCAAGTATACCCTGTCATATCTATCTTGAAGTTGGGTAGTGACTCTTTCATGGTCAGCATAATAGACTGTCCTGCAATCTGGACAGAAACCACTTAACAGAGACACTTGCTCATATGAAACAAAGCCTTTAACCAGAGTGACCAAAGGAATGTCTTTTGATTTAGTATGCTGCAGCAATGCCCTGGGATTACAGCTCATTGTCTCACAGACAACTGAGTCTGGACAAATGACATGTGCTGGGGATATATCTTTATGTGAGACTGCCTTTAATTTCCCCTGGAATTTCCCTTTACTACTATAAGGATGCAGTTTCAGTAGTTTAGCAAGTGAATCAAGCTTCAAACATAATTTGGTGTTGAATCTTTCATGGTCATCATTTACTTCATCTCCTAGCAAAATTGGTTTGCCATCTAGTCTTTGGAGTATTGCATGTGACAGACATTTCATCCAACTGGTGATGGTAGTGGATACCTCCCCTCTATACTGTGGCCTTTGTTGGCATGCATGGAGACTGATAAGGGTTGTATTTTCAGTGATGGAAAATAGAATCATGAGTACTGTTGATAGAGATATTGCAGAATCAAAATTAGATTCAACAAATTTGCAGAAGGTCTGGAATGGTATGTCTGGAAAAGCCTGCTCTGGTTTTGCTGAAACCATTGGAATCAAGGTAATCATCCACAGACACAGAAACCAACTGGATAGTCCATTCAAGAGCCATAAGACAAACATAGAGATACTACAAAATTTACAACTACACATGAGCTTGGATGACAGAGAGCTTACTTCTTTGATTTCTTGTTCCCTTTCTTCTGCTTGGATCCTCCATCATCATCTGCTCCCTTTTGCTGCTTCTTCTTCCCTTTGCTAGCTGCCTTCTCATCCTGCTTCTCAAAATATCCCTTCAAATCCATAAAGTTGTATCCATTTTGCTTTGTGTAACCCCACACTGTCAAGTCATCTGGAGCTCCTTCTCCTCCTTCCAACCATTCCTGCATCATTGGATAATCAGGTACCTTTGCTAACTTTTTGACATGTGAGTGCCACATGGAAGGGGAGACAAACAATTTGACAACATCTGTCAAATTGGGTTTCCTCTGTGCAGGCCATTGCCCCTTAGAAGTCATGTCATCCACTGTATGTTGTGCCTGCAAACAGGCCTTGTACTTTTGATAGTAAGCCTTTAAAGATGTGTCATCTTTATCAGTCAGATGACCAGGGATGTTCAATATGGCAACAAGTTCTGCAGGAGATAATTGAGCAGGAAGTCCTCCTGAGGTCAAAGAGACACTGGAAGCTGCTGAAACACTGTGACTGGCAAGGTTAGTACCAAAAGTGGTTCCAGAAGGAATTACCTCCTGCAGCATGTAAGTTCAAGTCAAACAGTGTGAAATGAAAGACTTACAGCACACAGAGAGATAACATGTTTACCTTTAACAACTGACCATTCTATCTTTTCCTCATCTGCAATGGCATCCTCATACCTGCCTTTAATCACCCAATCCCCATCTTCACAGACATAAATCATGTTTGAGTACTGGTATAATGGATGGAGTCACCTCAGTTTTGAGGACCATGGTTGGCTTGGGGTCAGTGGCAATGTCAACACAGGACTTGTAGACTTTAACCAAGCCTTGAACTTGGACCCTGTCCTCCATGATGTCTTCAGCATCAGCAAAATTAAAGAAATTTCCAGTTGCCCTGCCCCTGATGATTCCCCCAATGGTCCTAGAAGAACCTTCCAATGGTAGCTCATCTCCTTCATTTGCCTTGTTCAAATCATCCTAGAAAAGGATGAGGACACTGTTGGCATGTCTTAATATTTACTTGCCTCCCCCACATTGCCAGATTCATTATCCTTCATCAGTCAGTGATTTGAAAATGGAATGAAGGAAAGGACAAACCTGATTTACCTCCTGATCTCCAGTCTCTTCACCTTCATTGACCTCCTGATCTCCAGCTTCTTTATCTTCATGAATTTCCTGTTGCTTGGTTAGACTTTGGCTCAAGAAATAAATTGTGATACCTCACTGTTGAGGTGTACGCATCATGACACTCACATGATGGATTGCTTTACATGCCCCCTCTCTCACGCGCTTGACGCGCTCCACCATTGTATGGCTTAACATCCTTTCACCATGCCCTTCTGCGTCTAGTTAAGCAGCGCCATTCACCACAGTATATAAACCCAATTGCTACACAAGTTGTACCTCAGTCCGATACACGAGACTGAGGTAAGACTTCCTTAAACTTCTCCATACTTCATTCTGATCTTATTTATCATAGAATAAACATCTAGGTACTAATATGTCTTTCGTAGAGTCCGATACACGAGACTGAGAATAAACATCTAGTTCCCGTTTAACACTCACCTCTCCCTCATGGTCACCACCTTCACTTTTATCACCAATGTCACTCTCATCTTCACTATCCTCATCATCCTTTTGAAGAATGTTATTAATTATGAGGGAATATAGCATTAAATACTGACTCCACTGTCATTCAACTCCATATCTGAGCGACGTAGACAGGACACAGTGCTTTGGCTGGCAACACTAGTGACAATGGATATACTACGTTTTGGGGGATGGACAGAGATGCCACTCTCTTCTAATACAGTTTCCGTACTAAGAATATAATCATACATGTATTATTGTCATTTAATTTATATTATATTTATTTAAATGTACATTTGTGAAGAAGGGGGTAGGGGTAACAGAGAGCAGGGAGAGAAAGGGGAGCAGGCAGTGGAGGGCAGGGGAAACAGAGGGCAAGGGCAGTGGAGAGAGGGCAAGGGCAGTGGAGAGAGGGCAAGGAGAGCGAGCGACAGAGAGGGCGAGGGTGGGCGGCGGCAGAGAGAGGGTGAGGGCGGTGGAGAAGAGGCGAGGGTGGGGCGGTGGTGGAGAGAGGGCGAGGGTGGTGGAGAGGAGGTGAGGGCAGGGCAGCGGCGGAGAGAGGGCAAGGGCGGTGGAGAGAGGGCAAGGGCAAGGGCAAGGAGGGAAGGGCGAGGGAGAGAGGGCAAGGGCGAGGGGAGCAAGCAACAGAGAGAGGGTGAGGGCGGTGGAGGGTGAGGGCGGTGGAGAGAGGGCGAGGGGAGCGAGCGACAGAGGGTGGGGCGGCGGCGGAGAGAGGGCAAAGGTGGCAGAGAGATGGTGAGGGCAAGGGTGGGTGGGCGGCAGCAGAGAGAGGGTGAGGGTGGTGGAGAGGAGGCAAGGGTGGTGGAGAGAGGGCAAGGGCAGTGGAGCAAGCAACAGAGAGGGCGAGGATGGGCGGCGTCAGAGAGAGGGTGAGGGCAGTGGAGAGAGGGCGAGGGGAGCAAGCGACAGAGGGTGGGGTGGCGGCAGAGAGAGGGCAAAGGTGGCAGAGAGACGGTGAGGGCGAGGGTGGGTGGGCGGCAGCAGAGAGAGGGTGAGGGTGGTGGAGAGGAGGTGAGGGCGGTGGAGAGAGGGCAAGGGCAGTGGAGCAAGCAACAGAGAGGGCAAGGATGGGCGGCATCAGAGAGAGGGTGAGGGTGGTGGAGAGAGGGCGAGGGGAGTGAGCGACAGAGGGTGGGGCGGCGGTGGAGAGAGGGCAAGGGTGGCAGAGAGACGGCGAGGGCGAGGGTGGGTGGGAGGCAGCAGAGAGAGGGTGAGGGTGGTGGAGAGGAGGCAAGGGCGGTGGAGAGAGGGCAAGGGCGGTGGAGAGAGGGCAAGGGCAAGGAGGGAAGGGCAAGGGCGGTGGAGAGAGGGCAAGGGCAAGGGCGGTGGAGAGAGGGCAAGGGCAAGGGCGGTGGAGAGAGGGCAAGGGCGAGGGTGAGGGGAGTGAGCGACAGAGAGGGCAAGGGTGGGCGGCGTCAGAGAGAGGGTGAGGGCGGTGGAGAGAGGGTGAGGGCGGTGTGGCAGCGGAGGGAGGGCAAGGGCGGTGGAGAGAGGGCAAGGGCAAGGAGGGAAGGGCGATGGAGAGGAGGCAAGGGCAAGGGCAAGGGGAGCGAGCAACAAAGGGCAGGCGAGAGTGACAGAGAGAGGGTGAGGGCAAGCAACAGGGTGAGCAACAGAGGGAGTGCCGTCGAATGTGTCGTCGATGAAAAACCGGGCGTGGGAGGGCACGTTGGTGTGGGGATGGGTGCGTTGGTGTAGGGATGGGCGCCAGAGGAATAATGTTCGTGTTACGGACAATGCCCTCGTCGTGGTTCGTTCTAAGTCAACAGCAACAAGCAGAGTCTCAGTCCGCTCCCAGCCACTGGACAAAGGTCTAGACGCTAAGTCAAACGATGACAAAGGCCTTGGAGAACGATGAGAGAAATGAGCGTTGAAGTCGATCATTGTTGAGAGCAAAACTCGTCTAAGTTGGAACTAGAGTTACTCTACAGTACATGGGGGTTTATATACGATAAGAGAACAAAGGAAACTATAAGAGGAATGAAACGGTAACTACCTAAGAAAGGAAAGGTGAAGGTGGCTACGAAAGGAGATATCGTTCGAGCTGTACAGTGTGCAGGTAAAGGAAAATGATGGATACGAAACAGTCCGCTGAGACAGGAGGGTGAAACGAAGGGAAACTGTAACAGTTCGTTTGCGAGTCCAGAACGAGTAGAAGAGGGAGGGGAAGAGGGAAAATAAGCGGGATAGTGAGGAAACTGGCGAAAAAATGACTTACAGGGTGAGTTGGGGGTCATCATTCGCTGCTGCATTGTCCTCAGCTATGCAAGCTGCAGACGTCTTCCTGTTTGAAGGGATTAGAATAGCTGGGGGAGTGAATCAAAATTTGACGGCGGGCGCACCTCTTTGCCCCTCCTGATTTCTTCCCAATTTCCTTCGTCTTCGCCCATTTCTTCTCAGCGGCATTTGATGCCACTGACTCTGCTCTGTTCCTCTTGGTTGAGCGACGGGGGGGGCTAGCACGATGCGTAGAGCGAGTGTTCATGGTGGTGGTGGGACGGTGGGCTGTGCTGGCATATCACGTGATTTGCACGCGTCGTGTGTCACATGACAATCAACAACACGTCGGTGTCACAATCAACAATGCATGTTTGTGTCACGTGTGATGTAAGCAGATGCCATATATATGTGAGGGTTGTGTACTGGTTTCCCTCAGAGTGTGCTTGGACTACAAGTAGTCCGAGCACACTCCGAGGGAAACCAGTCCTAGGACTGGTCGGATTTGTCCTAGCTAGGCTTGGAATGGGCTTGGAATGGGCTTGGACTTCACTTGTAGTCCGAGTTCCATTTTGAGTGGGCTCTCAGCCAAAATTCTGAGCTCGGAATTGGAGCTCGGAATCTGATCGGAATATGAGGACTCCTCGTAACCCACTCGGATTCCGAGATTTGAGGGGGGGGGGGGAGTAAAGTGCTCCTAAACGACAGGAAATCGTTTCCCTGTCAACCACTGAGTCGGAATATGTCGCTGCCACACATGCCACCAAGGAAGCCCTATGGCTTCATACCCTTGTTCAGCAACTATTTCAGATTCAACTTGTGCTGACTACACTTTTCTGTGACAACAAATTGGCTATCGAACTTATCAAAGATCACCAGTACCATGCGCGTACTAAACACATTGACATCCAATTCCATTTCCTCCAATGGGTCATTGAACAGGGATCACTCAAGATTATATATTGCCCCACCGACGAAATGCTTGCTGATGCGCTCACAAAAGCGCTACCCTCCACAAAGGCAAAGCACTTTGCCACCCGTCTCGGACTCCTTCCGGCTTGAGGGGGAGTGTTGGAATGCCAATCGCATAGGATCCGAGTCCACGATGTCACCACTGCCTCATTATACCCCATTGCCCACTATCAAAGGTGTACCCCGCTATTGTCAAAGATATGTACTAGTTCATTGTTTACATACCGTATGTGTTTGAGGCCTTACTAACCTTGTAGTTCTCTCTTTCTCTTGCTGTTACCAAATTCCCGGGCCATTGAGGCACTGGCCGCATCTTACTGTATCGTAGCATATATATTCCGCGTTGAATACTGTTCTACCTCAGTTGTTTGCCCTCGCGCATGTCTGAGGTATGTCTCCTGTATTCCATTTGTTAACTATATACTTACCTATCCTGTAGATTTCCGTCAGGTAAATATAACAGTCGTTTGCCCTCGCGCGCGTCTGAGATTTCCGTCAGTGCTCACATGCCTGAGTTAGGATCAATGACCCGAAATTTCTGTCTGTTGTTTGTGGTGCCAGTCCCTTTGTTGTGCCTGGCTTCCCGTGCTTCCTGTGCTGCCTTCTGGCTTTCCTCAATGGTTTTACCAGCCATTTTCCCACCGGGCGAGATGCAGTAGTCAGCCATGTGGCCCAGCTTCTTGCAGTTGCTGCAGGTAGGGCGCGGATGGTTCGATTTTGCCATCAGCACTATGGGTGTTGATGTGGTGGAGTTCCTTCCAGCATCACGGAGTCGTTGTTTGTTTTTGAGAAGGTGTAGGATGTCAGTGGGTTTGTAAGGTTTTTCTTCTGTGGCCATGGAGAGGTTGTGATTGACGACGCTTTGTAGGTGAGGGAGGGAATCCATTCCGTGGAGGAAAACTAGGGAGGTGATGACATTGCGAGTGATTTTGCCAGCCACAAAGGCTCGGGAGATTAGGTTGTCCATGGCTGCCGCAGTTTCAGGTAATGCTTTGTCATTTGAGAAAGTCATTTTAAGCGCCTGTGTGAGCAGCTGTAGCTGGCGGACTGGTCCCTCTTTCTCATGTCTGGCTTTTAGTGCATTCCAACACGCGTTCGCTGAGCTGGTGTCTTTGACATGGTCGCATTCGCGGGGGTCGATGTATTGTAGGATAAAACCCCGGGCGAGCCGATCATTTGCTTTCCAATTTGCGTGGGCGCGAGGCTCGGAGGTGATGTTCGGCTGTATAAGTGTGCCTTCGACGTACTCATCAAGGCCGTTGAGTGTGAGGGCGATGAGGATGTCGGGATTCCATGTGGTCCAGTTGGATTTTAATTGATCAAGTCGTTCACCTTGAAAGGTAGTGTGGATACTTAGCCTCGGTACAGACAGTTTGAGAGCATCAGCATCGGAGGCCGTAGATGGGTTTGGGGTGCCTGTAGCCATAGTTATATGTGGCGGGTATGCGTCTATTTGACTTTATCGATAGGTCCTATGTTTAACGTCGATTCAAGTTTCGACAAGATGGCCCATAACCTGTTAAACGGGAACCTAGATAGTATTCTCAGTCTCGTGTAATCAGACTGTACGAAGGACATTTTTAGTACCTAGATAGTATTCTATGATAAATGAGTAAAGGGGATATTAAAGAATATAAGGGAGTCTTACCTCAGTCTCGTGAGTAATCGGACTGAGGTATGACTGTGTGTCTGTCGGGTTTATATACTGCGGGGAGTGGTACTGCTTAACTGAATGTAGAAGGGCATAGTGAAAGGATGTTAAGCTGTACAATGACGGAGCGCGTCAAGCATGCGAGAGAGGTACGTGTAAAGCGATCCATAATGCGAGTGTCGTGATGTGTACACCTCAACAACCCTGAATGGGCCGCGTAGGGCAATCGGCCTTCTCGGCCGTGTATGGATATTGTCATGATCGTCGTCAAGACATCCGCAAAAGAAAAAAAAAAGACTGTCGGAGCAAGATTAGCGAATCGGAGTCCTCGTCCGTCGTCTGGAAACGTCTTTACCATCTACAAAAAGTCGGATCGCTGGCGAAGTTTGCCAGGACTGGTGACGCTCTGACCAACACTCACCGCGGCTGGTGAAAGTAACTCCGCAGCTGGCGAAATTTCACCAGACATGGCCAACTCTCACCTCTCAGATGGAACTCGCCACGCCGTATGAAACAACTTGTATAGCTAGCTTGCACCGTGACAATGTTATTATTAATGTCCTTGATTATTGGCACAAAGGCTCATTGATTGAGCTGTGCAAGTTACTACAGGTCATCATGTTCATCACTGTCCTCGCGCTCAGGCTCTTCTCCATCCACTTCGTCGTTGTCGTCAATCCTTTCAAGATCTTCCGAATTATTGGATACCCGATCTGACTCGTCGAAATTGTAGCTCTCCTCAATGCCTGGATCTTTCTCTGAAGCAGGACTGCTTCGACCGCATCGTTGAACTCATACCCGACGGATTGAAGTTATTGGAAGAAATTCATGTAGTAAAGGACGGAATACGGCTTTTTGTCAAATATGTGAGTGCTTCAAGTCATTTCAGTAAGTATATGCGCTAACCTATGTATTACAGATGCATAAGAAAGCATCCACATCGCGCTCTGATGATACTAAAGCTCTGAAAAAGGATATTGCACAGTATTTATTATACGATCCAGCTAACGACACCATTACACCCCCGCTTCCTATCTCCAACGGGAAATATGGGAAAAGTACTACACGAGGATTTAATCATCCAGCCTGCGCACGGTCTTTATGTCCCCGACACCTGCTCGACGAGTTTGATATCGATCCCAAGTAAGCGTTAGGTAAAAACATGGGTTGATGCTAATGTATATGCGAGGACATTTATGGAGAATGTTCAAAACAGCATCATTAAAATCAAAGAAAGGGACTTTCCCGCCTTTTTATATGATGAAACTATACCTTATGATCCTGACAAGAAAGATGCAGGGCTACTTAGAGGCCACATATTAATTCGGGTGCATTTTCTCATGTTTAAAGGCACGGCAGCCAACTTGTATCATGTGACATCCTCAGACTTATCAACATATCATCACCGGGCCCAGGACTGCCCTTAATCCAAACCTTATTAAAGCAAAGAACAGTCGCTGCAAGAGCGAGAAGATTGTCCTGACTAGAAGCGATCCTTATACAATCGCTTACGCCGTATCACAGGAAGGTATCGGAAATAATTCGGCGCTCACAACTACTAATCAACTAGCAGGTATATTACTCATTGGCGGCAGCTGACAACTGGGGACCTGTCCTTTCCAACGGGTACAACCTCCAGGACCTTTACAACCGAATTGTACAGTTTTTAGAGGACAAAGAGGATCCTGTAGTGTGGGATGTCTTGGAGTGGTACGACAGGTATGTGACAGATTGATTAAAAACATGATACTAACAACTCGGGTATATGTATAAGGGAATGTCACTTTGCCGAATTAAGGCGCAAAGTAGCAACAAGGGAAACCGAAACCGAAACGGACACTGGAGATGAGCTTGAAGAGATTCGCATGATGCGCTTGCAGCACCGCCGGAACGTCAATCAGCCCAATACACTGCCAAGTTCCAATACTGCCAATGACCATGGCGAAAGATGGCCTATTGACCCCCAAGACCCTAGTGGTAGCAACCCAGATGATCATGACGATGAAGAAGATATCCGCACCACAAAAGCGGCTTCGTCAGGGACATCTTACCCAGATGATGTACAATTGACGGTAAGTCGCCCATGAAAATCAAATCTAGTATTCATGATTCTTGCCCCGGACCAGGACCCGAGCGCACACCAAACCTCTCCAACACAGATACCAGCGAAGTCCAACGACTCTAATAACTTCATTCGCTTTGACTCTAACAACGGCCTTCTCATTCCCCACTCTATCAATAATTTACAGGCTCTCAATGGTGTCGCTCCAAACGGCTTTAGAATCCAAGGTCTCGATGGGGGCGTATTTTATATTAGCAATGGTAATCTTCAACGAAATGTTAACACTACAAATTCCGCAATACCGGCCAGCAACAAGCGTCAAAGCAGCATGGTCCCCGATAGCGAAGAAGAGCAAAGTATGAATGACATCATGATTACTATTGTGATATAACTGATGGTCGCCTGAATGCTCAGATCAACGCAGCGTCAAAATCACGCAAACCAGACCAGGCGCAAATAGGCGAGAGTACGCATTGCACGGTTCAACCTCAGCTCTTCGGACACGCGCTGTTGCGTCCAGTGAGCCTGTTGATAAGCGGCTGCGCTCAGTCATGACCTACTGAGTGAATTGTCAGACAGTGAAGAAAGCATCATTAAAGAAAAACAGCCGCAGAAGAAGCACAAAGCAGTCGGAGAGCCGACAGATTGCCGTGTAACGAGGAAATCGAGGAAATGGTACGTCGTGCTTACATTAATAGCTTCCTGTTACTCAGATTGCACATTTAGAATCATATCATCGTATTACATCAGGAAAAGGTCATTGTTGACTTTCATGACTTTGACTTTCATATAGCCACTTTCCTTCACTTTCACTTTCAGATCAGTACTTTTCAGACACTTTCACTTTCAGATAAAATAGTTTCAGGACTTTCATTACTTTGGAATATTTGAGGTACTCTATCAGAATGCTAACTCAAATGCATGATGGTCTATGAACTTATTTATGTAAAATGTCTTGAATACGTCAAGAGTATCGGATGGTAAGAGTCCATGAGGGATGGTAGAATCTCCCGCAATACCAATTAAGTGGGCGGCACGAACGACAGCATCATTGCCAAGTCTTGGGGATCGAACCCACGAGTACAAGACTCAGGGCTTTGGCGTTTCGCCCTTGCGAAGGGGCTCGTCAGAGGGCTTTCACCGCTGCCCTAACGCCTCGTTATAGTAGACACTGCTACTCAACTTATCCAGTAACGTAGACATGCAGTGTCTTGTTAGCAAGCACACTGAGTCAGCCGCCCAGAGCTGAGTTCGTAGATGGGGTGTGCCTCCCGCTCCCTGGGACATTGGACTGCCAGCCCGCTGATGGGGACCGACTGCCGACATGCTGCACACGTGAGAGGATCACTCCTAACACGTGGACTTTGCGCTAGTCTACTTGTGTGGCTCACAGGCTCGCGATGACAAAGCAATGACTAAGGCTCAGTCGGCAGTCTCCGAAGATAGTGCCGAAACAGCCAAAGGATATGGACTAAGTCATATTCATCATCTCATTGAACCATCCACATACCCGTGTTGGGGGTGAGTCACCAATCGTTGAGAAAAACTTGACGAGCACACAAGGATAGGTGATTGAGTTGTATTTGAACTTGATGAAAGCATAGACTTGCGCAGCAAACATTCCACGAAAGCCAGCAATGTCTTCAGCATGCTCAATAAAGATGCAGTCGCGTCGTATGTGGCAACAGCCGATGAATACATGTAGACTTTGCCAGTGAACTCGTCCATTCCAATTTGATGATTCCCAGTGGATTGCAGAAACCTGGAGATCAGAGCCAGTAATTCCAGGATTCCAAGCCATCTTGAGAGTTTTCCTACATCGCGTGGTATATTTGGGGCTATCAGAACAAGGTTTAGTATGAGTATGTATCGTCAATGCAATTACACACCTGGTTTCCTAGCTAATTTAACTTCCCCAATAATCTCACGATTATCTATTGCCCCACCATCGTCGTCGTCATTATCTATAGTTTTTTGGGATGGTATGTTTGGAGGATCAACATGCCCTGTCCAGATGGAATCCTTCAACATTCCACGTGCTTGTAAGTCAACTGCAAACGCTTTCAGTTGATCAAGCCGTTGAACTGTTCGGATCATTTGACATAGTGCATTGAACCGACTCGAACGCCGATAAGGCCGTTTGACATCTTCAATGTGCTTTGATTCAGTAATTGATGAGCATAATCTGTTTGGTGCACCAAACTTTCTGATTAGTTCATGGTAGTGGGTTAAAGCATGTTGACGAGGAAGGTTGAAATGAGAGCGTATGCCTTCATCACAGAACACATCTCGTTCCTCGTGGTATCTAGCCAAGAGCTCGTCAAGCCTATCTAAGTCATTTTCATCAATGACGGAGTGCCTGACAATGTAGCAAAATTCCATGAATGAAGCAATCGCCCTAACCATTTGATTTGGCACGTAACCAATGATTGCTGGTAGGTATACTTTCATTAGAGCTTTGGAATCATTGCCAGTCCATTGCTTGAAGCCACGGCCTTCAGGAAAACGACAAAGATTAGAAAATAATGGAACAGCAGCAATTCTAGTTACATGAGACAAATTGTAAGATTTTGATCATAAACGCTCACCGTCAATCAATGTTGGCCAATATTTCCTTTGCTCGTTTTGGTGTATTTGATTTCTTGATATATGCCTCGACCCACGTCACTAAATGGTCTTTGAATGTCCCTTTGATCACCTGGTGGAGGATGTCTGGCGTTATGATCTCATGAATATCAGCTCTGGGAAACCCATATGTGAAAGGCTATATGACGTTGAATTATGATTTAGTTTCCATTCGGAAGAATAGCAAGCTTACCATAATTCCTGGAACAATACCATAGCTGAACCACAATGCCTTATCATCATGCGCCTCCATTAATGCTGTCGTCAACTCATGTGTTCGTCGCCCACGTCTCCCATCAAGGTTTTCATTAGATGCAGTGCATCTACACCGTTTGTTAACTCGCATATTTGTTTACAACAATAATACTCACATTGGACACCAATCTTGCACGACACAGCTAAGGATAACCTGCTCGGGGTAGTCGGCTATGTATGCCCCAAGACCAAAAATGGTCTTCCGGTAATGGCCGTCTGCGTAGCGAAGGACTTCTGGCTTCTCCATGCCTGGGCGTAATGTTTGCAGAATTTGGCTAATGGACGCATGGAAGAGTTGGCGCCGGAATTGGCGAAATTGGTCAGAATCTTCATGTTGCTTGTCCGCTATAATTGCTTATTAGAATAGTATTGGATCAAGAAAATTTCATTACATACTTTTTGGGACAGCCAAGAATGCGATCAGTGAAACGCCACCACGATGTGCATGGCGGACGTTGTTATAAATAAGTCCATTTGACATATACAATGGGTAATAATCATTTTGAACTGTGGCTACTGAGACAGTGGTCTTGTCGCTTCCGAAAATGATTGGACAAAAAGTTGCGCCAATGTTTCTCTCGTCAATGGCCAAAATGTCCTTGCATTCATTGTCAAAGGGTGTTGACACCATGCAGGTAGTCAATTACATACTGACTGTTCCCAAGCCCACTCTCCAGACATGTAATCTTGGAAGCGCCGTGCCTTCGTCTTCGAATCCACAATTCTTTTAGCAGCAAAATCCATCTCATTTTTAAAATCTTGGTTAGATAATTGAATCTGCAACACTTCTCGAGGGTCACGGTACCAGACGTCATAAGACTTTAGTTTCCAAGGTGCGTTGTTGGCATCTTCACCCTCTTTTGGCTGATAGGAGATTACAATTGATTTCCATGGAACGTGACCGAGCTGAATTGAGTCAATCGTCTCAAGGAGGTCGTCAACACCCGCAAAAGGTGGACCATGTCCCAGGGGTAGTAAAGTTCTGGCCCAACATTGCATCAGGTCATTTATTTGCTCCCTAGGCATCTCATTGCGCCGGGAGGCGGTGGGGCGTTCAGAGGTAAGAAGTTGCCGTTTTGTCACATGGGCGTCCTGTAAAGAGTTCCAGTCAGTCTGCTGCCATAGCTATCAAAATAGGCACTAACCATTGATTTTGGGGTGCCAGTCAACGTCTTCACCAGTTTCTCAAACAACATCTGGCTCGCAATCGCTATCCAACTCCATTTCGTCCTGGTGATCGAATGGATTCCCAATGTCACTCAAGGGGTTGAAAGGAACGTCAATGTCAACTGTCAGCTGTTGCTCTAGACGCCGTTGCTCTTGGCGCTGTAGCTCTTGATGCAGTCGCTCTTGGCGCTGTTGAGCTTCCCACACAGTGCTGTGCCAACCAAGGTGGACCGACAAACCTCCAATATTTGTGAAATATCTCCAACATCCATTGACAGGGCAGGGTATGTTCCGTGGCATGAACTTGCTGGCACGTGGCATGGTTGATGTCACACGTCAGACATGCATGTCAAAATGGCAAAGTTCTTGATTTCCAATTTGAGCACAGTATTAATCTCTTCGTTTTCATTTCACATCTTATCTTCTTCGATGGCGCCTCCTAAGCTATCACTCGCCTCTTCCCGCATGACTACCCGTGCCAAGAACAAAGATGTCCACCCCGGTTACCCTGACTTGTCAAGCCCTCGTCGTCAAACACTGGAGTCAGGTACAAATGGTCAGAAGAGCACAGAAGAGAAGGAAGAAGAAGCACTGCAACGTACCAAAGCTGTGAAGAAAGCTGCTGCACTGCAGGATTACCTTCATCGACAGGACCAAGAAAAGGAAGAGAGTCGTGCTACACGGCACAAAATTGGTAAGAAGGGTGACTATATGCATTGAGAAAACTCACCAGACATGTAGCTGTTACTAATATACCCACTGGGAAATGTCCCCAACCTGCTGAGAAAAGAGCGGCACACAAATCCAGTGCATCAAACAAAGAGAACGTTGACGCTCGCATCCAATTCGTTTCTGACAATGAAGTGGACATCAAAAGAAATTATTCCTCCATTCATAATGTGCATATATTTACTTACTTCATACATATCATTTCAGGCGTTACTAGGAACTTGGATGCGAAGATTATCCGGGATAGACGAAGCTCTGCTGCTAAACCTATATCAGCATTTAGACGATATACTGAAGAAACAAGCAGCGGCTCTGATGGTGAGTACTTACAATGCTTGCAATAAGTGCTAACGAATGCCAAGGCTCTAACTATGATGGGGAAGGCAGTGAAATTGATTCAACTGATGGCTTGTCCACCAGTGATCCTGACGAGGATGAGCTCAAAGGTGTTGCCGAGGAGAAACACAGGGAGTTGAAGAAAAAGTCGAAGTCGTCAAAGAAGGCTGGACGCCTCAAGACTGAGGCTATGCGTGAGACGACTGATGCCACGGGTACCCCTGCCATCAATGGCAAACGCAAACTCACCGAGATAACCAGCACATCTAAAAATGGGGAGTAAGTTACACATGAATCACTCGCATCTTTCTCACATTATCGGATGGGCCCCAGCAACTCAAAAGCGAAGAAGAGGAGGACAGAAGACATACATGGTCTCAAACCCAAATCTGACGAAGCCATCAAGAACCGCAAAGCCGCTACTACCACCAACTTCAATGACAACTCTGAGTCAGGGATCCAGTTTGGCGGTCTCATTCCTGAAGGACAAACAGACAACATAGAGGCGCAAGCAATCAACGCCCAGAATGGGAAAAGCGCAGGAAAGCCAACAAAAGCGAACCAATATGTTGCGTGTTTCATTTGATCTCTCCACCCTTGGATCTAATCATTATTAGTTGTCAGTTAAAATTGAAGAAAACGCTGCCAAAGGAAACCCGCTGAAGAATGGGGCCAGGAACTGGTTGCTGGAACACCTTCCTTGGGAGGCCCAAACTCAATTTACGAATGCCGTTGTACCACGTACTTGGAAGAAGCTCGGCGCCATCGAACCCTGGGCAAATTTATCTGTTGATCATGTTAGAGAAATTGTGGATGAAGTATTCGGGGAAGGCATTTACAAAGTTGAGTGAAAAGGCCCCTGGATGGGTTTGGTTCGTTTTTAGTTTTTTTTTTTTTTTTTTTTCGCCCACATCCTGTCCAGGCAAACGCTCACATTCACAAGTTTTGTCAAGAATGCTCTCAAGTCGATAGCTCAGCTTATTGAGGACCACAAGGATGACTTGAACACGAAGCAAGCAATTGCGGCGGAGATTGCCTGTCGCCTTGAGGAAGACCCCATTGGACCCGATGCTAATCTTTTTACCTATGCATATCAATGGAGTGAATGGAGCGTGGACCCCGCAGAGCGAAAGGTAGGCTTCAAAAATGGCACAGCTATCGCTATTGAGCGACTTTTGTTCAATTCAGGGTTTTGCCTTAAATGACCTCATCTTGCGAACCTTCACCTTCTCGCACCTCGCCCACCTCAATGGCATAGATGATTTTGCTGAAGAAAAACCAATTGGAGCTTTAATTTACTCAATGCAAGCGGTGCGTAACTCCATAATTCATTCTTTGCAATTACTGATAAGGATAGGTTGGCCTTGCACTTGAACACTGGAGAACTGGAGAACCGTCCAAAGAGAAGCACCCCAAGTTCTCCTCCGAGAACTTTGGTGATAAGCATGTAGATTCAAAGGAGGTGGTTGGAGTGCATGGAAAGGCCCAGAAGATACTCATACGCCGAGCGACTCTGTTTGTCCCAACGCTCAAAGACCTCTCCGAAGCTTACTGGGATAAAATTATTGATGGGGCGCGTGCATACATCAAGGCAGACACCAGCCGTGTTCGTGCATCAAGCGCAGCAACAGCAGTGGAAGAGAATCCCAAAGCCAAGGATCCATATGCCAACTTCAAGTTGGCTATAAACTAGCGGTGTCGTCTGCATTCCTCTTAACTCGGGCTCCTGAAAATAATAATTTTCTAGTGCTCATTCTTTGCCCGTTCAACATCTTTTAATTCGCTCTCTCCATGCTTTCAACTTGCAACGCCAAGCTAGTATTACTTGTCTTCGCTTTCGCATCGGCCTCTTCCCAGGATTCCCTCGCATCTTGTAACTGCTCGCTTTCAGTCTCTTTCGCATTGGTCTCGTCTCGCATCACTCGCAAGTGTTCTTGCAACTCCCTTTCGTGTCAACCAGTCATTTTTGTATCAGGCTTAGTAGCTCCTCCGGCTGCATCTCGCAATTCAATTTGTGTTGATTCCTTTCCTTTCTCATCATATTGTACTAGTCTACACAACGTGAATAGAGTGTTTTCCAATTATTAAACTGGAGTGGATTGAGATCCTTTCGTAATATCCATATCAACTTTCCAAAGTATTGAAAGTTCTTTCAGCATCAGTCAAACCACTTTCAAAGTAAATGTTCCTCACGCAGGTAAGGAATTTAGTAACTTTCGAAAGTGATAGGACTTATGGCCCTTTCGGCCCTTTCAGCACTTTCCAAAGTGTTGAAAGTGCTGAAAGTAGATACAGCCGAAAACCTGATGTAATGCCATTAGTAGTGTACAGAAAATGTAGTACATAGAAATAAAGTGATGGTCAACCTTTAAACCGCCTGGCGAGAACTGGCCAATGTATTCCATCAGGGCGAATTTTGCCAGCGAGAGCAGTAATGGTCAGAATTCCGAACCTGGTCAACTTTCACCAAGCCGAGTGAAATTCACCAGGCCTGGAATGGCCTGACCCCGCCTGGCAAGGCTTGACCAGCAATCAGACTTTTTGTAGATGACAGCAACTTCACTTGCCTTGGGTTTCAAAAATATCGGTCGCAATGTTGACATCAATTTTCCAGGACAAAAAAGCCTACTTTAGAAAGAAAGCAGTCAACAATTGACTATGCCGATAAGACACCACTACTTAAATGCTTACCATTGGATGCTCGCATGAGTAGAGTTTCAAATCAATCGTAACAAGGAACTTGACCCCAATATTTGATGGTAACACATCTCACCTCGCGATAGTATATAAGCACTGCTCAGTGCATCCCGTGAACTTTGAGCTGGTCTCGCTTTCCCTCCACTGGATCTCTAGCACGTCCAACCAACGATGCGCTTCACACCCGTCTCGTGGATTTTTTTACTTGTAAGCACCGCTGTGGTAAGCACCGCTGCCCCGGCGCTTGTTCCTTGGCATCAACACGGTCCGCCCTCCCAATATGAAGCCGATTCTCTAGAGGTAGGTCAGGTGATCATGAACTATTCATCATCATTGGTAAGTCGCGCACGGAACCATCAATGTGTGCTTCCTAATGAATATCCGTTTGCAAGAATAAAAATAGGAATCCTCATCAGGAAAAAGCCAAACCTGTAATTTAAGTTTATTAGGTGCAATTAAATCTAACTAGATGCAATTACACGTAGTTATGGGTTACTACATTAGGGAGAATTAGATTAGGATTATCTTGCCCCCAATTAAAGACCTCCTTAGTTAGATGCAATTGTATGTAATTGGACACACATTTTGATATATTAAAGGTAACCGAAGACAACAAAAATGTTCAATTAGATACTATTAAAGAGGTTTAGACATCAGTTTATGGTATACTAGCAATTGAGATTCTTTTAAAGTCTAGCTACGATGAGTGGGGGTTATGTCAAGGCTTACTAGTGGTATGTACAAAGACAAAAGATATCATAGTTACGTGCTACCATCACCGGTCTGCATATTGAATATATCCAAATATCCAACACCTGAGAGACCCAAGTGTTTGTTGTTGCTACGATGGCTCACAATATCAGCCAGAGACATAGGATGTGTATATTATGACTTACGAAACTGCACGGAACAGCCGACGAAGCAGGTGCTTGTACCTGTTTGGATTTTTCTGGTTGATCATATTCAATAGAGCCATATGGCCCAGATAAACGTAGGTGTACGCGCTTGCCTGAAAATCTTGGTTGATTTGTCATCCAGTGCTCCATTCCTGAAGTGCTGCATGCATCTGGAAAGGTGTCAGACATATTCATCATGAACAATACAGCTTACAGTTGTAGCCACAAAAGCTACAAGCGACGGGGCAAGCTCCCCATCCTGGAAACTCTTCAGTGATAGAATTGCGTGGATCATCAAACAGGTGCTGTCTGATTACATCAACGATTGCTGGATGCTCGAATGGCTTGTGTCCAATTACAACACCCTGTATCTATGTTGAGGAATAGCAAAAGAAACTTGTAGCACATACCCGAGACGTCAATGGGTATATATATTTATTTTCCTTAATAAGGTCGGCTACCACTTCTGCGCAGTCTTTTCCAAGGTTGTACAATATCTTGACAGTTTGTACACATGCGGATTTAAAGCCGCCATGGTAGAGGCTGATTCGGGTATCTGGCTGCTTGATTGTTCAGTAATAGTTGATAGTCTAGATAGTAGAACTATGAACACACCAGACGACCGATCCTATTGACGAAGGTAGGGTCAAGAAAAATTCGGCGTTGGATAACTTCGTAACGCTCTTTCAGTGGTCCTCGTGCACAATCCATAAATTCTTTGGATGCTTCAACAAGCGCGGCACGGTTCCAGAGAGCGCATGTAAGGAGTGAAGGAAAAGAGTCTTTAAACAAGATCCATGAGATAATCTTGTGAATAGCTGATCGTATGATGACAGCTAGTTCAGGCGTCTGTAGACGGATCCCGATGCCGCCGTTACTGCCAAGTACAAGGCATGCATATTCTGGCCAGATGCTGTCACTGGCTGTGGCCATGCCGGTTGTAGAGGTAGTGGCGCAGAGTCCGGCAGTTGACATTACTTGCTGTGCTGGCAGCATCTTGAAGAGAGGGCGCGGTTTTGGGACTGTCAGAGGTTTAGTTGAGGTTCCAATGTCGTCGTCGGCAGTATCGGTGGCGTCATCTACTATGTGCATAACTCGTTTGCGGACCACAACAGAGACAGTATTGACGCCTGCCACACTTGCTGCCATAGCAGGAGGGCTAGTGTCCTTCTCCTTGGGCCAGGTAGGACGCTTGACATCGTCAATGGCAATACATAAAAAAAAGAATAGAAATGTACCTTGTCAGTTACCTTCTTGATAGCCTGCTTTGTCATCTTCACGGTACCTACATCTGACTCAGTGACGCTATCAGCGCTGTCTTCTTCAGTCTCACTATCTTCTCCATCCGATCCATTTGCATGCTTGATGTCATCAGCGGCCATGAACGACAAGATGAATGGCAACATACCTTGTCAGTTAACATATTGGCACCCTTCTTTATGCTCTTCTCCGCAAGACTTCCATACGAGTCTGACTCAGTGACGCTTTCTTCTTCAATCTCACTATCTTCTTCGGTCTCGCTATTTTCTCCATTCCTGCTGTTGTTGTGAGGCTCCTGCTCTTTGCCAACTCGTGTTGGCGCGCTATCTGGGATGACTTCATCTGTGTTAGTTTTGTGTAGCAACAGTCAAGTGAAGTTTTAGGTTAAAGCTACGCACCTGGCATAGTATTCGATGTACTGGCACTCGCCGAATTTTTTTCTATGTTTGTCTCATGCAATAATGGTCGAGTCATAGACTCAGTTGACTCACTCAGGGGTTGTTTAGGTGCTTTCACACCAGCACGCATGAGCTTGCGAGTTTTTTTATTTTTGTCTGTGCCGTCACGGTCAGAGTCAGCTTCAACGTTCGGTGGTTGATATGTTCGAGCTGGTTATTCAAATTGAGATAATATGCATGCAATATGGTTGGATCACACATACCTTGTAGTTGGAAAGCGGGGGGCTTCAACTTGTCGCCTGCAGGAGAAGTTAGACATTGAAGGGTGAAGGAGAAAGAGTGAAGCGGTGCAATGTTGAAATGAACGTGCACGTGAGAAGAGTGTGAGAAGTTGAACTCGTAGCAAAAGGCGCGCGACGCGACGCGACAATAAGCAAATAGAAATAAATAACCCACTCTTCCTTCGCTTTGTCTTCTGTTTCTTTTCTGGAGTCGCAGGTGGCATCACCCTCTTTCGAGAGGGGCCATGAGCCTGCATCCACACTGTGTACATATCATGTAAGTTTCATTGACACAGAGGGGCGGATTATACTGACCAGCCTTTTTCAGCACGTCTGTTTTTGCATGACGTGGCCCTTTATCAGCGCCAATGGTGATAAAGGTAAGCTGACGCAGTCACCACAAGTTACAATGCTTCTTACCAGTAGTCTCGCTATCCAGATCAATGCTGATCTGTGCCATCTGATTGCGTTTACGAGTCAGCGCAGCCTTCTGGCCGCGGCTTAATTCTTTGGCCTGAGTCGCCTCAGTATTGCAATCATAAGCAGAATCTTCTTGAACATAGTCGGTGGTGGATGGGTCTTGTCCTGCTGTAGACTGCCATGTGCGTCTATGAGCCATGGATTGTCAAGTCGAAGACAGGGCAACAGGTAAGTGTTTTCAGCACTGATAGATTGACTGTCTCTTATATATGTATGCAGACATTCTCGTCCCTGTCCATTGGCCGATATGATGCGGCATACAAGTCATGGTCCGCCCCTTATTGTGTGGTATGAAGAAACCTGGCGCAGTGACTCTGGATGGCGAGTAAAGGAAATGCTGCTATACCTTTAAAGTACTTAAGCTGCTTGTTTTCAGGGTCTCTGCATTCTTGTACCTTTTTTGAGCCCCGGCTGCCTGCTTACATGCTCCTAATATGCGTACTGAAATATTTCTTTGGTAAATGAGAATTTAATTCTTGTCCTATAATAGCAACTCCGTCAAGTGATGCTCCTGGTCCATGACCTGGATACAGGAATGACGGCAAGGTCAGTCTGCCGCTAGCGTGCTTGGCAATCTCAGAAGGAAGCTAATGAGATGAAATTTTACCAGCCCCAAATCCTCACCCTATACGGCCATTGACCCCCGATGGTGGTTTGCATTGCCTGCAATCGGAACTTCAGCTTACGTGGGTATTCACAACATGTTCGACGAACACGTAACGATGCTTGTTGTCGTGCATATCTTGAAGCAGAGGTTGCCGCTGAACTGGAGGCAGATGTGCCAGAAGATTATTTCGGTCCATATCACGAAAATGATCTTCAATGGCCACCTGATAGTGCCGAAGCAAATACGAATGAGAGCAGCCGCAGCACTAGCAGCGACAGCGATGGTGGTGATGATGGCGGCGACGAGAATGGTGGCCACAGTCGTGATGATGATAACAATTATCCTGATAGTGACAACAGTGATGAGAACGAGAACAGCAGTGACGAGGATATAGGTTCGTTATCTTGGCGTGGTGTTGGATCATCAAAAAACTCACAGTTCATGGTAGAGGATAGCGCTAACAGCCAGCAAGCAACTGAATACTACATCGAGGAGTATCCGGGATTGGCAGGCCAGCCCCTTGATGCGGATGACTCGACCCGTTGTGAAGATGGGGAGAACCCGTATGCCCCGTTTTCATCAAAGCTTGAATGGTTGTTTGTATGCTGGGCCAAGCTTCGGGGACCCTCACAAACTTCATTAAATGAGTTTTTGGTGATTCCGGAGGTAGTTTTTCGAAAATACAATAATCCCAAATATCTCACTGATGCATAAATGTAGTTTCATGAACACCTTGGGCTCACATTCAAGACTTCACGTGAGCTCAATAAACTGATTGACGTACAGCTAGAACCAAGTAGCCCAAAGTTTCAATATGAAGAGGTGTCTGTAGCAGGACAATTGTATCCCTTCTTTTACCGCGACATATTAGAATGTATCCGTGCACTGTTTGGTGATCCAGACTTTGCGCATGATCTAATCTATGTACCCGAACGTCACTTTGAAGATCCAGAAGGCACGCAAAGGGTTTATCATGAGATGAATACCGGAAAATGGTGGTGGAAAACTCAAGTAAGTTGTATGGTACAATGTATGGTAACTTTGTTAATTGAACTCCAGGACATTCTTGAAGCACGGAAACGAGGCGCCACCTTAATACCAATTATTTTGAGCTCGGACCGAACCCAGTTGACACAATTTGGTAGTAAGACAGCCTATCCTGTCTACATGACTATCGGAAACATCCCTAAACATATTCGCCAAAAACCTTCTCGCCGCGCCCAGATACTCATTGCTTATCTCCCGGATTCCAAGCTAAAACTCATCATAAATAAGGCATCACGCCGGCGCACGCTGGCAAATTTATTCCATGCTTGTTTACAACGGATACTCTCACCAATAGAAAAAGTTGGCGTGGACGGCATGGTGGTCAAGGATGGCAATGGCATTTGGCGCCGTGGTCACCCCATATTTGCTCTCTTCATTGGCGATTATCCGGAACAAACCTTGGTGGCAGGATGCAAATACGGCGAGTGTCCAAAATGCCAAGTGGTAAAGGAAGAGCTGGGTAGCGTGACAATTCCCTTGTTGGCCAGGGACCTCAACGCCACTCTTAATGTCCTTGCAACAGTCGAGACAGACCCTTCGCACTATGTTGCCATTTGTCATGATGCGCGTATCAAGCCAATCTATCATCCATTTTGGGAGAACCTCCCTTACTCAAATATATACACATCTATTGTACCCGACATCCTCCATCAGCTACATCAAGGCATCCTCAAGCATCTCATCCTTTGGTTGGTGAAAGCATATGGTGCTGCGGAATTAGATGCACGCTGCCAGCGGCTCCCACCTAGTCATAGCATTCGACTATTTAAACAAGGCATCACAACATTATCACGTATCACAGGAAAGGAGCATGACGAGATGTGCCGAATCCTGCTTGGTATTATTGCCGACGCACACCTTCTTACTGGCCTTAACTCAGTTCGACTTTTGACGGCGGTTCGAGCGCTCCTCGATTTTATAACTATAGCCCAATATCCAATCCATTCAGTTAATTCCTTGCGACAACTTACCGAAGCGCTTCACTTATTTCACATGAACAAGACTATCTTTATTGACCTCAACATCCGCGAACATTTCAATATACCAAAGCTCCACTTTTGCCGACATTATGCTGATGCTATCACCCTATATGGTACAACTGATAACTACAACACGCAACACACCGAACGGCTGCATTGCGACTTCACTAAGCCAGCATACAGGGCATCAAATGATCGAGACGAGCTTTTCCAAATGACTATGTGGCTAGAGCGCTACGAGAAAATATTACAACATAGTCAATCTATCACCCCGCGACATACGGCCCCTACTAGTCAAAGCTTGACAGGTCATCAGATTCCAAATCTACAGCCGAGCCGTCACATCACGATGGCAAGGGATCCTTCACAATACTCTGTCCCCTTGGACTCAATTGTCAACGACTATGGAGCCACGTATTTACGGGACACCCTCGCCCGGTTCATTGTGCAATTGAATTCACCATATCTTACCCAGGCTCAGGTGGAGCAGCGGTCGTTATATACATTTCTACCTTTTTTAGCATTGCCAGTGTTCCATTGCATCAAATTCCGTGACGAGAACAATGTTATTATCGACACAATCCACGCACAACCTGCACGGAAAGACAAGCATAGCCGTCTCGTTCCAGCGCGCTTCGATACGGCTTTGGTCAACAGTAGCAATGGAGCAAGATTGAATAGTAAGAATATACATGGTATGTGTTACTTTCTGAAGATCTCTCAAGTCTAATAGTATTCTCTAGACTATCGCGTCGCTCGAATACGAGTTGTGTTTTCGTTTAGACCAAAAGCCATCAAGCAACTCTTCCTCCCACATATCAATGTCCCACAACACCTTGCATATGTCAAATGGTTTACGCCATTCTGTGACCAGCCGGAACAGCACCATCTCATGTATAAGGTCTCGCATGCGCTGCACAATGGGTGCCGCCTCGCTAGCATTATCCCTGTTAATAAAGTTACCCATAGCGTTCATTTGTTCCCAATTTTCGGTCCTATAGCCCCATGAGAATGGACAAGTGACAAGGTTCTCAATGAGTGCCAGAGTTTTCCAGTACTTTACACTCCCCCCCCTTTCCGTGTGGAATCCGCGCAGATTCCGCGGATTCCTTGTGGATTCCGTGTGGAATGGGGTGTCATTACATTAAAATGTAATAAATGACTTGGCTTACATAAGCATTCCGTGCGGAATCCACAAGGAATATGCATGGAATGATTCCATGTGGAATCTATTACAACAACAAGTAACAAATAAATGTTTATGACTAACTACAAAACAGTCTGTGACAGGAGGAGTCTAGACCAAGTTTCATTTCATTTATATAGGTACATTTTGTTACAATAATCAGATCATTACAGTCAATTGTTTGTTACTATCAATCATCACAGCCAACTACCCACTACTATCACCATCACCACTACTCACTATCATTACTGTCAGATTCACTACTTTCAGTATAATTCTGCATGTTTTCCTGCCTTTGCAAAACCTTGACAGTATGATAGGATATCATTGTGTGCAGGAACCAATCAAAATTTTCAGGTGTCATCCTCCTTAGCATTGATTCAAATCCACCTAGCCATGCATTTAATTGCTCACAAGCCTGAGTATTAAATGCATGCCTCTGATAGGGCTCTCCATTATTATTGGTACCTGTGACAACTAGGTTTGGTGCTAAACCATTTGATGGGATGGGTTGCACCATTTGCGGCAAAGAGCATCTGTTGCACGATGGTTTGTGTAGTGATATGAGTCAACAATAAACCTGCTTGTCTGTCTCCATCTCTCCCAACTGTCATTGGCAATACTAGATCGCAACACAAGGCAAGCCTTATCAATACAAATATAGTCTGGTCTTGAGTCATCACTTGGATACACATGTTCTAAGAAGTCCAAGATATTGGTTGGTGACTCAGACTTTGCAAATTTGGCCCATGCCACAACAACCCCACATGGAGTACATATGGTTTCAACACAGTAGTATCTAGATGGCACAAAGGCATCTTTGTTGCTACTTGTGCCAGTTTCCACATCATGTGGCTGTTGCACCTGTTGATTGGCTTGCATCCATGGCCAAGTATCATCTGACCGCCTAATTGCCCTTTTATATCCATCCAGGTTCCTCTGCCTGTGGTTTCTCATATATCTGTCCCACTTTCCCTGGTGATGCTGACAGGCCAAAGTGCCCTGGACCTTCATGTTTGAGCAGCTAGCAACATGACACACTGCTCCATACATATCTTCATGTAATGCACAATATACTCCTCCACGAGCATTCAGCAACTTGGATGTGCAGTCTTTATATGCACATATTGTATGGCCCATTACAATTCCATCCAATACAACCATTTTTACTGGTGATGCACTTGCTTGGACTGCACCTCCAACACTCCTGTACTCCTGTGTGCATTCACTACAGGCATGCCCATTGGCTGCCCTAATCAAACCACCTTCTCCCAGTACTTGATAGGCTTCCTTTGTCACTTCATCAATGGCTAGATTGTCTCTCATACTCAAGTCAAGGTCAGACATGGACCCCATGAATCTTATTGACTCCTGGACAAAAGCATGCCATACTTGTCTGTGGCTCACTTTACCAGAGGATGTCACTTTATTGCTAAAGACATCATTCCAGAATGCTGTATATGCTGCAGTGGATGCATGAAAGTTATATACACCATTCATAACTGCAGATGTAAACTGTCGATCAACCCATAAATTGTGACCAATCTTTATGTATTTTGCTGAGTTGAGGTACACCCTATCATACTGGGGTGGTTGATTTGAAGGTGTACGCTCATGATCTGCATAGTATGTTGTCTTGCAATGCTGACAATGCCCAGATAATACTTGCACATCTTCATAAACACCAAAGTCTTTGACTAAAGTGACCAAAGGTATGTCTCTTATCTTTGTAGACATAGGAAGAGAATGTGGTTTGCATGTATTTGTCTCACATACAACAGCTTCTGGACATATAACATGGATAGGTTGTATGTCTTTGTGTGAGATGGGCTTCAGCTTGCCAGTAAAATGACCTGACTTATTATATGGGTAAAGTTTGAGCAATTTGGCCAATTTATCAAGTTGCAATGCCACTGCCACTGTAATTTGCTCATCATCCATGTCCTGCTCATCAATTAGATAATTATTATCTTGTTCAAGCCTTTTCCTTAGTGGTCGTGCAAGGGCTTTTATCCATGAAGTGGCAGTTGTGGACCTTTCTTTCATAAACTTTTTTTTCTGCTGACGCCCATGCAGACTCAACAGCTGCACATTTTCTGTTATGCTGAACAAAATCACCAGGACACTTGTCAATGAAATTGATGAGCTAAAGTTCTGCTCAATAAAAGTGCTGAATGCCCTGAATGTTATGTCTGGGAATGGCCTCTCATTCACTGGAGCTGCAGAGACCAAGGGAATAAATAGTAGCATGGCCAGTATCCCCATAATTCATGTAGACCTTGGAACATGAAAATCAACCTGCATAGTCTGAAAAGAAAGCCAATACTGTTACATTGAACTACAGAACTCTGTTCATTTACATATCTGCTTACATCTTTCCCTTGCTCCTAGTCAAGTGCTTCTTTGAGCTTAGGTCATCCTTCTTCTCTTTCTTCTTCTTCTTCTTCTTGTCATTCTCATCCTCCTTTGCTTTGCCCTTGCCCTTTGCTTTAGCCCTTTGATCCTTCTCATCCAACCAGTTCTTCAGGTCTTTGAAGGAATGTGAAGTTTTCTCTTCCCCCCAAATCTCAACATCTGGAAGTGCATCCTCCTCATCATTCAACCACTGTTGCATCTCAGGATACTTTGGAACTCTGCTAAATTGCTTCTTGAGATGCTCATGCCACATGGTTTTGCCAATAAACAACTCCACAATTTCTGTGTCAGATGGCTTTTTTATCTCCCATGCACCTGTAGTGGCCATACTTCTGAGAGTGACAGGGCTCTAAGGCAGGCCTGATATTTTGAATAATATAAGCGCAGTCCTGCATCAGTCTTGCTAGCAGCATCCCTGAGCAAGTGGCTAGGGATGTTTAACAATGCCACAAGTTCCCTCTTGTAGCCAGAACCTGGCTGAACAGCAGGCTGAGAAAGTGCAGGAGCACCAGATGACTTGGCCTCAGGATCTGTGACCAAAGGTGTGAGTTCACTTTCATTCTCCTGAATAGAGTAATTTCAGTCACATTTCTATTTGAACATGAACAGTTACACACCAAGGCAACATAAAGGATATATGCCCCACTTTCTCTTTCCCAGGAAATTGGATCATTACCTTCCAATGCAACCTTGAAGCTGCCTTTGACACTCCAATCACCATCTTCATACACAAAGATCCTCTTACCTGTAAAACAAAGTGATTATGACAGGTAAAGGAAATGAATGAGCCACTTACTTTTGACAGGTGAATAGAGCTTTGCAAATTGAGTCAGGACTGGGGTCAGTGTTCCCTTCACCTTTACCCTTACTGTCATTTGAGCCTTCTTGGAAGAAGGATCATCTCCAAGACTGAAAACCTTGATTTTCCCATCCAATGATCCAATGTCACTTTGTAAAGCATCCTCAGCATCCCCAACATTAAAAACATTACCATGGGCCTTTCCACGAAAAAGGCCTCCTGTGGTGCGAGAAGCACCTTGAAGATCTGAAGGATTTGCCATGTGAGCTATAAATTAGCTATTGAATGATTTTAAGATAACTCACCTTCACCTTGACCAAATCAATTGGCAGGGGAACCCCCATCAACCTTGTCAATGTAAAGAACATTATTAAAAGGCCAACATCATAAGAAATACCTCAAATCCCCCATTTCCACCATTATCCTCATTATCCTTCTCTGAGATAGTAACCTGAACCAAATTATGGCTGGATGTTGCTAATTTATACATAAAACATACCTGAGACAATCCAACTATGTTGGCTGCTTCTTCCTTCTCCTCAGGAGTATCAATCTGCCCAACTATGAATAAAGTCCTTATTTAACTGGATATGGCTGTCACCTTGGACTTTCCACTTTCTGCCTCACTTTCACTCTTCTCAGCACTCTTGCTCACCTCACTCTCCTCTTCTTTACTTGCACTGCTGCTGCTGGATTGCTCATACTCACTCCCACTGCTTCCTCATCTTCAGAAGGTAGGGCTTCAATTTGTTAGTGGAAGGTACTACTGACTTACACTAATAATAGTAATTACCTTGTATTTCTTGAGTACGTCGCACACGTCCTGTTGACTGGCTTGGTTTGGTCTTCAAAAAAGCAACTGTTGCTGAACGTGGTCGCTCAGGTGGAGCAACAGTAATACCACTGCTTTCAAGGACTTGCAAGGCACTGGAGACATTAGTTACATTTAAATATTTCATAATAAATAAATAGATATATGATAAGTAGAGGGTACGTAGGCAGCAAGGGCAGTAGAGTGGTTGCATGGTGGGGCAACAGTTGACATAGGAGAGCAAGGAGGCATTTGGTGTTTGCGAGGTTGCGAGGGTGGGGCGATGGTTGACGTAGGAGGGCGAGGAGGCATTTGCAAGGGCGAGGCAGTGTTTGCGAGGGGGACGTGGTGTTTGCAAGGGCAACGTGGTGTTTGCGAGGTTGCGAGGGTGGGGTGATGGTTGATGTAGGAGGGCGAGGTGGCGTTTGTGTTTGCGAGGTTGCGAGGGCAGGGTGATGGTTGACGTAGGAGGGCGAGGCGGCGTTTGCGAGGTTGATGTAGGAGGGCGAGGCGGCGTTTGTGTTTGCGAGGTTGCAAGGGCAGGGCGATGGTTGACGTAGGAGGGCGAGGCGGCGTTTGCGAGATTGCGAGGGCGGGGCAAGGGTTGATGTAGGAGGGAAGGCGGCGCGACGTGGTGTTTGGGAGGGCGAGGCGGCGTTTGCGAGGTTGCGAGGGTGGGGTGATGGTTGACGTAGGAGGGCGAGGCGGCGTTTGTTGCGAGGTTGCGAGGGCAGGGCGATGGTTGACGTAGGAGGGCGAGGCAGCGTTTGCGAGGTTGCGAGGGCGGGGCAAGGGTTGATGTAGGAGGGCGACGTGGCATTGGCGACGTGGTGTTTGCGAGGTTGCGAGGGCGGGGCGATGGTTGACGTAGGAGGGTGGGACAACAATTGACGTAGGAGGGCGAGGCGGCGTTTGCGAGGTTGCGAGGGCGGGGCGACAGTTGGCATAGGAGGGTGGGGCAATGTTTGACATGGGAGGCGTTTGCGAGGTTGCGAGGGCGGGGTGACGATTGACGTAGGAGGGCGAGGCGGCGTTTGCGAGGTTGCGAGGGTGGGGCGACGGTTGACGTAGGAGGGCGAGGCGGCGTTTGCGAGGTTGCGAGGGCGGGGCGACGGTTGGTGTAGGAGGGTGGGGCGATGTTTGACATGGGAGGCGTTTGCGAGGTTGCGAGGGCGGGGTGACGATTGACGTAGGAGGGCGAGGCGGCGTTTGCGAGGTTGCGAGGGTGGGGCGACGGTTGACGTAGGAGGGCGACGGCGTCAGGTGGCAGTGGTGTGCAGTGGTGGCGAGGGCGGGGCAATGGTTGATGTAGGAGGGCGACGAGGTGTTTGCGAGGGCGAGGCAGTGTTTGCAAGGGCAAGGCGGCGTTTGCGAGGTCGTGACAGCAGGGCAACGGTTTCCGAGGGCGAGGCGGCATTTCCGAGATTGTGAAGGTGGGGCGACGGTTGACGTAGGAGGGCAAGGAGGTGTTTTCGTGAGGAAGGTTTGACAAGAAGGAGAAATTACTTACGCAGCGAGAGCGCCCCCACTTGTTTCAGCTCTAGAGGCAGTCTCGTCTTCACGAGTACGGGCAGCAGAGGTTTTTCTGCAAAAATGAGTGAGTTTGTTAGATAAAAAAGAAAGACCACGCACCGTATACCCTTGCCCTTCGATGCAACAGGCATCTCCTCTTCATCTCCATCCTTCCGCTGCTTCTTCGCGGCTCTCTTCTTTGCCGATCGGTCGGATGCTGCTGATATGGCCCGTTTTCTACCACTCCTCGACTTGGGTGGCGATATGGTGGTGATGCTGGGCTGCGACCGGGTGCGAGTCATGGCGACAGTGGGATTGAGCAGGGGTGTGACCTGTCACGGTGAACGTTATGTGAGGAGGCTGTGCGGAGTCCGCACGGAATATTCCGCATGGCCATTCCGCGGAAATTCCGCGTTCCGTGCACATTCCACGCGGAATGGATGAGGAACAGACACGGAGCCACACTGCCAAATGCAGCACAAAGGTCAAATGCACGGAATGGTGCGGATTCCACACGGATTCCGTGGATTCCGCACGGATTCCGCGCGGTATTGGGGGGGGAGTGTAAAGTACTCGAGTTTTCTGGTCAATTCACATTCCTCTCGTCAGATGTTTTTGCTAAGTAGATCATAGAATATTTGTCTTGGTTGTATTGTTGATTTGTCGCTGCTGTGGAACAGGATTCCTACCTAAATCTATAATATTTTATATCATATTGCATTGCATTAGATCCATTAAAGGACATTAGATTTTCCTAAGTACGAGTAGAGTGAATTATCTGGGTTATGTCCAATTAAGACAAATTAGAGTTTGGGCTTTTTCCTGATGCTATTCCATATCTTCCTGTGATTTTCTTGGGTTATGTCCTGCTGAAGGATGGATCATACTCAGGGACAATGGGCATCGCAACAATCCTGTTGGAGCCACGCTTCACTGCGAGCCGGGGCTGGAAAGATTTCAGCCACTATTTCCCAGACGATGCAGGAAAAACAAGAGTAACATATCGAAGTAAGAGTGACATTGGTGGAAGGAGGGTGTGCCGCTCATGGCTTTTTTAGAGAAGGAATTCCTACTTGGCGGAAAAATCAGTCTTGCAATTCAAGAGACGACGCAGGACTATATACGTATGCCTGATTCGCCAGTGATGTTGGATCCTGAAAGAACGAAAGAGCTGCGAAAGGGTATTATCTGTCTTTTTTGAACCAAAGAAGCCAAGCCAATATTTTCTCCAGACATGGTGTATCATTGGCATTTGCGGATGTGGCGGTTTTTGGTGGCGAATGTTCACCATAATAGGGAGGATCGAAACCAAGAAGCGTCAGCAGCCAATGCCAATACCTATGACACATTCGTGGAGGTAGAACCGCATAATCAGTCCTTGAGGGGCCTTAGAAGTAACTCAATCAGTGACTTATCTCAACCCGCCGATCCCCACATCCCACGTCCTCGACCCGGGTCGGCCCCAAATACTCCAAGTCAAACACTCATCTCAAAGCGCTTTGTATGCTGACATAGACTACTAGTACAGTTTACCTTTTCCGATTGACATTTGACTCCAGTTGTCCGGCCAGATTACTACATACTATAAATACCTGCTTGTACCCCACTGACTTCATTTCGGTACAGTTACAAATATCATTGTTTGAGGTTAGACTAGTGTTGCCACCGGCTCGGCTCTGATAGTAGCTCTGAACTTAGCCGAGCCGATTTGGAGCCAAGCTGGAGCTGAATTTTCAAAGCCAGCTACAGCCAGCTCAAGCTGGCTGTAGCTTGGCCAGTACTGACACATAGCTAAGCACCCTGGCTTGAGTAAAGCTCCCCTGCAGTGTTTAAGCATTTAGGATGTTTAGTTTCACTCATTATAGAGTTGGGCAGTAGTGGCTGCATGACTGGAAGCCAGGGTAGGGTCTTGGCACAAGGTGAGTAAAGATTTGATCATATCTCAGTCATTTCTTGACAGATTCCCTTCAATGTAGGATTATTTGAAAGCTCCATCTGAGCTAATTATTGACATGTTAACTGTTTGGCACTGTGTGCACTTGATCCCACCTGTCAAGATAAAGTTGAGTAACACCATATGTTCTCTTTATCATATCTCCCCTATTTCTTGATGGTTTGCTTCAATCTAGCACCATTTAGAAGAGATTTTGGCCCTCTTTCTGTGAGTGCTAACGAAAGTCTCAGATGTGTGCAGGGCAAACGACTAGTTATTAAATACCTAACAAAAGTCTGTTACAACATAGGTAAGTGTGTTATCCATACATTGGTTTAAGTGATATCTTACCTCAGACATGTGCGGGGCAAACGACTGAGGTGCGGCTATGAAACTGGTACAGTATATATATGACTACAGTACATATTGAATGAGAAAGGGAGTGCTTTACTCTCCCCCACCTAAGATGCTCGGAGTCTGAGCTCAATCCGAGCTCAGTACTCGGACTGCTCGGATTCCGAGCTCCAATTCCGAGCTGCATAAGTTGGCAGATGGACCACCAAATGTGCAACTCGGATTCCGAGCTCAATCTGAGCTCAGGCTGAACTGAGTCCGAACTGAGTCCAAGCCAAGCTCGGAAAAATCCGGGCAGTCCTCGGACTGGCCTACTCAGACTGAACTCGGACTCCAAATGGAGTAAGAGTGTCCGAGCTCAGGTGGGTTGGGCTGTGTGTTGCTGCCATATATATACAGCATGTTATATAAGCACATGTGATGCCTGCATGACATGCAACACAATGCGCGACACACGCATTTGTTGATTGTCACGTGTTGGTCATGTGACCATCAGCACAGCAGCTGTGCGTTATCGCGTTATCAATCACACATCACTCTAGCACTAACCTCGTCACTATGCCCAGCACGCGCTCGTCCCAGAAGCCTGCCACCCAACCACCCAGCAAGAGAAGCCGGGCGCTTTCTTCTGTTTCAGTCAAGGAGAAAAAGCGCCCAAAAGTAGCTGAGGCAGCGGAAAGGTGAGTACCTCGACACCCTCCTGTAACTTACTCACCTTTGGATCCATAGTCCCGACGTTGAGTCTGGGCCGACGGTGAGTGTCACAAGAACAAGGGGAAAGGCAGTGGGAGGCAAACTAAGAGGAGGTGGTGGCAGGTGCATCCTCTTCAACTAAAATTTATCATATGCTAATCGCAACAGAAAAACATCGACTGCCTGCATCCTGGAAGACGCCGAAGCAGCAGAAGAAGGTTCTAAGCTCACACCGTATGTCCTTTATCTCAATACCCAAATGCATTTCTAAAGAACTCCCTCCCTTCCTCCTCCCCTACCCAACTCCCACCCCGGCCTGCGCCCTGCCTCTGTTACGATACTGGACGCTTTTTCTTATTTTCTACTATTTTTCTATATTTTATCTGGAGGCCTACGGATGCTGGACGCGATACCTATACACATAGGGGCTTGGGGGGATCTGTTATGGAAGGACCGGTCAGGTAAGCCATGGGTGGCTGTACAAAGGTCTAGGCATAGGGGTCTGGGGCGAGTCTGGCTATGGAGGGGTCTGGAACATTGCTGCGCGTACACAGCCTTGGAGGCAGTGTAGTCTGTGCGCACAGACCAGGACCAAAGGTATATAAGGAGGGCATATCCGTAGGTAGGAGTCCTAAGACTCTAGATAGTTTGCTCTTACCCAGCTTACTGGTCTATTGTGTCGAATCTACTCTCTTCTCCTTCATCTTCTCAAGTGAGACCTGTGGTTGTGTGGGACTAGTCCTAACATAATCTAGAGTCTTTCTACCACACCTCTCGCCATCGTTGACAACCACCTCGGGCATCGTTTGCTTGCTGTTGTGCGCGTCCTCGACGAGTTCCCTCAAACCTGCGCAATGGACCTCGGTACATGTTACACCACATGTGACTACTGAGCCACTCTCGAGGATCACCTACAACGTCGACAGCAGATAGTCTCCTTGATCGTTATCAGGGACTACTACTGAAAGGTTACTGGCGACAAAAAGGCATTCGGACGAGATTAGATCTGTGTGATTGAAAGTGCGGGCAGGCACTGGTCAACAGACTAAACCGTTTGTCTCGGAAAAGCTCAGGAACGAGCGAAGGCAGTCCACTAGCGTGTTGTGTATCAAGGAGAATAGTCTCAGAATACCAATTACGTATCGGATCTCACGATCTGAGCACGAGGACATCTGAGTGAAACCCCGGGCACCACGCTTTTGGGTCAATTGGTGGATTTAAATCGAAGAATTGAGTGTGGGTGCGTTATTGACCGCATCATAGAATATTCGCATTAGGACGTGCGAGTATTGAAGAAGAGTCAACAGCCTTTTTACTTAAAAGGTCTAAGGCGACAACAGGGAAGCAAATATGGCTTCACTATTCAACTTCATCATCCCCCGCGCTGGCCTCACTCTCATGCAGGTCGGCAAACGCTTTGGTATTGAATGGGCGCAGGAGTGCGCAGAAGAAATCACTCGGTTGGTCATAGTTTCTACCAACAACAGGCAGCGTGACGCCCACATACGGGCATACTATACTTGGCGCAAGGCGCAGTACAAGGAGTGTCGTCACCAGCAACGACAACGCGCGTTTCAGCTGTGGCAGCTGGAACAGGAGTCCCTCCGAATTCAGGAGGACGCTTGGGAAGAACTCCTCAAGCAATGCCGTGAGGAACGGCGATATCAGAAACGGGTCGAGCAAGAGCTCGAACAAATGGAAAAGGACAGGCAGACCCTGGAGGGGCTGCTACACGATATGGATCCTGAATCGGAGATCCGACAATGTCTGTTCGACATGCCGTCGAACATCTGGCTCTTGTTAATGGGCTGGAACATCATCACACTGCGACATAACGGATTGGTCTTGTCAGCCAAAGAGAGAAATCGGCTCATGCACGCCAAAAATGGGAACATTAAAACCCGTAGCTACAATAGAGTGACTGCGGAAATCGCTAACCAGGAGCGGCTGGACGGGAAACGACCTGATCCATATATGAAGGCACGCCTAAAGCGGAAGGACATGCCTACATGATACAATACGCCACTCCTGGTATCCCCGCTCATCATGAAAAACGACCCTGGCACATCACCCCTGCTGGGACTCGCAGATTTCCTCAAACTTATTGGGGAAAACACCACATACACAGAGAACTGGGTTAGCACCCTGGTTTGTCCGAAATTACCAAGCACGCCCATCACGGATATCCAAGAGGAGAAGCCATGGCGAAGGAGCGGGTACTGCTACATGTACCTGTTCAAACGAGAATTCTACGATAAGTTCGATTGGCCAGCTTGGCCAACCGTAACTCAGATCCTGTCCTGGGAACCCGAGATGCGTGATGAAACCATCAAGTTCGGTTTCCAGGACCACCACGAGAATGACATGTTTCATGTCATAGAAAAAGCTGTGCTGTGCCCACACGAGGATGAGTCCTATACTTGGAAGGACATGAAACTGATGGAAGGCCGCAGCAAGTATAACAAGTTCGCCCGTTTTGGCGGACAAAAGGAATCAAAAAAGGGGAAGGCACGTGCCTCCACCATTTCGTCCTGGGTTGCAGGACAACCATCAACAGCGCGCTCAACGTCAGCACCCATGTCATATGCCCAAGCAGTAACTATCAAATCTGGACCTAGCAAGTTGCTAACCAGAACCGCAGGGGCAGACACAAATTGGTACAACGGTACCATCCCTTGTGCAGCGGATTGGGAATCCGCAGATCCTGAACCCAAACAGGGGTTCAACGAGGAAAAAGAAAGGACAATTAACAATTGGAAGCGGGAAGTCGAAAAGGAAATAGCGATTCCTTACCCGTATCCACGCCCAGCTCATACAAAGCACGCATTACATCTGGATGTACCAGGATATTGTTATTTGATTCTAATAAAAAACCAGTTCTGGGATATGTATGAATGGCCGGCATTCCCGCAAATTCAGGAAATTAACTCATGGGACTATAACTTGCGCAACACCCATGGTCGTGTGAATATCCGACGAACATATGGATATAATGACTGCTACCACATTGAGCGCGTTCCAAAAGGACCGAAGGGTTGGGACATGATTGCGTTGCTAGTACGGTCTGGTAATGATCGCAAACATATAGGTGCGATTGAATGGGATGCAGGCGCGGACCGATACTTCAAAAGACCGCGAACAGCAATGCTGCATAATCGAATTCCAGGGTACTGTTACCTAATCCTGATCAAGCATAGATATTGGGATGCCTTTAATTGGCCCACATTCCCAACAGTGGACAAAATTCTGTCTTGGCAACCAGCTTATCGGGACAGTACGGTGATCATTGAAACAACTATGATGCCGGAACTTGAGCGCATTCATGTATCAACCCGGGAGCACGGAATGCACGGCTGGGAAGAGATGTACCAGTTGCGAGGCAACGGTTTTGGACAATACACTGTGGGCGCATCCAGGAACGACAACCTGACACGGTTTCTGAGTCGTGAAATACGCCGGATCAGATTCAATCTCCCTGGGAATCACCCAAACAGGCGATTTCAGCAACAGGTGCAAACAGTGGTTAAAATCTTCGATCATGTAACACCGGCAATACCCGGTTACTGTTACTTGGCCCTGTTCAAAGAAGAACTGTGGAATAGATTTGAGTGGCCTGCATTCCCTATGGCTCATTGGGTAAACCAAGTTGACCCGGCCTATCGATTGGAGCAACTAGTAAAGTTTCAGGTGGTCCGACAAAATAAATGGGTCGGGTTTCATGTGCAAACTAGTGTCAATGGGACAAACGGGTGGCCAATGATCCAGGCGATCGTCAACGGGGATCTCGGTCATGTCGAAATAGGGTTTGGCTGGACGAATACAATGACTGCCTACTTACATGCGGCAATCAACCAGTACAATTACTATTTCGGGCCAAATGCCAACCCCAAGGCCGGAACCACTAACCGTGGCAGGAGGAGCAACCCCGCAACAAGTAGCTGAGCGGGACGAAGCCATCCAGGAATGGACGGAAGGGACCACGCAAATGGCAGCGCACATGGGAAACTTGGTGCAACAAGCCGTAACTGAATATCAGAATACCCGACCTCCTCCACCTAGCAGATCGTTGGTAAAACTAGAGCTACCAGATCACTATGAAGGTGACCCTGCGCAAGTAGATGCATGGTGCTGAGCCATGGATGTATATTTCGAGCTGGCCCCACGAAAATGATTATGGCAGACGCATCTATATCACTCTTGGGCGGATCTGAAAGGGCAAAGGTGATAGGGCAGGCACATGGGCGGCGGTTAAATTAAAAGAACAGATCGACAGTGATACCAATTTTAATCAAAAGGTAGCCGAGGAGGGCTGGCCGGCAAGTTTATCCTATCAACAACGAAGGGAAGGACATTTCGTCCCTGCGACAATAGGAGTAGCGGCGCATTATCAGCGTAACCCTCAGGCCCTGAAACCTCCCTTTTTGGGATGGGCAGATCTAAAATGGCAAATGCACGATTTCTTTATGTCAAAAGAAACTCGGGAACACGCTGTTGAACAAATCCAGAAACTCCAGCAAGGAAGTCGGGCGGTAGAAGACTATATCATCGAATTCAAGGCCTTGTTACCACTGACTGGATGGAATGCCAGTGCCGCCAAAGATCACTTCCAAAAAGGGTTAAATCCAAACTTAGGGTTCGAATTGATCCGGGTCGGAGATTTAGATGCAGGAGATACCCTGGAACAGATCATGGAAAGGGTCACGGAGTTGGCATGTGCATACCGAAGAGCGCGGGACGCATATGGTGACAGACAGAAAAAGACACCATTCAAGGAGGATTATAAAAAACCTCCACCAACCTCGAAAACCTATAAGCCGGCCCAGGCTTCAACATCCACACATGATTCAAACGTGATGGATGTAGACAAAGTCAAACGTGCACTGGGTGCATGTTATAACTGCGGAAAGAAGGGTCACTTTGCAAGAGAATGCAAAGAACCCAGGAAACATACATGGGCCGAAAAAGGAAAAGGCCGTGTTAGAGAGATAAAGATCGAGGAGCTCACGGAGGAGCAATGGAAAGAATGGGGAAAAGAAAAGGGTTTTGGCAACAGCCAGTAGGCACGCGCTCCGCGCTGCTGGCTAAAAGGGTTTCTATCTTGGACAATGATTCTTGTGTAAAAGTACCAGAATTATTATATGAATGTTCTCCCCTCATTCACCGGATACGAAACTTAAGTGTGAGCATAAAAACAAATCGGTTAAACCCCTGGACCCCTGAGTGGGTATTGAGACGAATTTGGCAAGAAGATAATGAAACTGCAGTTTGTTGTCTAAAGGAGTGGGTACCGACAAAACGAGTAAACGAGGTCAATGCCAAGTTGGTAAATGATCTCAATAAATTATCAGAACAAGAGGCACTGTGGAACTTGACGCAATTATGTCAACAATTAGTTCATGCGACAGGCAAACAGGAGGTGGATTTACACTGTGTGATCACAACAATGGACACAGGAGAAACCATCAACGTGTTAGCACTAGTGGATTCAGGATGTACAGGCTCTTGTATTAATGAAGAATTTGTGGAATGACACAAATTAAATAAACGGCGGTTAATAAAGCCACTACCAGTCTACAATGCAGATGGGTCCCGGAACTCAATGGGAAGCATTGAATACATGACACAATTTAAGCTGCGAATTGGGGATCATGAGGAAATAATCGAATGCAGTGTGGCGCGTTTAGGGAAGACAGATCTATTCCTGGGTCATGATTGGCTGAAACACCACAATCCGGCCATTGACTGGAAACGAAAGGAGGTTCGATTCACGCGATGTCCAGGAACTTGCTGGATGGCATCACAGGTGGAAGAACCGGAAGACGAGTCAGATCCAATGGAACAACTGGAAGAAGGCGAACAACTATTGGCTATTAATATTGGGGAACCAGAGCTACGATTACGATCAGTAGCAACCAATATAGCGGCCAAGGAATCTGAAGTCGCTCAAAAGCGCACTTTAGAGGAAGTAGTGCCCAAACACTACTTAGGACACCGAAAGGTCTTTGAGAAAGAGACCTTTGATGTGCTACCACCACAACGGCCATGGGATCATGCCATAGAACTGATACCCGGAGCTAAACCAGTAGATTGTAAAATCTATCCGCTCAATCGAGACGAACAGGCGCAGTTGGATGAGTTCCTGAAAGAAAACTTGGAGTCAGGACGAATCCAACCAAGCAAATCTCCTATGGCGTCTCCCTTCTTCTTTGTAAAGAAAAAGGATGGCAAATTACGACCGGTACAAGACTACCGACGATTAAACGAGATGACGATCAAAAATCGCTATCCATTACCGCTTATTGGAGAACTGGTGGACAAGTTGTCTAAAGCCAAGATATTCTCTAAAATGGATATCCGTTGGGGATACAACAATGTTCGCATTAAACAAGGCGATGAGTGGAAAGTGGCGTTCAGAACGAATCGGGGGCTTTTCGAGCTGTTAGTTATGTTTTTCGGATTAACCAATTCCCCGGCGACCTTTCAAACAATGATGAACGATATCTTCCGCCAGGAAGTAGCAGAAGGATGGGTGGTTATCTACATGGATGACATATTGGTATTTTTGTCTACACAAGAAGAACACACCAAACATGTTAATCGCATACTGGCAAAGTTGGAAAACCACAAATTATCATTGAAACTGGAGAAGTGTTGGTTTGATCGACCAGAAATCGATTTCTTGGGACTGGTCATTAGTGAAGATTCTATTCGAATGGAAAAGGGCAAGGTGCAAGCAATTGCAGAATGGCCGACGCCTACCTGCAAACGGGAGTTGCAGCAGTTCTTGGGCTTTGTAAACTTTTACCAGCGTTTTGTGGAGGGATTTGCGTCAACAGCCAAGCCATTGACGAAGTTGACAGGAAAGGACGATTGGCTCTGGACCAAATTGCAAGACACCGCCTTTCAGGGACTGAAAGACCTTGTGGTGAGGGAGGTTGTACTCAAAATCCCTGACGATGAGGGTCAGTTTCGAATTGAAGTCGATGCTTCGGATTTTGCAATCAGTGGAATCTTATCTCAACAGGGAAAGGACGAATCCTGGAGACCAGTTGCTTTTATTTCAAAGGCTTTAAATGACGCCGAGCGAAATTATGAAATCTATGACAAGGAAATGTTGGCTGTAATGCACGCCTTTTATGAATGGTCACATTACCTTAAGGCGCCAAAGAAATTGTTGAAGTATTAACGGATCATCAAAATCTGACGTACTTCTGGAAGCCACAAATCTAAATCGCGACAAGCGCGATGGGTCACGGATTTACAGAGTACAATTTCGTCATTAAGCATCGCTCAGGAAAGTCAAATTCCAAGGCGGACATTCTGTCACGACGAGACGACATCACCCAGGAGGTCCAGACAATGAAGGAGTGGTTCTGCTCAAAGACATCTTTTGTAAGGTCTATGACGACGACAGGTCATTGAGACATCATTAAGAACATCCAGAAGATTCCTAACCGACAATGGGAGACTCAAGTGCGGAAAGGGCTGGACAACAATAATGAGGACTTTAAATGCCAATGGGTTAGTAGAATGGAAAGGCGAATTTATGTGCCTGCAAATATACATACGCGAAGTCGTTACTGGTGATTACCATCCTGGGGACATCCAGGAATAGACAAAACGGTCGAATTGGTAACAAGGGATTTTTGGTGGCCTCAAATGCGAAAAGACATCCAGAACTACATTGCCGGATGTGAAACCTGCCAGAAAGTCAAACCCGATAGACAAGCTAGAGCGGCACCATTGCATCCGAATGAGGTACCGGAGGCGCCTTGGGAAATTGTATCCATGGATCTAATTGGACCACTCCCGGAATCAAAGGGAAATGATATGATCTTGGTCGTTGTGGATCGATTCATGAAAAAGTCATATTTCCTGCCGACCACATCCACCGTTACATCACAAGGAGTTGCCACGCTGTTTCGGGACAACGTATTCAGGGAACATGGATTGCCAAAAAAGGTCATCAGTGACCGCGGACCGCAGTTTGTGTCCAAATTCATGGACGACTTATATGGAATGCTGGGAATTAAGGCAAACCGCTCCACAGCGTATCACCCGCAGACGGACGGACAGACGGAACGCGTTAATCAGACGGTCAAAGAGTTCCTCACAATGTTCGTAAATCACTGGCAGAATAACTGGAGCGATTGGCTGGCAGTGGCGCAATTTTGCCACAACGATCGAGTACATTCGACAACAGGTACTCCCCTTTTTATGAATTACGGCGACATCCGTACAAGGGTTAAATCCGACCTACGTTCCTAAAGTGGTCGCAGTGGAGGACTTAGCAAAACAAGTCGAAGGGATTCACGCAAATGCGACGGCTGCGCTTGAAAAGGCCGCAGAAACGATGAAGCGCAAGTACGACGAGTCTAAAGCTCCGGCGCGTCAGTACCAGACAGGTGACAAGGTCTACTTAAGCACCGCCAATCTCCCGACTCTACGCGTCACCAAAAAGTTGGACAGCAAATTTGTGGGACCCCTGGAGGTCGTAAAGAAAATCGGACAATCGGCGTACCAGTTGAAGATTCCAGCGTCCTGGAAAATCTACAACATATTTAACGAGATCCACCTGAAACCATACAAAGAACCGGTATTTCCTGGTCAGAAGGAAAAAGTGGCATCACGCAAAGAAGTGCAAATGGTGGAGGAGTCACAGGACGATGAGTACGAAGTAGAGGAAGTAATGGACAGCCACGTCAGTGGGCGGGGTGGTGGACGATTGGAATACCTTGTCAAGTGGAAAAACTACCCTGTCGAGGAATCAACTTGGGAGCCGGCGGAAAACTTAGGCAACGCCAAGAAGGAAGTACAAAAATTCCACAAGGCGAACCCTAGTGCTCCTAGGCGGATGGTCAATGTGCGCGACATTAGCGTGAGTTTCCAAAAATGGCAAAACCACACAGCGATCCCTATAGCAAAGCGGCTGTATGGGTGGGAGGATGGCAAGTTTGAGCGCGAATACCTCAAAAAGCTCAAACGGAATTGGCAGCGCTGGAAAGGCGATCGCAAGGACGTATATGCCGAAGAAGACGTGCGGCATGAGTTCGTTAGGAACTCAAAATGATTTTACGACACGCGTGGCTTCCCGGGACGTGAAGCCTTAAGGAGGGGGTCATGTTACGATACTGGACGCTTTTTTCTTATTTTCTACTATTTTTCTATATTTTATCTGGAGGCCTACGGACGCTTGGAAGGATACCAATACGCATAGGGGCTTGGGGGGATCCGTTATGGAAGGACCGGTTAGGTAAGCCATGGGTGGCTGTACGAAGGTCTAGGCATAGGGGTCCGGGCAAGTCTGGCTATGGAGGGGTCTAGGCTGTTGCTGCGCGTACACAGCCTTGGAGGCAGTGTAGTCTGTGCGCACAGACCAGGACCAAAGGTATATAAGGAGGGCGTATCCGTAGGTAGGAGTCCTAAGACTCTAGATAGTTTGCTCTTACCCAGCTTACTGGTCTATTGTGTCTCAATACATCTTCTTTCCTCCTCTCTATGTGAGACCTGTGGTTGTGTGGGATTCGTCCTAACAGAGGTGTGCTTTGAGTCATTGTCCTGCTGGAAGTACCTCCACCCCCAACTTCTCAAAGCTCTCCTCCATCCCCTCCTCCAAAATCTCACAGTACTGCACAGCATCCATCTTCCCCTGCACCTCCACAAGCTTCCCAACCCCACCCCAGCCCATACAACCCCAAACCATCAAGTTATTCCCCCCTCCATGCTTGACAGTTGGTGTGGTGGTGCAGTCAGATATGGCTTCCCCATGTTTTTTCCAGACATACACCTTCCCATCTGACCCAATCCAATTGATTTTGGTCTCATCACTCCATAACACCCTCTTCCAGTCCTCCACAGTCCAGTTTTGGTGGTACTGGGCAAACCTGAGATGCTTCTGACAGTGGGGATGCTTTCAGCATAGGCACTTTCTTCTTTGTTGCTGAGTGAAGACCTGCCTCCTTCAACACATTTCACACAGTCTGAGGAGTGATGGGGGTAGCAATGGTGGAATTTATGAATTGTGTGGCTTGGACAGCATTGTCAAGCTTCCCAGAGCTAATTTGGCAGATAATTGACTGTTTATCATGGGGAGAAAGCTTGGAAGGACAACCACCAGGATGGTTTTCTTTATCCCCCCTCCACCTCCTTGCTAATCCTCCCAATAGCACCCTTCCCCAGACCTGTCCTAGCTTGGATTTGACAATGAGAATAACCCTCATTGAGGAGAGAAACAACAGAAGAGCGCTTTTCAGCTGAGATGGATTTCATGGTGGTGGTTGGGAGCCAAGAAGATGAATGAGCCAAGTCCAACATGTCAAACTAATACAAACAAAGTCATGTGACATTGTTTATTATTCCCACAGCCCCAGTTATCTTGTACTGGAGTGTCACATTGAAAATCAGGTGAAAAATTCAAGAGTCAAAAAACTGCCCCAATGAGTGAATATCTTGTTTGATTTATTACTCAATGGGTTTCGATCCAAATTATATACTTTTTAATTTGCTACGTAGCCATGATATAGTAGTATATTACATAATTTTATAACACATGCTGCTTATGTCATTCTTTCTCACCATGCCTATCTTTCCAAAATGCCCAAACATTGGGGCAGTTTTTTGAGCCACTGTATGTCTAGATCACTCCAAACTATTCTAGATGTATCCAGACCATGAAACAATCATGCAGGCTTATTACCTCAGCTTAGGGGTGAGATAAATTTGACATTATGAGGGGGTTATGTTTAGTGTTGCCAATGGCTAAGCCACTTTTTCAGAAAATTAATATATAGCTTTAAATAAAATAGGTAATAGTCTGAAATTATTTGAGCATGTAGATCACCCTAAAGGCCAATGCCATTGGTCATCTGCCAACACTAAGTGTGAAATACATTTATTTCTGAGATAATTGACCAGCTACAAAATCAGCTAAATTTTAAGCCATCTTGTAGCCAGTCCAATATCTCTTCACCTGTGGCACAGAGTGCTTAGAGTTTGCAGAGGACCCACTGCCTTTTGGAAAACTTTATGCACTCAAATACTTTCAGAATTTTCCCTATTTTATTTAGAAATATATATCAATTTCTGAGAAAAGTGGTCTAGCCATTGGCAACACTAGGTATGTTGCCAAATGTAAAGGTGGCTCCTGTGGTTATTTGGAGCTCTGCAGAAATCCCTAACTACTCCAGAGTGTTATGGTCATCTCCTCAAAAAAAGCACTGCATTCCCATCAAAACTGAGTTTGCATTAATATGCATTAATAATAACATACCACCAAGCTACAGTATCCAAATACACATGGTCATTGTTACCATTAGCTGCTGGCACCAGTCCCCTGACCATGTCAGAAAGTAGTATGTACAATGATGTTGCAGAATGAGTCCTTTCACATCCAATTGTAAAATTGCAATGCAAGGATCTGAATACATACCTGATACCCATCCTAATGAGTATCCAAGGTCTTGACAGATGCATTGACATCCATATCAAATTGACACCTTGGCCTGCTGCATTGTCCATTGCTTAATATGGCAGGCATCATGGCAGTTCAGAACATCTTCAGTATTTGTGACATGGTTTCCATTTTCATCTTGTAACAAATGGGTAACCAAAAACTTTTTCATAGATTTGACTTGTACACGATCATCTCATAAAAGTACGAAGAAGCAAGGAAACCGTTTGTTGTACACCTCTGTGAACGTGTCCACCTTTTCTTTTCCTAGGATAACAAGCCTGCCTCGATTCACATCGAGGCACCAAAGAGCCGTGAAAGGTGTGTGTGGAGGGTAAGCTAGTAATTGGATAGTGAGATGTTAGTTGTAGATTCAATCGAGGTGGATGGATGACGGGTGGAATAGATACAAAGACAGGATAGATCACTAGTGAGTCAGTTTGTGTTTTTTTTTGTGTTTCTTTCAAAGGTTCCATGTTCCGAATGTTCATGTTCGGCTCGTAACGCGTGGCGACATATACGATGGATAAAAGAGTCGGGTTGGCGATTTGCTTCCTAATTTGATTAGTATTGTCGGCCGTCTAGGAGGAAACGCCCACCTTGCATCCAACACTACGATCCGCATCTTCTCCTCGGCCAACGCACTACTCTCCATCCAACAGAGACACCGACCCGTCAGTCTAATGAGCTTCTTGGCATTGATAGTAGAGGCGGAGGGGAATATCATCCATTGGTGCACCCTGTATGACTCCAACTTGGGCGTCACGGATCTAATTTTTCGCCTCTAGCAAGCACGCGCACGACCTTGCTCGGCTGGGAAACCATCTCCATCATCGCCATCACCGCCGGTGGACGCTCGACCAATCCTTGGCCGTGCCCGTGTCCATTGGGTTTGGCACCTCCATGCTCGGCAGAGGCAGCATTGACGCCAATGTTAGCACCAGACGGTTTCCGTCGTCCGCCTCCATTCCCTTGTCCGTGTCCGTGACCACGTACGTAATGACCTTTCCTCCCTCCACCACCCAGGCGCGGAACCTCTTCATCCTCCTCAGCCCCCGCTCGAGCGGCGCCGCCCCGTCCATGACCCGGGGCAGCAGCATCGACTTCGAGCAGCTCGATACCAGCTTTGGAGGCCCAATAGGAGATCAGCGTGCCGACTGATCTGGGCTCAAATTTATTGCCCTGAGGTTGAGGGTGAGGTGCTGGGAGGGGCACGACGGGTACGGGCATGAGTACGGGCACAGGAGCAGGCGCAGATGCGGATGCAGATTCGCCGTCGGATAGTTTCAGAGGGCCTGATTGTGGAGAGGAGGATTGGGATTGGGATTGGGATGGAGATGTGGGCGATAAGACGGCAAGCACGACGCGGGGTTGGGGAGTGGCGTTGGCGTCAGCGCTATCATCCGCGTTGGCGTTGCTGGGAGCAGTTGTACCAAGCTCGATGTGTGGATTGTCGACTGTCCATTTCGCACAGCACACGGTGCGGCGCACCCATTCCGGCGAGGGCAATGGCTGCTGTGCTGTTGGGCTGGACCCGGGAGCATGCGTGTCATCCGAAAAGGTGATCTTGTCCCAGTAGACGTATGCTTCGTCTCGTTGAACTCTGATGCGGGGATTGGTGCCCACTTGGGCTTCCAAGATTCGGGAGGCGGCGCGGGCGCGCTGGGCGAGGGATGTGGTGCCCTTCTTAAGAAGATCGAGGGTGTTCAGGGCTGGAAAGGTCGCACGTCAGATCTCGGTTGTGAATGATTGATATATATATAAATTGGGTATATATAACGAGACTTGCCTTCGAGAGGAATGATGATGACCTCTTCTCGCCCGTCTCTGCACCACCGTTTGACTTGATAGAGAGCGTGGACCAGCACGCTAGCGTCGACGACGACGATATCGACATCCTTGTTTCCAAACCCGCCTCCTCTATCGCGATACTTGTCACGTTCTTCGTCGCTGAGTCTGCGGTTAGAAGCCGGGCTGTCCCGGCCATGTGGAGGCTGCGTCAACTTCTTTTTGGTGGTGCCTACAACGGCAGGCGCGGATTTAGCCATGGACGGCGGTGCACCTGGAATCTTTCTGGCATGTTTGCCTTGCTGTTGCTGCTGTTGCTGCTGAGAGGCCGGTATACGATCTCTGTAGTGATGAGATCCGCCTCCTACTCCAGCGTTGGATTTGGTCGTGGCCTGTCTCCTGTCCCTCCAGTTTCCAGATGCTCCGGAAGCGGCCCTCGCATTGACGGTCTTCTCTAGCTGTTCGACCTGGTGGGTGAGGAAGGCCGCTCCGAGCGCACGGGACATGGCGAGCTGCTTTGCGCTGACAGTGGGACCCTGATGAAGTCAGGCCCTGGAAAAATGAGGGATGCAAAGAGTATACAAACCTCGTCCGTCATGAAATAGTTGAATGTGTTTGAATGGATAGGCTGTGGCTTTACAGTGACGGTGGATGGCAGATGGTGATGACTAATCGGGTTACGGGTTGACGATGACTAAGCAGGAGCGCTGGGACCAGCTGTTGGCCAATATGTGCATGAGATCTGTCTGGCAGCGGTCTGAATGAAGCATATCGCCTCTGATGGATATCGATACCAGACGCATAGCCTGTGGTGCACTAATAACGCATATCTGATCTCGCCATCTCCAGAGTGAGTGATTTGCCGCCATATCGAGCTCATCGCGCTCACCGGCCATCACCGCAGTACCCGCCTCGAAGCTCGTACGCTGCGCCAAATTATATAAGATAGAATTGCCCCTGATTGGCTCACTTTTAGTCATCGAGCAAGTCTTATTGTCCGCATGCAACAACCTCGCGTGCGTTTGCCCTGGTTTTTACACTCCCATGACCATTATTCCCAATAGCAGCCAAACTCATACCCTTTCCCTCTCGTATACCCATCCTGCCGTTCGCCAAAATCCCCCTTCTCCTTCTATAGTCTCTACGCCCACAGCCTCTTCGCGATCAACGTCAGTATCATCCGCTTCATCTTCGATCAACGGGAAAAAGAGGCCAAGACCGCAGCATACACCACCATATGGAGTTTCTCCCACGCATATACCCAAGGCCAACGTCGTCGCCAACGCCGACACCGCCACAGAGCCTTCCACCACCAGCGCCACGTCTACATGCGCGACCGCGCCCCCATGCGCAATCTCCATCTGTAGCAACACCATACCTACCACGTCCTCTCCACACACTCGCCTCTGTCCTTCTTGCATCAAGGCAGACTGGAAAGCCCGAAAAACCAGGATCCAACATTTTCTCAAGATAGCTCTCTCCAACGAGAAGAACAAGGAGACGGAGGAGGAACCTAGGGAGCACTTACATCCGGAACCAATGGCGGGATTGGCGCCAGGAGGGCGAAAGCGGTCAGATTCGGATTCGAGCATGTGTTCTTCTGTACAGTCGGACGGGGGCTCGGGGAGCCTTGTGTCCCTGTCGAGTTTTACCTCTATCGAGGACACCAACGGCGACGGTGCCATCAGAGCAAAACTAGAAGCAGCAGCAGAAGTAGAATCGAAAGGATGAACCAGCCATGAAAGACCTAGGTTGACGATCCCTTCCCCCGCATGGCGCGCCGCCAAAGCTCACCGGTACTGTGCAGATCCGGCCTGTTCACGCCGGCTCGACAGGTGGTACCGCCGCGCGCGGTGTGTCCTGTGTCGTGCCAAGGGACGCCAGCGGGATTGAGATCTTCCGTCGCGGCGTGTTTGATTTCGACTCGTGCGACGACGACGACGATGACGATGACGACGGCGAGAGGAGCCCCGAGGGAGAACAGCAAGAACCTGTACCGGGGGCAAGACTTTGCGCTGGAAAACGCCAGGTGGCAGCGTCTTTTGATGGTGCTGGCGCCGGGGGTGAAGGGGAGAAGAAAGAATGGGGAGGGGTTATTTTTCTCAACGCGGCTGAGAGCGCGAGCGAGAGGTGTGCGAGTTTGGATTGTGGCATGGTTCGCAAGGTTGGACTTGTGATAAACCGGTTATCGAGGAACCGCGAGTACTGCCTATATGCCAGGGCGCCACCCCGAAATCTGACGCCATACCTCTCGTGGATACCTGCCATCGTCAGTTTGATTCATGGGCTGAGGAAGGCATCAGACAACATCCTTCTACTACAGAAGGAACGAGGTACCAGAATACCTATCCCTCCTCTCCCTCTCTGCCCACTTTAGAACACAGCTATATGCGTTCCTGCGGGACCAAGCCGTGGACGCTCTTCGCCAAAAGTCGAGCTCCACCAATTCTGAGCCCTCGTCCACATCCACGTCCACAGCCACACCGCCACTCCAACCACCACACCCGCCACTCCAACCACCACCACACCCAATCCACTTGTCACACCCTCCTCGCCCACCGCCCTATTCACCTTCACTGGCCGCTTCTCCACCGTCTCCACTGTCTCCAGCACACCCCCACCCCCAAATCCCATCCACATCGCGCACGTCCGCAACGAGCTCGAACGTGCCTCCCATTTCCATTTCCATCTCCAGCCCCCAAACCCAACTGAGCCCTTCGTCACGTTCGAGCAAGGGTTCGCGGTTAGGTTCAGTTGTGTACATTCGATTCCGTTGGATATGTTTATACCGGAGGAGAAGGAGCCGGTGGGGTGGGACCCCGGGATGGAGGAGGAGAGGGAGGAGTTGTGGATCAGGCCGTCGTTCACCAGAAAGGATGTCAAGGGAGAGCTGGACGTGATTGTCGTCGTGGACGACTCACATCGTCTGCTTCCGGGCCTTAGGTTTACTAATTCCCCCCCCTCACATCAGGAAAATTGGTTTCCCCTAATTGACGATAATTAAACATAATCTATCTAAGACTCATTAATAAAATGTAATCTAGCTAAGACTTGTTAATCCAATGTAATCTATCTAATGCAGCATTAAAATCTCCTAAGTTTTGATAACAGGATCTGATACCATGTAATATACTTTAATGTTGGTTAACCTATTTACAGGAGCAATGAAACAATGTGGATTGAACTAGATAGTGGGTCGGTGGTGATCAGGACGTTACAGCTACCTTGCAGGTGTCATATCCTGCATTGTAGACAAAGAGGCGGCATTGTCGGAGGGACTGTGCAAGACAGCTGCGTGGCTAGTGGTACCAAAGGTTGATGTTGCTGAGTGGATGGCATCTGTAGAGGAAGAGGTGGAGATGGCAGAGATGGCAGAGGCACTGTGCGAGCCAGACGTGGTAGAGGACGTTGCGTGGCTAGCGGGTACCATTTGCAGTTGTTTCCCTGAACAGTCTACCAAGGATAGCGTCTCGAGGATCCATTCTGGTTTCCCCTACCCGCACAGCTTCTCTCGCCGCTCTTCTCCGTCTACCAACGATAACGTGCACAACAAGTCTTGACAATCCATTTCAGTTTCCCTTGCCCAGGCAACTTCTCTCGCAGCTCTTCTCCAGTCTACCAAAGATAGCATGCGCAGCAAGTCTCAGGATCCATTCCCAAAGTGGGTGGTGGAGGAGGAATGCAGCTTGCGGACAATGACAATGGTATATCCCAACCAAGCTTGATGGATCGGATAGATTTGACAAGGCGGGTGCAGAACCCGTGCCTGATGTTGATGACAGTTGCTCGTCTTTGGCCTTGGTGGAGGGCATCATTGGCTGGGAATCGTCAGCTGTAGAGGTTGATGGAGTCATGCAGACTATCTGTTTTGCAAGGAATTATGTTTGGACCAGGTTTGAGTAATAAAGGACATACTATCTATGAGTGGCATAAATGAAAGATGTCTCTGTCAGAATAACAGTTTATGAGGAACTATCACACTCATCAAGAACAGTGTTATTAGTCCATTGCTCAGGTGTTATCGGACCATAATGTGGAATTAAATGGATACTTTGCGGAATTTGGCCTACTGGAATGATACTAGCGACTCGTTGAGTATCTTGAAGTATGTGCGAGACTTTGTACATGAGGCAGTTTGGTTCTGGCTGTGCTTTGAATGGCGTGAACCATTCAACATATGCGAAATGCCAAGGAACTTTGATGTGTGATGGGAAAAGTTGTTCAATGACTTTGTCTTTCAACGAGAAAACCACTCACACTTGAACAATGTGGTAGCCTAGGAACAGGTATGTTAGAACAATGAAGAGATGCATTATGCTAGGATGTACTGTGTATGTTCCTGTTCTGACCAGCCTGAGGAATACCGACACATCAGCAAACCTGTAAAATCTCTGATGACCTTATATAAGCCCATAAGATTATGTGGGCTCTAGTGGTAAAGAGCATAATTTCATCAGATGGCTAGGTTGTCATACCACCATGTGATATGTAAATAAGAAACCCTCAGAGTGGAAGTTGTTTAGCTGTAAGGCCATAAGTTAATATAAGTTTTGGTAAGATGAGGGGCTGTTCAGGTTGTTAGGCCATAAGTTGATATATGATCAAAAGCTGTTCAGGTCATCAGGCCAACTTATCCTGACAACCTGAACAGCTCCTGATCTTACCAAAACTTATATTAGCTTATGGCCTTACAGCTAAACAACTTCCACTCTGAGGGTTTCTTATTTACATATCACATGGTGGTATGACAACCCAGCCATCTGATGAAATTATGCTCTTTACCACTAGAGCCCACATAATCTTATGGGCTTATATAAGGTCATCAGAGATTTCACAGGTTTGCTGATGAATGCCTTGATGCATTTGATTATATTTTGGTGGAAAAAAGGGTACACCTCCCTGGCAACTCTTACCTCTTCATAATGGAACTTGGGATTATGGGCAGGGAGTTCATTGATCATGCAATTCAAGTTGCACGCAGTCTGGGATGTAAGTCCCAAATGTTCTACAACCTATTAAACATATTTAGAATCATGAAAAAAGAAATCCTATTTGGAGCATACCTCAGGAATTGCTAGAAACTCATTTAAGGCTGTCTCAGTTAGTCCACACAGTTTTGCCCATTGTGCTATCTGCCATTCAAGCTGGGAGGAGAAGGGTGCATAGCTCACATGCTGTTGACTACCCCCATTTGTAGGTTGAGCTGTATTTGGGTGATTGAGCAGCTGACCAGCCAAACCAGAAAATCACTGAGTATAATAAGATGCTGTTGCCGGTGCTGATTCTGAATTGCTTGAAGCAGGTGCAGTGTCCTCTTTGACCTCATCTTTGACAACAATATCTGATGGCTCAGTTAAGTCATATCCCAGCATAACTGGACAGAAATACCTTCTTCATCCTCCCTATCTTTGTCTTCACTGTCTATGAAAAAACACCTGAATAGGTCCTCAATTTGATTGCCATCATTGAGATCCTCTGGTATTGACTGATGTTTGTTCATGGCAAAATCACTGCTCTCAAGGTTCTCTTGTGGCCACTCAGAATTGCACCCAGCTTGAAGCTTGTCTAGCTGTATCAACATTTGGTGTTCACAGTGGGCTTTGAGACAAGGTAATTTTGATGTCCGCTGCATGTGTTGTGAATAGCTGCATGGCTAAAGGTTTGTCCACATCCATGGCAGTACTGCATAGTTTTTGCAAATTGGTATTATGGTAAGATGCCTACCTTGAGTGGCAGGGAAAAAATGCCACCTAGTTCAGTTGGGGTCATGGCATGAAACAGCAAACTGTGAAGCATAGATTTAACTATTAAGGGATTTTTAGATCTTTTTGTATAAAATGATCTTAGGGCCTACCTCATGCCACAAGCCAAGTACATACTAGCTTTGGCCAGCTCAACTAGACAGGTACAAGAATGGAGAGTCCCTGGACCTGGAAGGATTGTTACAGATGCCAATCACTAGGCAACATGACGGACATACCAGATATACACTATGTGCCCTCATTGCTAACTTGTAAAAAAATTTAGACTGCTTGGACATATGGAGATTTGAACAATCTTGATGGTAAAGGAAAAGTTGAGACCAAAGCCAAAAAATGGCCAATAATCTAGGGCACTTTGGGACTCAGGATGGGTGGCTGAAAGCTTGCAATGCACTGATGTGTGGGCCAAGCCTACAGATAAAAGCAGTATTCAGTCAGGTTCCTTTGCCCCCACCTTCACAGTTACTCACTTTATACTCTTTGTTGAACACATTTACAGATGTCTCCTGTTAAACTGATGAAAAAAACCAAGTCTGTCACTTGATGCACTGCTGCTACCAAGTTGCCAGCAATTTACACTCCCCCCCCCCAAACGAGTGGAATCCGAGCTCAGTCCGAGGACTCCGAGTAGAATCCGAGTCCAGTCCGAGGAAGTGATAAAAAGTGATAAAATCTGAGTAGACTCCGAGTTCAATCTGAGCTCAGTCCGAGTTGGGAACTTTTACCATTCAATCCGAGCTGAACTCGGAGTGAGCTTGTACTCCGAGCTCAATCCGAGCCCATTCTTAACTAACTGTCCCAATGCAGTATCACATTAAGTTGCCTATATCTCCATGATAACACCTTCAAATTACATTATTCTTGATTCCCTGTGTAGCCTCTACTTTGGTTAATATTATTTGCACTAATTGTTTGGCCTTGTTTGGCCTAGATAGAATTCTGTGTTACCAGCAAGAAAATTCATCTATTTGACTATATCTACACAGAAACACCTTCAAATTACATAATTCTTTATTCAGTATGTACCCCTACTTATGCTCATAATTTCTATATATACACTTTGGCTTTTTTTGAGCTTCATGTTATTCTATGCTATTAACAAACAAAAGACATTAAATTGGCCATATCTCCATTGCAACAGTTCAAATTACATAATTTTAAAAGAAAAGTGTAACCTGTAAAGCTTCAGCATCCTTGCCTTCACATCCAGTTATATTTGTGAACACACCTTGTTCTCCACATCTTCCTCACTCTCCCCATCACTCTCTCCATCACTTTCTTCCTCATTATCAACGTCAGAACGACAAAGACGAGACTGGGTGGAGATTGGAACTCTGTCACCAATGCTGGATGGCACAACAACCCTTTTTGGGGGTTGAACAGTAACTCCACTCTCTTGTAAAGCCATCTCAATTCTAGCATGTGTCATTCAAGATGGTGACATGAGAAGGACAGTGACAAAATTACAAGGTTAGGCAATGTACATAAATTACATATGAAATATAATTTATTATGTCATTAGTAGCAGCAGGGTGGTAGTTGAGGAATGCATGGTAAATTACAAGGTGAGGGCAATGTACATACAATTACATATCAAATATAAATTATTATGTTAGTAGCAGCAGGGTGGTAATTGAGGCATGCATGGCGGGGCATTCATGGTGGGTGGTGGGCAGTGGTCATTATTGAGGGGTCAGCGTTCATGATGGGTCAGTTCGTGATGGGTCGGCGTTTGTGATGGGCAGTGGTTGTTGTTGAGGTGGTGGGGTTGGTGTTCGTGATGGGTGGTGGGTTGGCATTCGCGACAGGTGGTGGGTCAGCATTCGTGACGGGCAGTGGTTGTTGTTGAGGTGGTGGGGTTGGTGTTCGTGATGGGTGGTGGGTCGGCATTTGTGATGGGTGGTGGGTTGGCGTTCGCGATGGGTCGGCGTTCGTTGTGATGGGCAGTGGTCATTGTTGAGGTGGTGGGGTTGGTGTTCATGATGGGTGGTGGGTCGGCGTTTGTGATGGGTGGTGGGTCGGCATTCGTGATGGGTGGTGGGTTGGCATTCGCGATGGGTCGGCGGGTCAGCATTCATGGTAGATGGTCGTTGTTGATGCACGCCGGGCGGTAGTGCGTGAATTTGAGGTGTGGTGGGCGGCGTTAGATCGGGGTCGCAAGTGGTATGCGCGGTGTGGTGGGCGGCGTTAGATTGGGGTTGCAAGTGGTGCGCGCGTGACGTGACGGTTGTTGGCAGTACGGCGGTGGCGGCGAGATGGTGGGAGGGGTGACGAGCGGTGACATTGCAGATGTTGTCGTCATCGTTGAGGCACGCCAGGCAGTAGTGTGTTGTATTTGAGGTTGCGGAAGTGGCATGTGTGACGTGCGCGCAGTACGGCGGTGACAGCGGTGGTGGTGAGAGGGGTGACGAGCATTGTGACATGTGGTGGGGGAATGGGAGGGTAAAAGATGAGAAAATAGGAAACATAAAAGAGAGAACACTTACGGTTGCGGTGGAGTTGCTGTTTCCGCGATGGCTTCGTCCTCGCGAGCGCGGGTGGCCGAGGTTTTTCTGTTCGTTGGCCCGGGGCAGGTGTGAGTGGGGCAGTTGGGAGGCGTGATGCTCACTTACCTAGCCCCAGCCATTTTTGCGCGCTTCTTCTCCTTGACGGAGACAGAGGACGCCGCTCGGCTTCGCTTGCTCGATGCTGGCCGCGAGGTGGCAGGCGGGGTGGTGCGCGCAGTGCTCCTGGTGCTGGTAGGCATGGTGGTGGGAAGGCCGTGGGTTGAGGGTTGTCGCTGACACGCGGTGTAACGATTAAAGTGAGGCCGACGTAGAACGGCGTTCGGCCAAAGGGGCTTCTGAGGTCCGTCGGCGAGTGCTGGACGACTAAGACGGCGCCGATAAGGAGATGAAAATGAGTGGAACGGCGACTACGTCGCCGAGCGAAGGTGCACACGAAGATCGAGTAAAGAAAGGGAGTGGTATTAACTGTCCTCTACTACATACACGCATTCCTTATATACTTTCGAACATGAGGCTTACCTGCGGCGATGCTTCGTCACCGAGTCCATTGGTCCGTGCGCGTCCTGTTCCTCCTCCTGCATTGGATTTATCGTTGAGTCGGCGGGGGCGGCCCTTATGATGCGGTTCGTAGCGAAGGTTCGTGGCTCGGCGTTGTCCGTTCCTGATCTCGGATATCGGTCCGCTTCGGCTGTCGGTCTCAACGTAGCCGGAACCGGCACGTTACATCTCCCGGGTTCTTTTGATGCTGACCCCCGGTCAGGTCCGAGGCGATAAGGATTAAATGGGGAGTGGTGGGTGGGTTTCTCTCCATTCCCATCATGTCCGTTCTCTCGTCGCAAGCCGGAAACGATACCGACAGCCTAGTCCAACTAACGTTGCAGCAGCTGAAGCTTCGTGCTTGGAGCTTCGGTCATCGGTTATTGGAGGCTCCAGCGGATACCGTGACGGAGGGGAACGCTCCTGCCGTTCGCGTATGGTTGGAACTAGCGCGGGATGATGTCGTGCGTGGTCTGTTGTTGTAACGCCTCGTCTAACGATTCCCTAGGATAAGATTCGAACTTTATTGGGCGAGCTCGATCAGGAGGGTGTGGATCCTCGCCTCCCTTCCGTTGTCAAGGATGGCCTCGGCGTCGGCGGCTGATATTTCGTTGGTGGATGCAGAGTCCACACGTTTGGCGGTAACCAGTTGACGCAAGTCTTTCTGGACGGCCGGCGAGAGTGCCACGATGTCTTTAGCGGTTAGGGTTATCGGTAGGCTGAGGAGGTGGTCCACGATTCGGGTCGATGCTGATGCATCATCAATCGGCGATCGGAACTTAAATGTAGGTGCCTCCTTGTCTTTTCCTTTATATGAGGTCGAAGCGGTAGGAGGCGTTGGAGGGGAAGTTTGCTTAGATTTTGGTACAGCAGTAGTGGATTTTGGAGCGGCGGCGTAGGAACCGGCGGTATCAGCGTCATCGGCGACTTCTAACATGTTGGTTGATGCTACTCGTGTATCAGGAGGCGTGGGCGCCTTGTTGTCCTTGTGCCATTTATCGATTCTTTCCTTGAACCATTGTCCGTAATACCTGTATGGTGCTATATTTGGCTCATCTCCGTTTGGTAGCTGGATCCTGCCGTTGACGATTCTTATCTTCCCTTCCCTGACGTATTCTTCTCGCATGCGACACCAGGGAGTTCGGTGGTCTGTACTTCCGCAGAAGATACATCCATCGAATGTTCGGGCTGGCAGCGGCTGGGACGAGGTTTGGGCGCGGGGCGGCGTTGGCGGAGGTGGAGGTGCGGTTGGCGGGCGTGGCGATGTGGCTGCAAGGAGGGCTATCACGGGCCTTGAGCTGATGACAAATTGGGCGGCGTTGTTCATTTCTTTGAGGTCGTATCCCTCGTCGGGTCGAACATCTGGGCATTTGATTGTCAACCGAGTTGTAATATCTGGCCTGACCTCATCCGGAAGCGCGGACATGTACATAATGCTTGCCTCGCGGCGAGTCATGCGGTGCTTGGTTACGAGATAATTAGCTGTTGCAGCGAAATCGCGGTGATACTCAGCGAGTTGGGTTTCGGTGGTGACTCCCATACTCTGGTACTTATCGATGATTGCTTTGAGCGCCGCGATGGTGTGCCGGCGGTCAGGTTGTGCTTCTGGATAGATGTCGCGGATCGCCGCTTTAAATGCGTCCCATGATCCGGTTGTAAGGGCATCCTTTGTCGAGGTCCAGGTGTCGGATGACTTCTCGTCCGTGTAGTAGATCGCCCATTTAATTAGTTCTGTGTCGCCGGATCGCTGTCAGTCGTCGCAGATCATCTCGATATCTTCGAGATACCTTTCAAGGCCGCTGGCGGTGCCTTGGAAGCGTGGAGCCTCCTTGCTGGTTCTGATTGGCATGCGTGTGCTGCGTGGGGTTTCGTCCGCCATGCTGCCTGCAGGTGATGATGATGTATTAGATGAAGTAAGCGGTGGTAGGGGTGATAACGGAAAGCTTAATCGATCTAGATCAAATATAGCAGTTCCAAGCTGATCGCCTGGTTCCGAATTGTTCGGGGTTGGTGTGCCGAGTGGTGAAGGATGTGGAGGTGTAAGTAACCAGTCGAGGTTGTGAAAGGAGGTATGGGCTGGCGAAACGTCTTGTAGGGGTAGCGGAAACGTTCCTGGCAGGAGATGTCCGTCGTCGTCGGTGGAACTAGATGTTTCTTGGTCGGACGCTGCAGGCTGTAGCGCCGTCGCTTCTGATTCTGTTTTGGGAACCTGCGGAGGTGGTGTTGGAGGCTTCCGAGTTGCCCACGGCGGTAGAGGACGGTTGAATCGGCGAGGCGTAGACGGCCCTTCCTGTTGGTCGGTGGGCTTTGGTCGGCGCCGAGGTCCTAGTTGGGCTGGGAACTTATCGGAAGCTTTCTGTGCAGCGGGACAGTTGGAACGAATGACTTATCGACAGACCTAAGAGCCCCTCGCGGTGGGCTCCAGTTGTAACGATTAAAGTGAGGCCGACGTAGAACGGCGTTCGGCCAAAGGGGCTTCTGAGGTCCGTCGGCGAGTGCTGGACGACTAAGACGGCGCCGATAAGGAGATGAAAATGAGTGGAACGGCGACTACGTCGCCGAGCGAAGGTGCACACGAAGATCGAGTAAAGAAAGGGAGTGGTATTAACTGTCCTCTACTACATACACGCATTCCTTATATACTTTCGAACATGAGGCTTACCTGCGGCGATGCTTCGTCACCGAGTCCATTGGTCCGTGCGCGTCCTGTTCCTCCTCCTGCATTGGATTTATCGTTGAGTCGGCGGGGGCGGCCCTTATGATGCGGTTCGTAGCGAAGGTTCGTGGCTCGGCGTTGTCCGTTCCTGATCTCGGATATCGGTCCGCTTTGGCTGTCGGTCTCAACGTAGCCGGAACCGGCACGTTACAGCGGTCATCACAGCCTTAGGTCACGTGCATCACACGTGACCTTAAACAAAAACGCGACAAGCGTGTCGGCAATGTCACGCACCATATGTCACAATTGCTATATATAGCTGGGTAGCCAGGTGATATTGCCCTACCTCACCACACTCGGACAGCTTGTACTCCACTCGGAGTCTTAACTCACTCTGAGCATTGTCAGTCCTAGGACTGAACAGCTGATTCCGAGCATAGCTCGGATTTGACTCGGACTCCACTCACACTGAGCTCGGAGTACGAGTTCCAATTTTGGTGAGTTCTGAGCCAATTTTTTAATGTTCCAAAATCACTCAGAGTCCGAGTAGGCTACTCGGAGTCCGAGCTCTGAGCTCGGACTGAGCTCGGAATCTCGGAATAAGGGGGGGGGAGTGTAAAGTGCTCCAAGTTGCCCACCATCAATGGGACTATCAATCATGGTGGCTCTGCTGCATCAGCTATTGATGGGTCTGCCATGGAGGTACATATGTAGATCCTGATGATAGTAAGTGTTACAGTTTCTTCTTTGTTTCATCTTCTTGTCTCTGAATGACTGTTTCACCTCCATCATTTCTCCTTAAACTATGCATTGTACAGCCTGGACACTATCTCCTTTCATAGCTACCTTCACATTTCCTTTCTTAGGTAGTCATCACCTTTTCCCTTTATGGTTTCCTTTGTTTCCTAATTGTATATAAACCCCATGTACTGTAGAGTAACTCTAGTTCCAACTTAGATGAGTTTTGCTCTCAACATCGATTGACTTCAACAATCTTCCTTCTCATTGTTCTCCAGACCTTAGTCATTGTTTGACTTAGCATCTAGACCTTTGTCCAGTGGCTGGGAGTGGACCAAGACTCTGCTTGTTACTGTTGACTTAGAACAAACCACGACAAGGGCATTGTCCGTAACACGAGTTGGAACTCAGGAACTGCTCAGTGCATCGTCACTAGCCAGACACCATTGATACCAGAACTGCCCAGATCAGACCATCAAACAACTCTGTTTGTTACAAACAGAAGTACTACCTTAATCAGAGAGAAATCTACTTTTCTACAACACACAAAGGCTGGTACTACATTTCAGAAACAAAGAAGAAGAACCAACCGGTTCCAGAAGAGTCCTTTGAAGGAGAATACCAGGACAGAGACCATAACAACAAATTACCTGGAGAAACTTGGATACACTGGTACAATGAGGAAAATGAGACAGAAGACCAACTGTTTCTACCCCCAAACACTGAACCAGAACTCACTTGGTGGCATGAATTTCGAATTAACAAATGTTAGGACGAATCCCACACAACCACAGGTCTCACGTAGAGAGGAGGAAAGAAGATGTATTGAGACACAATAGACCAGTAAGCTGGGTAAGAGCAAACTATCTAGAGTCTTAGGACTCCTACCTACGGATACGCCCTCCTTATATACCTTTGGTCCTGGTCTGTGCGCACAGACTACACTGCCTCCAAGGCTGTGTACGCGCAGCAACGTTCCAGACCCCTCCATAGCCAGACTCACCCGGACCCCTATGCCTAGACCTTTGTACAGCCACCCATGGCTTACCTAACCAGTCCTTCCATAACGGATCCCCCCAAGCCCCTATGCGTATTGGTATCCTTCCAAGCGTCCGTAGGCCTCCAGATAAAATATAGAAAAATAATAGAAAATAGGAGAAAACGTCCAGAGTTGTAACATGACCCCCCCCCTTAAGGCTTCACGTCCCGGGAAGCCACGTGTGTCATAAAAAAATCATTTCAAGTTCCTAATGAACTCATGCCGCACGTCTTCTTCGGCATATATGTCTCGGCAATCGCCCTTCCAACGCTGCCAGTTTCGTTTGAGCTTTTCGAGATATTTGCACTCAAACTTGCCATCCTCCCACCCATACAGCCATTTCGCTATAGGGATTGCCGTATGGTTTTGCCACTTTCGGAAACTCGTGCTTATGTCACGCACATTGACCATCCACCGGGGCGCACTAGGATTCGCCTTGTGGAATTTTTGTACTTCCTTCTTGGCGTGGCCTAAGTTTTCTGCCGGTTCCCAAGTTGATTCCTCGACTGGATAGTTTTTCCATTTGACGAGGTACTCCAAACGTCCACCGCCGCGCCCACTGACACGGCTGTCCATTACTTCTTCTACTTCATATTCGTCGTCTTGCGACTCTTCCACCATCTGCGCTTCTTTGCGCAAGGCCACTTTTTCCTTTTGACCAGGAAATACCGGTTCTTTGTATGGTTTGAGGTGGATTTCGTTGAATACGTTGTAAATTTTCCAGGACGCTGGAATCTTCAACTGGTAAGCCGACTGTCCAATTTTCTTTACGACCTCCAAGGGTCCCACAAATTTGCCGTCCAGTTTCTTGGTGATGCGTAGCGTTGGGAGATTAGTGGTACTTAGGTAGACTTTATCGCCTGGTTGGTATTGGCGCACTGGAGCTTTTGACTCATCGTATTTCCGTTTCATTGTTTCGGCGGCTTTCTCTAGGGCGGTGGTCGCGTTAGCGTGGATTCCTTTGACCTGTTTTGCTAGATCTTCGACCGCGACCACTTTGGGAATGTAAGTCGGATTGAGCCCTTTATACGGATGTCACCCGTAATTCATAAAGAAAGGTGAATATCCTGTTGCCGAGTGCACCCGATCGTTATGGCAAAATTGTGCCACCGCTAACCAGTTGCTCCAGTTGTTCTGTCTGTGATTGACGAACATCGTGAGGAATTCCTTGACTGTCTGATTAACGCGTTCCGTCTGTCCGTCTGTCTGCGGGTGATACGCTGTTGATCGGTTTGCTTTAATCCCAAGCATCCCGTATAGGTCGTCCATGAACTTGGACACAAATTGTGGTCCCCGATCACTAATGACCTTCTTTGGTAATCCATGTTCCCTAAATATGTTGTCCCGGAAAAGAGTGGCAATTCCTTGCGACGTGACAGTGGAGGTTGTGGGTAGGAAGTACGATTTCTTGGTAAATCGATCCACTACTACAAGAATCATGTCGTTTCCTTTTGACTCCGGTAATGGGCCTATCAAATCCATGGAGATTATCTCCCATGGTCCCTCCGGTACCTCATTAGGGTGTAATGGCGCCGCCCGAGTCTGTCTGTCGGGTTTGACTTTCTGACAGGTTTTGCATCCCGCAACGTAATTTGTAATGTCTTTGCGCATTTGCGGCCACCAAAAATCCCTGGTCACTAGTTCAATCGTTTTATCTATTCCTGGATGTCCCCAGGAGTGATAAATAGCCAACAATGCTTCGCGCGTATGAATGTTTGTGGGCACGTAGATCCTGCCTTTCCATTCTACTAGTCCATTGGCGATTTTAAAGTTCCCGTCGTTCTCTTGCAGTCCTTTCCGCACCTGTGTCTCCCATTGACGATTAGGAATATTACGAATATCTTTAATGATGTCCTCGATGGCCCTGTCATCATCATATACTCTGACAAACAAATCGTCTTTAAGCAAAATGACCCCTTTGTTATCTGGGCCTCCTGGATGATGATCTGTTCGCCTTGACAAAATGTCCGCCTTGGAATTGGACTTTCCTGACCGGTGTTTAATAATAAAATTGTACTCCTGCAAATCCGTAACCCATCGCGCTTGTCGTCGATTAAGATTTTGCGGTTTCCGGAAGTACGTCAGGTTCTGGTGGTCCGTTAAGACTTCCACTATCTCTTTAGTGCCCTTAAGGTAATGTGACCATTCATAAAAGGCGTGCATTACGGCGAGCATTTCTTTGTCGTAGATTTCATAATTGCGCTCTGCGTCATTTAAAGCTTTTGAAATAAAAGCCACTGGTCGCCAGGACTGATCCTTTCCCTGTTGTGATAAAATTCCACCGATTGCAAAATCCGATGCATCCACTTCAATTCGGAACTGACCCTCATCGTCCGGAATTTTGAGTACAACCTCCCTCACCACAAGGTCTTTCAGTCCCTGAAAGGCAGTGTTTTGCAATTCGGTCCAAAGCCAGTCGTCCTTTCCTGTCAACTTTGTCAATGGCTTCGCTGTTGACGCAAATCCCTCCACAAAACGTCGGTAAAAGTTTACGAATCCCAAGAACTGCTGCAACTCCCGTTTACAGGTGGGCGTCGGCCATTCTGCGATCACCTGTACCTTGCCTTTTTCCATTCGAATGGAGTCCTCGCTAATGACAAGTCCCAAGAAATCGATTTCTGGGTGATCAAACCAACACTTTTCCGGTTTTAAGGATAACTTGTGGTTTTCCAGTTTTGCCAAGATGCGGTTAACATGTTTCGTATGTTCTTCCTGTGTTGACGAGAACACCAAAATGTCATCCATGTAGATGACAACCCATCCCTCAGCAACTTCTTGACGGAAGATGTCATTCATCATCATTTGGAATGTCGCCGGCGAATTTGTTAAACCGAAGAACATTACTAGCGGCTCGAAAAGCCCTCGATTCGTTCTGAACGCCGCTTTCCACTCATCGCCTTGCTTAATGCGAACATTGTTGTAGCCCCAATGGATATCCATTTTAGAGAATATCTTGGCTTTAGACAACTTGTCCACCAGTTCCCCGATGAGTGGTAAGGGATAGCGATTTTTTATCGTCATCTCATTTAATCGTCAGTAGTCCTGTACCGGTCGTAATTTACCATCCTTTTTCTTTACAAAGAAGAAGGGAGATGCCATGGGAGATTTACTCGGTTGAATTCGTCCTGATTCCAAGTTTTCCTTCAAGAATTCATCCAACTGTGCCTGTTCATCTCGGTTAAGTGGATAAATCTTACAATCCACTGGTTTAGATCCCGGTATTAGTTCAATGGCATGGTCCCATGGCCATCGTGGTGGTAGTTCGTCAAAGGTCTCTTTCTCAAAGACCTTTCGATGTCCTAAGTAGTGTTTGGGCACTACTTCCTCTAAAGTGCGCTTTTGAGCGGTTTCCGATTCCTTGGCCGCTATATTGGTTGCTACCGAGCGTAATTGTAGCTCCGGTTCTCCAATATCAATAGCCAATAACCGTTCACCCTCTTGGAGCTGTTCCATTGGGTCTGATTCGTCCTCAGGTTCTTCTACCTGCGATGCTGTCCAGCAAGTTCCTGGACACCTCGTGAATCGAACCTCCTTTCGTTTCCAATCGATGGCTGGGTTGTGGTGTTTTAACCAGTCATGACCTAGGAACAGATCCGTTTTACCTAAACGCGCCACGCTGCATTCGATTATCTCTTCATGATCTCCAATTCGCAACTTGAATTGTGTCATGTATTCAATGCTTCCCATTGAGTTCTGGGACCCATCTGCATTGTAGACTGGTAACGGCTTGATCAGCCGTCGTTTATTTAATTTGTGTCTTTCCACAAATTCTTCGTTAACACAGGAACCCATACACCCTGAATCAACCAGTGCTAGTACATTAATTGTTTCACCTGTGTCCATTGTTGTTAATACACAGTGCAGGTCTATTTCCTGCTTTCCTGTTGCGTGTACCAACTGTTGACGCAATTGCGTCAGGTTCCATAGCGCTTCCTGTTCCGATAGGTTATTGAGATCATGTACCAGTTTGGTATTGATTTTCGTTGACTCGTTTTGTCGGCACCCATTCTTTTAGGCAACGAACTGCAGTTTCATTATTTTCCTGCCAAATTCGTCTCAACACCCATTCAGGGGGTCCACGGGTTTAACCGATTTGTTTTGACGCTCACACTTAGGTTTTGTATCCGGTGAATGAGAGGTGAACATTCATATAATAATTCAGGTAGTTGTACACAAGAATCATTGTCTGATACAGAAACTCTAGTAGCCAGCAGTGCGGAGCGCATGCCTACTGGCTGTCGCCAAAACCCTTTTCCTTTCCCCATTCTTTCCACTGCTCCTCTGTGAGCTCCTCGATTTTTATTTCCCTAACACGGCCTTTTCCTTTTTCGGCCCATGTGTGTTTCTTGGGTTCTTTGCATTCCCTTGCAAAGTGACCCTTCTTTCCGCAATTATAACATGCACCTGGTGCGCATTTGACTTTATCCACATCCATAGCGTTCGAGTCATGAGTAGATGTTGATGCTTGAGCTGGTCTATAGGTTCGCGTAGTTGGCTGAGGTTTTTGATAATCCTCCTTGAATGGCGTCTTTTTCTGTCGATCACCATACGCGTCCCTGGCTCTTTGGTAAGCCCTTGCTAATTCCGTGACCCTTTCCATGATCCGTTCCAAGGTATCTCCTGCATCGAGATCTCCCACACGGATCAATTCAAATCCTAAATTTGGATTTAGCCCTTTCTGGAAGTGATCCTTTGCCGCGCTAGCATTCCATCCTGTCAAAGGTAACAAGGCCTTGAATTCAATGATGTAGTCTTCGACAGCCCGACTTCCTTGTTGTAGCTTCTGGATTTGCTCAACCGCATGCTCCCGAGTTTCTTTTGACATAAAGAAGTCATGCATTTGCCGTTTTAGATCCGCCCATCCCAAAAAGGGTGGTTTCAGGGCCTGAGGGTTGCGTTCATAATGCGCGGCGACTCCTATGGTAGCAGGGACAAAATGTCCTTCCCTTCGTTGTTGATATGATAAATTTGCAGGCCATCCTTCCTCAGCCACCTTTTGATTAAAGTCGGTGTCGCTGTCGATTTGCTCTTTTAATTTCACCGCCGCCCATGTTCCTGCTCGATCTCCTTTCCCCTTCCGGATTCGTCCAAGGGTGATATAGATGCGTCTGCCGTAATCACTTTCGTGAGCCAGCTCGAAGTATACATCCATGGCTTGGCACCATGCGTCCACTTGCGCAGGGTCTCCTTCGTAATGATCTGGTAATTCTAGTTTTACCAGTGATCTGCTAGGGGGAGGAGGTCGGGTGTTTTGATATTCTGTTACGGCCTGTTGCACCAAATTTCCCATGTGTGCCGCCATTTGGGTGGTCCCCTCGGTCCATTCTTGGATTGCTTCATCCTGCTCCGCTACTTGTTGTGGAGTTGCTCCTCCCGCTACCGTTAATGGTTCCGGTCTTGGATTAGCATTCGGTCCGAAATAGTAATTGTACTGGTTGATTGCCGCATGTAAATAGGCAGTCATTGTATTGGTCCAGCCGAATCCTATTTCGACGTGTCCGAGATCTCCATTCACAATTGCCTGGATCATTGGCCACCCATTTGTCCCGTTGACACTGGTTCTCACATGAAACCCAACCCATTTGTTGTGACGTACAACTTTGAATTTTACGAGTTGGTTTGATCGGTACTGAGGGTCAACCTGATTTATCCAATGAGTGGTAGGGAATGCTGGCCATTCAAACCGATTCCATAATTCCTCTTTGAACAGGGCTAAGTAACAATAGCCGGGTATTGCCGGTGTTACGCGATCGAAGATTTTGACCACGGTTTGGACTTGCTGTTGGAAGCGCCTATTGGGGTAATTTCCAGGGAGATTGAATCGAATTCGACGGATCTCTCGACTCAGAAACCGTGTCAGGTTATCGTTTCTTGATGCGCCCACAGTATACTGTCCAAAACCGTTGCCCTTCAATCGATATATTTCTTCCCAGCCGTGCATTCCATGTTCCCTGGACGATACATGGATTCGCTCAAGTTCTGGCATTATTGTTGACTCAATGATGGCCGTGCTTTCTCTGTATGTGGGTTGCCAAGACAAGATTTTGTCGATGGTGGGAAATGCAGGCCAATTGAATGCATCCCAGTACCTGTGCTTAATGAGGATCAAGTAACAATAACCGGGAATACGGTTATGTAACATGGCGGTTCGGGGTCTTTTCAGGTATCGGTCTGCTCCCGCGTCCCAATCAATGGCACCTATGTGTTTGCGATCATTACCAGACCGTACTAGCGATGCAATCATGTCCCATCCCTTAGGTCCTTTTGGAACACGCTCAATATGGTAACAGTCATTGTATCCATATGTGTGTCGGATGTTCACACGTCCGTGGGTGTTGCGCAGGTTGTAGTCCCACGAGTTGATCTCTTGGATCTGAGGAAATGCTGGCCACTCGTACATGTCCCAAAACTGGTTTTTTATTAAAATAAGGTAACAGTATCCGGGTACATCTGGATGTAATGCATGCTTTGTATGCGCTGGACGAGGGTACAGGTAAGGAATTGCTATTTCCTTTTCGACTTCCCGTTTCCAATTGTTGATCGTCCTCTGTTTTTCCTCATTGAACCCCTGTTTGGGTTCAGGACCCGCGGACCCCCAATCCGCTACACATGGGATGGTACCATTGTACCAATTGGCGTCTGCCCCTGCAGTTCTGGTTAGCGCCTTGCTAGGTCCAGATTTGATAGTTACCGCTTGGGCGTATGACATGGGCGCTGACGTCGAGCGCGCTGTTGATGGTTGTCCTGCTATCCAGGGAGGTCTTTACACTCCCCCACGTGTTCCTTGTGGAGTCCACATGGAGTCCAGGCACAGTGCCTGGACTGTCCTTGCATTTCCACATATCATGATTTGGCAGGAAACCCAGCCAAAATGGACCTGGAATGTGCCTGGACTCTGCCTGGACTTCCTTGCATTTTGCAAGGACTAGTCCTGCAATTCCAGGGAGTCCTTGCACCTGGACTGGGCAGGGAGTCCCTGGAGTCCAGGCACTGCTGAAGCTGTCACATGTGAGTCACAGCCCTGACTGTCACAGCCATTATGTGCCCAGCAGCAGATGGTCTGTGCACACCAGACAGGTATATAAAGACAGCTGGCAGCACCCAGTTTCTGCCATTCCCCTCTTCGAAATTTGATTAGTAAGCCAGATCATGTGATATAGAGATTAATTACATAAGTAGATTAGTTTTAGTAATGTAGATAAGATTGAATATACATTGATTACATAAGTTAGATAAGATGTACATTTTCCCACAGTACTAAGTACACTTGATTGTCACAATAACTGTCACATTTCCCATGATTTCCAAAAGTGAGAATCATCACATGACCAATTAACAAAAAATGTAGAGGGAGTGCATTTGACCCTGAATATGAAAACCAAACACCTGTAAACCCAGTAATCATTGAGATAATTGCAAAATACTATCATGACTGCGCATTTTTTGCACAGCCACAGCATACTGAGGTACAAAAGTCACTTTCATGAGATGATTTATTAACAAAAGTTGTAGAGGGGTTAAGTCTGATGCCAGTGATGTCATATAAACATTGGTAAACAAAGAACTTCCTGAGATATAAGCCATTCTTTCAAGCTTTGTTTGACAATGCTGATATGCCATACCAAAGTCAGATTCATGACATGTTCTATTAATGCAAATTGCAGGGAAGTAAATTTACTCTCAGTGGCAGTGATATTCATATGTCTGTAAACAAAGAATGTGCTGAGATATCAGTTGTTTCTTAATTTTGAGACAATGTTGGCACTGTTAAGACTCAGCAATGTAGCCATGCTCAGTTGGACTTGAATCAAAATTATGGCAACTTGCACAGGGTTTAAGGCAAGCCAGTAAAGACTTGGCTCAAGATTGTTTCTCTGTTACAAACAAATCTGTTTTTATCAGGACATTTGTCATGACAACTAAGGGCCCCACTTAATAGTAGACTGAAAGTACAGGAGGGTAGATGACTAGTTGACTAAGGGGAAACCCAAGAGAACTCAACTGAGGACTCTCAGTGCTTGCTCAGCTTATAGATGTTCTAGGATGGTCTGTGCACTAAACCCTATAACCCTAATAGCTGTGGAACCCAATTCTGATGGTAGTCTGTTTGAGTCAAACATAATGGACAGATAGGTTCTGTCTGTGTCATAGTAACTACATAATCAGGCCTGATATCCAATATCTAATCTAATCTAATCATTATCTTATCTTAGATATTTGGTTATTGCCTTTAATAAAAACAATCTAAAATGACTTAGAGAAAAAGAGTTTGAGATGGATGCTCAAGGGATAGGCATGGCAGCTTACTATATTATATTTGATTGCCTTCTATTCTTTAAATAATATCTACTGAATCAAAATGGTAACAATCAAGGTGCAGGTGAGATGGTGAGGGTGCTGGCATGTGATAGTAGGTGCTGGTAGGTTGCTGATGGTCCTGCTGATGGTCCTGCTGTCTTGGTCTCCAAGTTTGAGCCAAAAACAAGACTGGACTGGATTTTCAACTGCTACTCTGGATGAGTACCAGGAGTCTAGGTACAACACATGGGGGAGTGTAAAGTTCTATGATGATCATTTGTAGTGTACAAGGCCAGGAATCAATGGGGGACTCCCTGAAAAAAAATCAGTTATATATCCAGCTGAGGTGATCCCTAAAGATAGCAGGGACTCCTTGTGGGGCTCCCTGAGATACAGGGAGCTGCCAAAAAGCCATTTTCCACTTGTAGGGAGTGAGGTGGGAGTCCAGAGGGAGTCCAGGGATCAATGTAGGGGAGTGTAAATTACTGGGAGAATGTAGTCAATGTGTCTAAACACTGTTTTTGCAAAATATATACTGTACCTGGACTCTACAAGGACTGAACCTGGATTCCCTACAATGACCTTGCTTGTGCCTGGACTGAACCTGGACAGTCCCTGGAGTGCAGGGACTTTACCTGGACTCCACAAGGACATGTGGGGGAGTGTAAAGTGCTGTATCCAGGACAAAATGGTGGAGGCTCGTGCCTTCCCTTTTTTGGATTCCTTTTGTCCGCCAAATCGGGCGAACTTGTTGTACTTGCTGCGGCCTTCCATTAGTTTCATGTCCTTCCATGTGTAGGACTCGTCTTCATGTGGACGCAGTGCGGCTCGTTCAATGACATGAAACATGTCATTCTTGTGGTGGTCCTGGAGACCGAATTTGACCGTCTCATCACGCATTTCTGGTTCCCAGGACAGAATCTGGGTTACGGTTGGCCAAGCCGGCCAATCGAATGTGTGGTAGAATTCTTTCTTGAACAGGTACATGTAACAGTACCCGCTCCTTCACCATGGCTTTTCCTTGTGGATATCCAAGACAGGCGCGCTTGGTAATTTTGGACGGACTAGGGTGTTAACCCAGTCCTCCGTGTACGTGATTTCTTCCCCAACGAGTTTGAGGAAGTCCGCGAGTCCCAGCAGGGGTGATGTACCAGGATCGTTTTTCATGACCAGCGGGGATACCAGGAATGGCGTGTTATACCTGGTTGGCATGTCCTTCCTTTTGAGGCATGCCTTCATGTATGGATCGGGCCGTTTCCCATCCAATTGTTCCTGGTTGGCGATCTCCGCGGTCGCCCTATTGTAACTACGGGTCTTGATGTTCCCGTTTTCGGCGTGCATCAGCCAATTTCTTTCTTTAGCCGACAGAACCAAGCCATTGTGTCGGAGGGTGATGATGTTCCAGCCCATCAATAAGAGCTGGATGTTTGACGGCGTGTCAAACAATCGTTGGCGGATCTCCAATTCGGGATCCATGTCGTTAAGCAGCCCCTCCAAGGTCTGCCTGTCTTTCTCCATCTGGGCGAGCTCCTTCTCGACCTGTTTCTGATACCGGATTTCTTCCCGGCGTTGCTTGAGAAGTTCTTCCCAAGCGTCCTCCTGAATGCGGATGGACTCCTGTTCCAGCTGCCACAGCTGAAATGTGCGTTGTCGTTGTTGGAGACAACGCTCCCGGTGTTGCGCCTTGCGCCAAGTATAGTATGCCCTAATGTGGGCATTGCGTTGTCTGGTGTCGGTAGAAACTGTGACCGACCGAGTGACTTCTTCTGCGCACTCCTGCGCCCATTCGATTCCAAATTGTTTGCCCGCCTGCACAAGAGTGAGGGCGGCGCGGGGGATGATGAAGTTGAATAAGGAAGCCATGACTGCGTTCCTGTTGTCGCCTTAGACCTTTTAAGTAAAAAGGCTGTTGTCTCTTCTTCTATATCTGCACTTCCTAATGCGAATATTCTTTGATGCGGTCAATAACGCACCCGCACTCAATTCTTGGATTTAATTCCACCAAATGACCCAAAAGCGTGGTGCCTGGGGCTTCACTCGAGTGTCCTCGTGCTCAGATCGTGAGATCCGATACGTAATTGGTGTCTCGAGACTGTTCTCCTTGCTACACGGCATGCTAGTGGACTGCTTTCGCTCGTTCCTGAGCTTTTCCGAGACAAACAGTTTAGTCTGTTGACCAGTGCCTGCCCGCACTTTCAATCACACAGATCTAATCTCGTCCGAATGCCTTTTGTTGACAGCAACCTTTCGGTAGTAGTCCTTGATGACAATCAAGGAGTCTATCTGCGGTCGATGTCGATGGTGATCCTCGAGAGCGGCTCAGTAGTCACGTGGTGTAACGTGTACCGAGGTCCGTCGCGCAGGCTTGAGGGAACTCGTCGAGGACGCGCACAACAGCGAGCAAGAGATGCCCGAGGTGGTTGTCAACGACGGCGAGAGGTGTGGTAGTAAAGACTCTAGATTATGTTAGGATGAATCCCACACAACCACAGGTCTCACGTAGAGAGGAGGAAAGAAGATGTATTGAGACACAATAGACCAGTAAGCTGGGTAAGAGCAAACTATCTAGAGTCTTAGGACTCCTACCTACGGATACGCCCTCCTTATATACCTTTGGTCCTGGTCTGTGCGCACAGACTACACTGCCTCCAAGGCTGTGTACGCGCAGCAACGTTCCAGACCCCTCCATAGCCAGACTCACCCGGACCCCTATGCCTAGACCTTTGTACAGCCACCCATGGCTTACCTAACCAGTCCTTCCATAACGGATCCCCCCCAAGCCCCTATGCGTATTGGTATCCTTCCAAGTGTCCGTAGGCCTCCAGATAAAATATAGAAAAATAATAGAAAATAGGAGAAAACGTCCAGAGTTGTAACAACAAAGGATTAAAGGACTATTCCTTCTTCACATTCAACGAACAGACAATCACCAGGTGGAACAAATACAGAGAACAACAACAGATTGAGATAGGTCTAGCCTTTGAGGATGAACCAAAACAAGGAGAAAACTCGAAACAAGGCACAGAACCAAAACACAAACCAGGAACACAGGACCCAAGACCTGAAACACCAGAACTGAAACAGGAACCAGAAAAGGAAATGTCAAACAACAAGGAAACATCATCAAAAGGAATAAAGGGAATCTCCATTAAGGAATTCAAAGGACAGTGCTCTAAAGCAAAACATTTCATCAATACATCTGATGATATCTTTGATCTTGATGAAGGACACTTTGATACATCAAAAAAGCGAATCAAGTATGTTCTCCTTCACTTAGGGGAAGAACTGGATGATTGGAAAGCCAATATTAGAGGCAGCAGAAGCAGCCAAAGGAAAATGAGCAGAAAGTGCATATGCACTCTCTTGGGATAACTATACCAGCTTCAGGCAACAATTCTTGAGTGACTGGGGAGAATCTGACAGTGCAGCCAGGACCCTGAACAATCTAGATAAAGTCAAAGTAGGCGGAGACATCAACATCCCTGCTTACATTCAGAAATTCAGATCGCTCATACACTCCACCAGAATTACAGGGTTTATGGCACAGCACATTTACTTTTGTAAAGGACTCCCTGCATCAGTCGCAGCAAAAATCATCAAAAACCCCGCAGTTGTCAATATGGAAATGGCTTATGACGCCACAGAATGCCTGCACAATGCCTGGGAGACCATGAAATTGATGAACCGATCCTCTGGATCAGGAGATACAAAGGGATGTTTCAAATTTAACCAAAACCAGAGACCCTCTGCACCCGGATCAAGGGGAATCAATGCTGTGAGCACAGGACATCTTTCAGATGCCCAAAAGGAGGAATACCGAAAGACCGGCAAGTGTTTTAGATGTGGAACACAGGGTCACATATCCAGGGACTGCCCAAACAAGGGGAACACCCAAACGTTGCCCTACAGGTCCTCCTCCCCACAGAATCGCACAATTAGGGCAATAGAGGAAACAACCTCAAACAAATCAGCTGCCCAATGCATTAGGGCCCTGTTGAAAGAACTCCCTGAGGAGGAACAAGAAACCACCCTCCAAGAACTCAAATCCAAGGGTTTTTAAGAAGGAGATGCCAGAAAGCGGTTGATGCCTCCAGTACCATTGAACAGTTAGCACTCAACTCTGTAATTGTAAATTCCAATAATAACAAACAGATTTCCATTACTGTGCAAATGACCCATAAACCCGCTAAAATATCTGCTCTCATTGATGGTGGAGCAGAAGGAAACTTCATTGATGAACAAATATCAAAAGATCTACCAAAAGAACTCTTAAAACAACCGATTAGAGTCAAGAACGCCGATGGGACAATCAATCAGAACAGATTAATCACTCATTGCGCTTGTCTTACCTACTCTATCAAAGGAAAGACATACAACAACTGGTTATGGATCACCAATCTAGGAGATCAAGCAATAATCTTTGGGATACCTTGGTTGGAACAACATAATCTGACTATTGACTGGTGAAAGAAAACCCTCCAAATGGACAATGATTTAGAAAACACCAAACTGATTTGGCGCATAGCATTAGATACCCAACAATGAGGAGAAGACGAATATTGGATCAGGGTAAAAACATCAGCATCACAGGCACTTGAACATCAAGCAAGACAAGATGAAGCACCCACTGTTTTACCTTCTGAATATACACCTTGGCAAGCCACCTTTGAAAAGGAAGCGTCAGAGCACTTCCCATCTTCTTGTCCATGGGATCATGCAATCAAACTCAAAACAGGATTCACACCAAAAGTCAGCAAAATATACCCATTATCATTAAAGGAACAGTCAACCCTCGATGAATGGATTAAGGAACAACTCAATAAAGGATACATTCAACTGTCTAAATCACCACAGCAGGCATCACCATTTTTTTCATCTCTAAAAAAGAAAGTGGTACACTTCAACCTTGTCAGGATTATTGATACCTAAACAAATGGACAATCAAGAATGCTTATCCACTACCCTTGGTCTCTGATTTAATGACAAAACTAGAAGGCGCAAATTACTTCACTAAGCTTGATCTGCACTGGGGATACAACAATGTCTGAATCAAGGAAGATGACAAATGGAAAGCAGCATTCATAACCAATCAAGGATTGTATGAACCAATGGTAATGTTCTTTGGTCTTTGCAATTCTCCATTGACGTTCCAAATGATGATGAACAAATATTTCCAAGATATGATAAACAAAGGATGGCTCATCATCTATATGGACAACATCTTGATCTGCACAAAACGAGAGAAGAAATGTGGGAGCACACAGAGCATGTCCTGAAATGTCTACAGGAAAACAATTTATTCTTGAAACTCAAGAAATGCAAATTTTGCATTCAAGAAGTTGAATTCCTTGGCATGGTCATTACACCCGGACATATCCAAATGGATCCCATTAAACTTGCAGGAATTTGTGACTGGCCAACACCAACAATGGTCAAACAAGTCAGATCCTTCCTTGGATTTGGAAACTTCTATTGGAGATTTATTGGCAATTGTGCCGCCATAGTGAAACCATTAACAGATCTAACAAAGAAAGGTTTACTTTTCAACTGGACGCCCACTTGTCAGATAGCGTTTGAAGAACTCAAGCATAAGTTTTCTTCCATGCCCATTTTACGCATGCCAGATCCTACCTGGCCATTTATTCTTCAGACAAATGCCTCAAACAAAGCTACCAGAGCAGTACTGAAACAAGCGGACACAACTGGAACACTTCATCCATGCAGATTAGTCATGCACTTTGAAAGTCTAAGGACCCACCTCGCACTGGCAGCTGAAAACAATTGGGAACTATGGCAATACAACGTAAAGAGCACATACCTAAACAGTCGATTGGAGGAGGAGATTTATATGAACCAACCTCCTGGCTTCAATGATGGAACAGGACACATATGCAGACTCTACCGATCTATCTATGGACTCAAACAAGCTGGAAATACATGGAATTGAGAATACACAACAGCTATGAGTAAGTTGGGATATACTCAACTGAAATCAGATTACTGTGTATTCTACAGAGAACAAGGGGACATTTTCTCCACCCTACTATTGTGGGTAGATGACATTATTGGGGTAACAAACTCGGAAAACGAAGTGGCGTGCGTCGAAAGAGAGTTGGCGGAAATGTTTGAAATAAAGAGCCTGGGCGAGCCAAAACTCATACTCGGAATTCAAGTCAAATGAAACCGAAAGGCCAGAACCATCATCATTAACCAGTCCAATTATATCAACAACCTACTATCACACTTCCAACTTGCAGACACAAATCCAGTCCTAACACCAATGGATCCCAACGTAAAACTCGATTACGAGCAAAATGAGTCAGTGGAAACTGCGGAAAACAAAGCGACACACTCATACGCAACAATGATTGGTTCCCTCATGTACCTGGCTATTGCAACTAGACCTGACATCATGTTCGCAACGCAATGCCTCACACAGTTCACAAGAAATCCGAAGGAAAGACATTGGACAGCAGCCAAGCGGATATTCCGCTACCTAAAAGGCACCAGAGAAGTAGGGATAAGATATGGAGGAGACGAAGGATCGACGATGGAAATCTTCTCCAACGCAGATTGGGCAAACCATGCAGATAGGAAGTCAGTTAGTGGATTTGTCATAAAGGTTGCAGGAGGAGCTGTTGCATGGAGTTCAAAGAAGCAGAGCAACGTTGCTCTATCAACAGCTGAGGCAGAATACGTGGCAACAGTACATGCAGCAAAACAGGTGATCTGGTTCAGTCACTTATTTTCCAAGCTGAGCTACTCATTTTCAGACACACCAATTATCATGAACAATAATCAAGCAGCCATAGCCATCTGTCACCATCTGGAATACCACCGTGCACAAAACATATTGACATTGCGCATCACTTCATCAGAGACCTCGTACAGGAAAGGGAGCTAGAAATAAAATATGTCCCTACAGAAGAAAATACGGCAGACATCCTAACAAAAGGACTACACCACCCTGCACATGAATATTTGACAAGGAAACTTGGGTTGTCCGACTAAGGGGGAGTGTTGGAATAATAGCCAGACATTCTCATACAATAACCATGGAACGATCTATAGAGATTAGATATAGTAGAATATACTAGAATACATATACAACATATATAAAGTGTAGTACATACTGTAGGAATGATTATCGGTTTTACCCCTCCAGTCGTAGAGCGAATTGCGCTGCTGCTAATATCCAGGACTGGGCATTTGTTGATGGAATCATTTGATACATCAACAGAGCATACATCCCAGATGATGGAATGCTCAAGACACAGATTGTCAAAACAGTTCATGAATCGCTCACCTCAGGACACCCAGGATGCATGAAAACTCTTGAACTCCTACAATGCAATTATTGAGCACTTTACTCTTAGCCCCCTAAGATGCTCAGACTCCGAGCTCAGTCCTCGGAATACAAGGACTCAGTTCGGAGTCCGAGTTTTTTTTGTTTGCAAGTGAATTTGGCTTCGTAGTCCAAAGTCAGTCCTAATAGAGTCCAAGCCCAGTCTTGGACTGAGCTCGGAAATCCTAGGACTGATGGTGCTCAGAGTCCAAGTGGACTCTGAGCAGTGTGGGGGCAGTTTTGTCAACCACAGCATATATATACATATTGTGACACTGTGACATGAGCACAGATGAGGCTCCACGTGATGGCAGTGATGTGCCATTTACTGTTTACTGCTGCACATGACCCACACATGACTGCCATACACCATGCCTGCCTCTCACCATTGTTGCCACTGCCAACGTCACATCGCAACCACCATTGTTGGAGCACTTTACTCTCCCCCCCTGGAGATTCTCAGAGTCCGAGTGGAGTACTAGTACTCCTAGTACTCCACTCGGACTCTGACCTCAATTTTGGGAGGAAAAATGGCAGGAGTTGCAGTCAAAATAAACTCGGACTCTGAGTTCACTCTGAGTGAACTCCTAATAAAGTCTGAGCAGTGCTCAGATTCTGCTAATCAGTCCTAATAATGATTGTGCTCAAGTTTGGCTCGGACTCTGACTTGAGTCCGAGTAGTCCAAGCTGGGGTTATAATGCACATGCCCCAGCTTTATATATAATGTTGTGACAGGTGAGTGTCACATTGACATGTCCAAAACGCGCGCGCTTTGTTGAATGTCACGTGCACTCACATGACACATGAGTCTGTGCATGCTGTGCAAATGCTGTGCATCCCATCAATAAGCCTTCCCAAGCTACCACGATGCCCAGCACCCGTTCCACCCAGCGCGTGACCCCACCGCCGTCTACAGCCCCACCGCCGAGCAAGAGGAGTCGGCGCCATCGTCGGTTTCTATCAAGGAGGCGAAGTGAGCGAAAACAGCAGGCGAAGAGGGAGGCAATGGAACCAGGTGAGCTGCCCCCCTCCCCAGCCTGTCGCTCTGCTCACCTGGACCACACAGCGGTGCCGTGACACCCACTGGATCAGCGAGCACGCCTATGAAGCCGGCGCAGGGCAAATCGCGCAAATTGGCGAAAAGGTATGCATTCATCACTTGCATGTATGCTTCCTATAACTTATCCCAGCAGAAAAATTGTCCATCAATCATATCTGCAAAGACAAGGCCGCCCAGCAAGGCGCCCAGAAACTCACTGTGTGAGTTTCTTGCCATTTATTTTATTGTTTTTTTACTGATCTTGGCCTCCCTTCCCCTCCCCTTCGCCGTCGGCCCATACTGCGACCATTACCGTGCCTCGCCACAGCTACAATCGCCCGCCGCAACCATTACCACCCCCCAACCACTGCGACCATTTTCATAACCGCCTGCCGCAACCATTACCACCCCCAACCACTGCCGCATCGCCACCAACCACGTCGTTAACCACCCTGACCATCTCATATGCCCTGGCCCATACCGCGACCACCCCCGCACCCCACCACAACCACAACTGCCGGCCGCAACCGCTACCACCCCCCAACCACTGCCACCATTTTCATACCCGCCCGCCACAACCATTACCACCCCCCAACCACTGCCACATCACCACCAAACCACGTTGTTAACCACCCCGACCATCTCATATGCCCTGGCCCATACCGCAACTGTTACAGTTTCCCTTCGTTTCACCCTCCTGTCTCAGCGGACTGTTTCATATCCATCATTTTCCTCTAACTACGCGTTGTACAGCTTGGACGCTATCTCCTTTTGTAGCCACCTTCACATTTCCTTTCTCAGGTAGCTATCGTTTCATTCCTCTTATAGTCTCCCTTCCCTTTTTTCACGTTCCCTCCTCCCCCCCCTTCTCTTTCTTATAATTCTTTTTTCCCCTCTTTACATTCATCTCCCTCCATACAAATTCTAACCCTATTTTCCTTCAACTTACTCCCCTATTTGTTTTCCGTTTCTTAGTTTTCTATTTACTCTTTCTTCTTCAACCAAATTTTATCCCACACTGTTGGTTATCGCGCCTTGGGGATGCCTGTTCTGCGGCATTTAAGTGCCACATGGTTTGCACTTGGAGCACTGGCATGGTGTTCCTCCACCAGATACGCGCGTGTAAAACATTCCCACAGGCACGCTGCGTTTGATCCGCGGTGGCGCCAGGAAGCCTTGAATACCCTGTGTATCTTGGATTAGAAATTCACGTACTAGTAGGGACATGGGTAGTAGGAATATGGTGGATAGTAGGTCGGGTAAGCAAATAAGTTCACAAATGAGAACTGCTGGCATGGGCGAACGCAATGCACATCATCACCACATCGTTCGGGAAAAAAGGCGGTCTGTGAAGGTTACCGGAAATACACATCTGCAAACGAATCACGAAAGTTGGCAGTAAGTAAATACACACCGACATGACTTCTCGACCTCCCTGCAGTCGCAGATGCCGCATCAGTCCTGGACCTTGGCCTCTGGACCAATATGGCGTCAAAGTCTTCAAAATGTACACACCACCGACAAGGGCGTTGACTTATTGCACACCGGCCTACATTATGGAAATATATATCTTGCGCGGATATCCTGCGAGGAAAATCAGACATTACAATTAACGAATTGTATGACCTGTATGGGAAGGCGGTTGACTCTAAACTAGTCGCTCACGCGTCTTGAGGTCCGCATCCTCTGGAGAACTGGGCAATGTTCTTTTCAACCTTGATGCGGAGTTATTCCCAATCTCTGGTTTTCATTCCCAATCTGTAGTCTGGTGGTATGTCCTCCCTTTGTCATTCTTATACTTGTTAAAATGTTAAAACTAGAGTTTACGGTGTTACCAGTGCGCTGCCCTGCAAGTTTTCTGCGGCAATGGCAGGCTGAGGGTTTACCCGAACATCGGTCTAATCAAAATCGGCCCTTCTACTAACACAGCCAGTGTATGGTTATTGAATAGTTTACTTCAACACCTGCTACAGGAGCGTCGATTAGGCCAGCTTTTTAGCTGCTGTCTTACCACATGTCCCTACTGCAGGTGCCGAACCCAACATTTGTGGCTTATGGCATCCCAACGGACGACCACAAAGCAATTACATCCAGTGATTCGGGAAGATGATGCGCCCCTCCGTACGCAGACGGGCCGTGATGCAATCACGGCACCCACTAATCCATATGGCCTTGGTTTCTTGCAGAAAATATCTGTTTCCCATAGCTTCCCAGTTCCACGACTCAGTTCTAACGATCATTCGTTATCCGAGAAGACCTTGAATATTTATTTGGTACGCCTTTCCACAAGATAGGCACCAAATATCTCAGTATTGGGGTACCACTACCAGTACATCCTACTCGTGTCAATAATAGAAGGAAGCGAACCTTGGCATGGCATTCCGTGCCACATGAGGTGGCCCAGGTCAATTTTGATCTCGCGCGCTTCGGATTACAGTTCCCATCAGCACCGCTGGCGGCTTGTAATGAAGGAGGGGATGAAGAGGAAGAGGAGGTGGATGATGGAATTTGGCAAGATATAAGTCGCTCTGGTGACATTGATGCACAGCTCACGGCGTTGTGGCGGCAATTTCTTCCTGGACTTAACTGCCAAGGCGCCAAACCCAAAGGGTGCTGGGGCGGCCGTCGTATTGTATGCTCACACCAGAGCAGCGTCTTAGGGTCAACGAAGCCACCATACCAGGACCAAAATCTTGCAACATACTTCCGCGACTGCCAGTGGAAGATTGCGACCAACAAAGAATGGGCGAATCTTTTCGACCGGGATTTCCCCCCCCAGGACCGCATTCTAGCCGGAAAGATTCAAAACTTTTTCGGCTGCTTATACTTCCAAAGATGGTGCGAGCTCAAGTCGCAACTCAACAATATAATTTTTTGCCAGATCCGCACAGCCTTGAGGGCACGATTCAACAATCTCTACTGGTTACCTTATGCGCAAGCTGACCGCATCTGGTACACAAAACTAAACCCAAAATGTCGGAAATCCAGTGGGTTTCTGGCAGACGTAGCATCGCCGCAAATTCTGATCAATGGTCCTGCACCAGTTTGGGTGTACTACGACNCGTATATAAACCCCATGTACTGTAGAGTAACTCAGTTCCAACTTAGACGAGTTTTGCTCTCAACAACAATTGACTTCAACACTCTTTTCCTCATCGTTCTCCAAGACCTTGTCATCATTTGACTTAGTGTCTAAACCTTTGTCCAGTGGCTGGGAGCGGACCGAGACTCTGCTTGTCACTGTTGACTTAGAACGAACCATGACAAGGGCATCGTCCATAACACAAGTTGGAACTCAGGAACTGCTCAGTGCATCGTCACTAGCCAGACACCATTGATACCAGAACTCCCAGATCAGACCACCAAACGACTCTGTTTGTTACAGACAGAAGTACTACCTTAATCGAAGAGAAGTCTACTTTTCTATGACACACAAGGCCTGGTGCTACTGTTCAGGAACAAAAAGAAAGAACCTACCAGTCCAGAGGAACTCTTCGAAGGAGAATACCAGGAAGGAGACCTAACACGAATTACCAGGAGATATTTGGATTCACTGGTACAACGAAACAAACAAGGAAAACAATCAGTTATTCCTAGCCCCAAACACCAAACCTGAACTCACCTGGTGGCACGAGTTTTGAGTCAATGAAAAACTCGGAGATTTCGCCTTCCTTGCACTCGACGAACAGACACTAGCCAGTGGAACGAATACAAAGAACAACAAATCGAGATAGATCTAGCCTTTGGGACAAACCAAAACGAGGAGAAAACTCAAAACAAGGCACAGAACCAAACACGAACCAGGAACACAGGATCCGAACCTGAAACACCAGAACTGAAACAGAACCAGAAAAAGGAATGTCAGACAAAAAGATACATCCTCAAAAGGGATAAAGGGAATCTCCATTAAGGAATTCAAAGGACAGCGCTCTAAGGCGAAACACTTCATCAATACATTTGATGACATCTTCAATCTTGATGAAGGTGCTTTGAAACATCAAAAAAGCGAATCAAATATGTTCTCCTTCACCTAGGGAAAGAACTAGACGATTGGAAAGCCAATCTTCGAGGAGAATTAGAGGCAGCAGAAGCAACCAAAGGAAAATCAACAGAAAGTGCATATACACTCTCTTGGGACAACTACACCAGCTTCAGACGAACGATTCTTGAGTGACTGGGGAGAATCTGACAGCGCAGCCAGGACCCTGAATGATCTAGATAAGGTCAAAGTGGGTGGAGACATCAACATCCCTGCCTACATTCAGAAGTTCTGATCACTCATACACTCCACCGGAATTACAGGGTTCATGGTGCAGCGCATTTACTTTTGTAAAGGACTCCCTGCATCAGTAGCAGCAAAAATCATCAAAAACCCGCAGTTGTCAGTATGGAAACAGCTTATAACGCTGCAGAGTGCTTGCATAATGCTTGGAGACCCTTAAATTGATGAACCAATCTTCTGGATCAGGAGACACAAAGGGGTGTTTCAAGTTTAACCGAAACCAGAAGCCCTCTGCATCCAGATCAAGGGGATCAATGCTGTGAGCACAGGACGTCTTTCAGATGCCCAAAAGGAGGAATATCGAAAGACTGGCAAGTGTTTCAGATGTGGAACACAGGGACACATATCCAGGGACTGCCCAAACAAGGGGAACACCCAAACGTCATCCTACAAGTCCTCCTCCCCACAGAATCGCACAATCAGGGCAATAGAGGAAACGACCTCAAATGAATCAACTGCCCAATGCATTAGGGCACTGTTGAAAGATCTCCAGAAGAAGAAACCCTCCAGGAACTCAAGTCCAAGGGTTTTTAAGAAGGAGATGCCAGAAAGTGGTTGACGCCTCCAGTACCATTGAACAGTTAGCACTCGACTCTGTAATTGTAAATTCCAATAATAACAAACAAATTTCCATTACATGCAAACGACCCATAAACCCACTGAAATATCTGCTCTCATCGATTGTGGAGCAGAAGGAAACTTCATCAATGAACGAATATCAAAGAACTACCAAAGAACTCTTAAAACAACCAATTAGAGTCAAGAACGCGAACGGAACAATCAATCAGAACGGATTAATCACTCATCGCACTTGTCTTACCTACTCTATTGAAGGATAAGTGTACAACAACTGGTTATGGATCACCAATCTGGAGATCAGGCAATAATCTTTGGAATACCATGGTTAGAACAACATAATCCAACTATTGATTGGTGAAAGAAAACCCTCCAAATGGATGATGATTTAGAAAATATCAAACCTATTTGGCGAATGGCATTAGATACATGACAATGGGGAGAGATGAATATTGGATTAGGGTAAAAACATCAGCATCACAGGCGCTTGAACACAAGCAAAACGAGATGAAGCACCCAACGTTTTACCTTCAGAATACACACCCTGGCAAGCCACCTTTGAGAAGAAAGCGTTGAGTGTTTCCCATCTTCTCACCCATGGGATCATGCAATCGAACTCAAAACAGGATTTACACCAAAAGTCAACAAAATCTACCCGTTATCACTGAAAGAACAGTCAACCCTCGACAAATGGATTAAGGAACAACTCAATAAAGGATACATCGACCATCTAAATCACTCAGGCATCCATTTTTCTTCATATCTGAAAAAATGAGAAATTGACCTTGCCAGGATTACCGATACCTGAATGAGTGGACAATTAAGAATGCCTTGTTACAGTTTCCTCTTTCGTTTCGGCCTCCTGTCTCAGCGGACTGTTTCATATCCATCATTTCCCCTTAACTGCGCACTGTATAGCTTGGACGCTATCTCCTTTCATAGCCACCTTCATATTTCCTTTCTCAGGTAGCTATCGTTTCATTCCCTTTGTAGTTTCCTTTGTTCCCTGATCGTATATAAACCCATGTACTGTAGAGTAACTCCAGTTCCAACTTAGACGAGTTTTGCTCTCAACAACGATTGATTTCAGCGCTCTCTTTCTCATCGTTCTCAAGACCTTTGTCATCGTTTGACTTAGCGTCTAGACCTTTGTCCAGTGGCTGGGAGCGGACCGAGACTCTGCTTGTCACTGTTGACTTAGAACGAACCACGACGAGGGCATCGTCCGTAACACAAGTTGGAACTCAGGAACCGCTCAGTGCATCGTCACTAGCCAGACACCATTGATACCAGGAACTCCCAGATTAGACCCCGAACAACTCTGTTCGCTTCAGACAGAAGTACTACCTTAATCGAAGAGAAGTCTACTTTTCTACGACACACAAGGTCTGGTGCTACGTTTCAGGAACAAAGAGAAAGAACCTACCGGTTCCAGAGGAACTCTTCGAAGGAGAATACCAGGAAGGAGATCACAACGACGAATTACCAGGAGAAGTTTGGATTCACTGGTACAACGAAGAAAACGACGAGGACAATCAACTGTTCCTACCTCCAAACACCGAACCTGAACTTACTTGGTGGCACGAGTTCGAGTTAACGAAGAACTAGGAGATTACCTTCTCGCATTCGAAAGGAGATAATCACCAGTGGAACGAATACAAAGAACAACAGCAGATCGAAATAGATCCCTTTGGAGACAATCGAAACAAGGAGAAAGCTCGAAACAAGGCACAGAACCGAAACACGAACCCGGAACACAGGACCCGAAACCTGAAACACCAGAACCGAAACAGAAGGACATGTCAAACGACAAAGAAGAATCCCCGAAAGGGATAAAGGGAATCTCCATTAAGGAATTCAAAGGACAGCGCTCTAAGGCGAAACATTTCATCAACACATTTGATGATGTATTCGATCTAGATGAAGGGCGCTTCGAAACATCGAAAAAACGAATCAAATATGTTCTCCTTCACCTAGGGGAAGAACTAGACGATTGGAAAGCCAATCTTCGAGGAGAATTGGAAGCAGCAGAGGCGACCAAAGGAAAATCAGCAGAAAGCGCATACACACTTTCTTGGGAAAACTACCCCAGCTTCAGACGACGATTCTTGAGCGACTGGGGAGAATCTGACAGCGCAGCCAGGACCCTGAATGATCTAGATAAAGTCAAAGTGGGCGGAGATATCGACATCCCTGCCTATATTCAGAAATTCCGATCGCTCATACACTCCACCGGAATCACAGGGTTCATGGCGCAGCGCATCTACTTCTGTAAAGGACTCCCTGCATCAGTAGCAGCAAAGATCATCGAAAACCCTGCAGTCGTCAGCATGGAAACAGCTTATAACGCTGCAGAACGCTGCACAATGCTTGGGAGACCATGAAATTAATGAACCGATCATCTGGATCAGGAGACACAAAGGACGTTTCAAATTTAACCGAAACACGAAGCCCTCCGCATCTGGATCAAGGGGAATTAATGCTGTGAGCACAGGACGTCTTTCAGATGCCCAAAAGGAGGAATACCGAAAAACCGGCAAGTGTTTCAGATGTGGAACACAGGGGCACATATCCAGGGACTGCCCAAACAAGGGGAATACCCAAACATCGTCCTACAAGTCCTCCTCCCCACAGAATCGCTCAATCAGAGCAATAGAGGAAACGACCTCGAACGAATCAGCTGCCCAACGCATCAGGGCGCTGTTGAAGGATCTTCCAGAGAAGAACGCGAAAACAACCCTCCAGGGCTTGAATCCGAGGGTTTTTAAGAAGGAGACGCCAGAAAGCGGTTGACGCCTCCAGTACCATTGAACAGTTAGCACTCGACTCTGTAATTGTAAATTCAATAATAACAAACGAATTTCCATTACTGTGCAAACAACCATAAACCCGCTGAAATATCTGCTCTCATCGATTGTGGAGCAGAAGGAAACTTCATTGATGAACGAATATCGAAAGATCTACCAAAGAACCTTAAAACAACCGATTAGAGTCAAGAACGCCGACGGAACAATCAATCAGAACGGATTAATCACTCATCGCACTTGTCTCACCTACTCTATTGAAGGGAAGACGTACAACAACTGGTTATGGATCACCAACTTAGGCGATCAAGCGATAATCTTTGGAATACCATGGTTAGAACAACATAATCCTACAATCGATTGGCGAAAGAAAACCCTCCAAATGGACGATGATTCAGAAGACACCAAACCTATTTGGCGCATGGCATTAGACAACCGACAATGGGGAGAAGACGAATATTGGATCAGGGTAAAAACATCGGCATCGCAGGCACTTGAACACCAAGCAAAAAGAGACGAAGCGCCTATAGTTCTACCTTCCGAATATATGCCTTGGCACGCCACCTTTGAAAAGAAAGCATCAGAGCGTTTTCCATCTTCTCGCCCATGGGATCATGCGATCGAACTCAAAACAGGATTCACGCCAAAAGTCAACAAAATCTACCCGTTATCACTAAAGGAACAGTCAACCCTCGATGAATGGATTAAGGAACAACTCGATAAAGGATACATTCGACCGTCTAAATCACCACAAGCGTCGCCATTTTTCTTTGTTTCTAAAAAGGAAAGCGGCGCACTTCGACCTTGCCAGGATTACCGATACCTGAATGAATGGACGATTAAGAATGCCTACCCATTACCCTTAGTCTCCGATTTAATGACGAAACTGGAAGGCGCAAATTACTTTACCAAACTTGATCTGCGCTGGGGATACAACAACGTCCGAATCAAAGAAGGTGACGAATGGAAAGCAGCGTTCATAACCAATCGAGGATTGTACGAACCAACAGTCATGTTCTTTGGTCTTTGCAATTCCCCATCAACGTTCCAAATGATGATGAACGAGTACTTCCAGGATATGATAAACGAAGGATGGCTCATCATTTATATGGATGACATCTTGATCTGCGCAAAAACAAAAGAAGAAATGCGAGAGCGTACGGAACGCGTTTTGAACCGCCTACAGGAAAATGACTTATTCTTGAAACTCGAGAAATGCAAATTTTGTGTTCAAGAAGTCGAATTTCTTGGCATGATCATTACACCCGGACATATTCAAATGGATCCTGTTAAACTTGCAGGAATTCGTGACTGGCCGACACCAACAACGGTTAAACAAGTCAGATCCTTCCTTGGATTCGGAAACTTCTATCGGAGATTTATTGGCAACTTCGCCGCCACAGCGAAACCGTTGACAGATCTAACAAAGAAAGGTTTACTCTTTAATTGGACGACCACTTGTCAAATAGCGTTTGAGGAGCTCAAAAACAAGTTCTCCTCCATGCCCGTTTTATGCATGCCCACCCCACTCGACCGTTCATTCTCCAGACAGATGCCTCGAACAAAGCTACTGGAGCAGTGCTTAAACAAGCAGATACAACCGGACGCTTCACCATGTGGATTTATTTCGCATGCCTTGACGCTTACAGAACAGAATTACCAGATTTACGATCGAGAACTACTAGCAATAATTAAGGACTACAGGCATGGCGCATTTACTTCATGGGTCGCCACATCCTATAATAGTACATTGCGATCACAAAAATCTCCTATTCTATCGGTCACCCCAACGATTAACTCCTCGACAAGCACAATGGTCCATGATGCTCTCGGACTTTGAATTGAAAATCGAACATGTACCTGGCACCAAGATGTTCAAAGCAGATGCTCTATCTCGCCGACCTGATCATATGAAAGGCGAGGATGCTCAAGACGATGTGACAATGTTACCAGACAACAAGTTCATTCGTCTCATTACCACAGATCTCGCACAAGAAATACGGATGGCTACATCACTTGACAGCTTTGGACGTACAATCATTGAAGTAATCGAAATTCAACGCGCTCCCCCAATTAAATCCAAACTCCAAGACTGGGCGTTTGTTGATGGAATCATTCGATATATCGATAAAGCATACATCCCGGATAATGGAACACTCAGGACACAGATCGTTAAGACAATTCATGAATCCTCACCTCTGGCACCCAGGGCGCATGAAAACCCTTGAACTTCTACAACGCGATTACTGGTGGCCAGGAATGTATAGACATGTCAAAGAATGGATTACAGGCTGCACCATTTGCCAACAGATGAAAGTAAATACGCACCCTAACACTCCGGCTCTTTTGCCTATTGGATCTAAAGCGACTCGCCCTTTTCAACAAGTCACACTAGATTTCATCACGGATCTTCCTATTGCTGATGGGTACGACTCGATTCTGGTCACGGTGGACCATGGTCTTACAAAGGGGGTAATTCTTACTCCTTGCAAGAAAACCATCGACGCTCTAGGAACTGCTGATCTTTACATCTCTGAGATATTCAAACGCTTTGGACTACCCGATATACTCATCTCGGATCGAGGACCACAATTTTCGGCTAAAGTCTTCCAGGAAATCAGAAAGACGCTAGGGATCGATCACAGAATGAGCACAGCCTATCATCCACAGACCGATGGAGAAACAGAACGTGTTAATCAAGAACTAGAAGTATACCTTCAAATATTTTGTGCGAACGAACCCCATAGATGGAAACAACTACTTCCAATCGCCGAATTTGCTCACAATAATCGACATCATGATTCAGTTAGAGCCTCCCCATTCCAACTCATGTACGGAACAAACCCCGTCGCATTACCAACCGCTGTACAAAAAATGACAACACCTGCCGCCGAAGAACGCCTACAACTACTATGAAAAGCTAGGGGAAGAAGCGCTAGCTGCGCATGAATTAGCAAGACAGATGGTGGCACGACGAGTCAGAGATAAAGCAATCAAATTCGTACAAGGAGATAAAGTATGGCTTGAAAATAGAAACCTCAATATACCATATCAATCTAGGAAACTGGCGCCCAAACGCGAAGGACCCTTTATAGTCGAACAAGTCCTAGGACCAGTAACGTATAGGCTCAAGTTACCGAAACAATGGCACATTCACCCAGTCTTTCACACATCACTCCTTATGCCATATAGAGAAACTGAAACACATGGACCGAATTATACTACTCCACCCCCTGATCTCGTAAACGGACAAGAAGAGTTTGAGGTAGAAGTGATTCTCACACATCGAAAACGCGGAAACAGGATATCAATATCTGGTTAGATGGAAGGGATACGGTCCGAATGACAACTCCTGGGAACCCGAGCGCAATCTAAGCAATGCTGCGGACGTGTTAAAAGCATATAAGCTCAGAAGACAGCTATGAAACCCCATGTCTCGCTATCGCAACCGCCAAACTCTCAAACAAAACATCAGATATACCAAGAAATATTGTTCCACTCAAGGACGATATTCTCCGAAACCATACAAAAGCTTCAAAGGACGAATTGTTACATTTCCCATCCCTCATCCTCCGATCAACCCTTTAGAACCACCTCATTAGTCAACTTCATTCGAACCCTAGCAACCCGATTAATTTCCTACAAGACTCCCAGACTTTTTAACGGACATGCAACGCACCCACAGGGGCATGTTGAAATTCCATTCAATGCCCGATTACATTACCTTCCGAAATACATGGATCTTACATTCGATCCAGAAGAATTACCATACTATCCAGACGCAATGTCACCTTACCTTCCGTCGCCCAACAGACCTCTAAACCACACCAACGACATATACACCAAAGCGGCCCTCCGTCGAGAAGACCCTACACTGTTTGATTTTGCAGAACGGCTAAGCGACGCTAGCAAAGAAATGGAAATCTGCAGATGGGTTACCATGCGACGACTCCCAGACGCAATCTCGAACCTAAATAGAGTACTCGAGAGCCTCGATTTCTTAGACGCATTTGACAGCACAGGTGGACCCACTATACCCAATTCACCCGAAAGTATCACACCACAAGAGATCAACCCTGAAACAGAATCAGATGCTGAAAGCAAAGTCTCCACCACTACCAGGAACGAGCTAAGCGAATCAGAAGAATCTGATGAAGAACTTGAATATGTTCCCAGCATCAGAGCATCCACATTCACTTATTGGGCCCCGAATGGAGAACTCCGAACTGTCAATTGGGATGACGAGGCATTCAATTGAGGATAAAAGAACGCCTTTGACAACACTGGACCTCCAACTTCTTACAGTCGAACAGAAATGTCTTCCTTCACCATCGTCACTTACTTCTCCGCCCTCGCCTTCGCCTTGTTGGTCACCGCATGTGGCCATTATTATATTGAACCAGTCGACCTCCTTTCGCCCTTCGTCGCCGCCGCCCATGACTTTCCCCTTGAGGTCCTTGTCGAGACCACTATCACCATCGATGATTTCGATTTTGCCGACCTCCCTGAATTGCATGAACACCCTGCGGAACTTATTGAACCTCCCGTCGCCACCATTACACCTCCCATCGTTGTCCGCCCTCGTAACGCAATGCTCCAAAATGTCAGTGACAGCCTCGCTGAAATACTCGTCCTCTACAACCAGTTCGCCGAGCCTTTGGATTTTGTCACCGGGCTCACCATCACCACCGACCCCCCACTCCCTTACTATTGAAGAAAGGGATTCAGCGCTAGCGCAGGCAAAACAACTGCAACTAGCAGTTCGAAGTCTCCAATGGCGGGCTGAGACGGCAGCAGCGGACTTGGGCAATATCGTCACTTGGCTCGAGTCACGGCAGGATCACGCATGGACATCAGCATGGTAGAAGTCAGTGACTTCTCGCATACAAAGGGGGTAATGTTACAGTTTCCTCTTCGTTTCGGCCTCCTGTCTCAGCGGACTGCTTCATATCCATCATTTCCCCTTAACTGCGCACTATATAGCTTGGACGCTATCTCCTTTCATAGCCACCTTCATATTTCCTTTCTCAGGTAGCTATCGTTTCATTCCTTTTATAGTTTCCTTTGTTCCCTGATCGTATATAAACCCCATGTACCATAGAGTAACTCCAGTTCCAACTTAGACGAGTTTTGCTCTCAACATCGATTGACCTCAACGCTCTCTTTCTTTGTCATTCTCTAAAAACCTTTGTCATCGTTTGACTTAGCGTCTAGAACTCTTTTGTCCAGTGGCTGGGAGCGGACCGAGACTCTGCTTGTCACTGTTGACTTAGAACGAACCACGACGAGGGCATCGTCCGTAACACTTGGCAGTTTGTAGATGCTGGTAAAATACTTATGGAATATTACTTAACTTTGTGCGACGCCCATCGTTTAAGCAACACACATGTAGCAGGGACTGGTTTTTGCCTTGTCCATCGGACCGCATCCACCATCAATGGCGCAGAAAAGCGCCCTTGTCAGGAAGTCATCTATTATTGGTTACATAGTAAGGAACATTGCAGTATGTATGATATATTTCATTGCAACAACAGAAATTGACAAGCAGCATGGCATGCTCACCCACACTGCTGCTCTGTACCTTACTGTCCGTTGCACATCCGGTGAGCTTAGAGGTTACCATCACTGGTCACCTGCAGCTAACACCGCCGCACTGCTCCTGGCACTGGGCAGAATATACCAACAGCGACCTTCTCGGTATGACTTGTATGCCATGTAGTCTTCTTCTGGCTCGAAATTCATCGGTTGTCTTCCACGATGGACATCTTCATCGTTGGTCGCCACTTGTGACATATGTGACACAGGTATCGAGGCGCGACAATCCGGTCAGCTGTTTACTGGTTACCAAGACGTGACTTGCCAAACAATTGTGATTACAAAGCCAACCACAACCACAGCATTGTTGGCGAACACACCGCAGCCTGGAAGCTGGCGCATAGAGTTTTACTCATGCGCCTGAATCATAACATTTAGAGTTTTTACTCAAGTGTCTGTGCACGGTGATTCTGCTGGGTAAAGCCATGCGTATTCACTCAAAAGGCATCAGTCTGGAGCCGCGAGTTGAATGCGTATCGTGCATTATCTTATAAGCCAGATTGTCTCCCTCTACCTACCCATCGTCTCCCTCTGCTGCTCGCTCTCCACCGTCTCCCTCTGCTACTCGCTTTCCACCATCTCCCTCTGCTGCCCGCTCATGGTCTCCCTCTGCTTGCTCGGCGCATAGAGTTTTACTCATGCATCTGAATCATAATGTTTAGAGTTTTACTCAAACGTCCGTGTGTGGTGATTCTGCTGGGTAAAATTGTGCGTATTCGCTCGAAAGGCATCAGTCTGGAACTGGGAATTGTGCATTATCTTATGAGTCAGATCGTCTCCCTCTACCTATCATCTCCCTCTGCTGCTTGCTCTCCACCGTCTCCCTCTGCTACTCGCTCTCCACTGTCTCCCTCTGCTGCCCACTCATGGTCTCCCTCTGCTTGCTCGGCGCATAGAGTTTTACTCAAACGTCCGTGCGTGGCGATTCTGCTGGATAAAATCATGCATATTCGCTCGAAAGGCATCAGTCTGGAACTGGGAACCGTGCATTATCTTATGAGCCAGATCGCCTCCCTCTACTTACCCATCGTCTCCCTCTGCTGCTCGCTCTTCGCTGTCTCTATCTGCTGCTTGCTCTTCGCTGTCTCCCTTTGCTGCTCGCTCTTCGCCGTCTCCCTCTACCTGCTCATCACTTCCACCTCTAGTGCTCCTTTTCATGCCCTCCACCCTCCGCCTGCTCGCCGTCTCCTTTTACCTGCCCACTGTCTCCCTTTGCTGCTTGCTCTCCATCATCTCTCTCTGCTGCCCATTCTCTGCCATCTCCCCCTCCCTGCTCCCTCAGCTATTTGCTCACGGTCTCCCTCAACCTGCCACTATCTCCCTCTGCTACCCGTTCATGGCCTCCTACCCGTTTGCTCACGGTCTCCCTCCACCCACGGTCTCCCTCTGCTGCTCAGCCTATGGAGTTTTATTATGTGCCTGAATCATAACTTTTACTCACACCAGAGCAACGTGCTACAGTCAGCGAAGCGACGTACCAGGACCAGAACCTTGCAACGTACTTCCGCAACTGCCAGTGGAAGATCGCCACCAAAAAAGAATGGGTGAATCTTTTCGACCGGTATTTCCCCCCCAGGATTGCATACTAGCTGGCAAGGTTCAAAATTTTTTCGGGTGCTTGTATTTCCAAAGATGGTGTGAGCTCAAGTCTCAACTCAACAAAGCAACTTTCTGCCAGATCCGGAGCACTTTGAGGGCACGGTTTGACAATATCTATTGGTTACTACAAGTGCCAGACATCCAGTGGGTTTCTGCATCGCCGCAAATCTTGATCAACGGCCCTGTGCCCAATTGGGTCCATGACGCTGCGCCCTTGGATGCAGAACTCTAAAGTCTAAAGGGTTAATATCAAATGGATGTATTCTTCCACGCTTTCTTGGCCCCTGTTAATGCTCAAAAATGTCATAGCTGTATTGTATGCTTGTTTGTTTATAATACATCTTATTCATAACCATCTCTGCACATCGTGTTGGCAGAATTCCGCAAGACGTTTAGCCGGTGCGCAAGCCATGTTTAAAACGATAGAAAACAGCTAGCAGAATGGGGCAGTTATCAACCACAACAGCGCACGCCTTTCGACCCCATATATTCACACACAAATGCCATTCAATAATTCCATTTAATAATGCTTGCTTGCAAAAAAATGACAACAATACACCAACGACAACAATATAGCCAATGACAACAGCATAGCTGGTACGAATTAAGGTACAAAACCACATGCGTTCATCTACGCATTGTTTTGTGAATGTTTTTGTAAACCCACCAACCAAAATATCCCGTACTTACTCAAAATACCCTGCTGCTTTTTGCAAGGAATTCCGCCGCCAGCTTTTCGCTGCTGCGCACAATCCGTTCCGTCACCACGCGTTGTAGTTTTAACTTTTCCCGCCATTCCCTTGACGTATGCACCGTGAGCTTGCCTTTCCGCAGGTCCTCTTGTCGCTTGCGGTAGAATTCCTCTGCCAATGGGGACCACTGATCTCCAGCATAACCGGATCCCATCCATGTCTTTTGCTTCGGCCACCATGACGAATGCGACGCGTCTGCTCCTCCCTCAGATGTCGATATGCGATAAACACCACAAACAATGTTGATATTGTCTTCTTCCAGCATATCGTCCATGAACAACGTGTTCCCATGGTAGCCAACAATCTTGTCGGCACATGTCGGTCCGTCTAGGACTGCGATATTGGGAGTTACCTCCATAGCCATTCTGCCAATAAGATACGACCGCAAAATTCCCTCCTGGTATGACTGGTGTGCCATGTGGTCTTCTTCCTTTGGCTCGAAGTTCATCGGCCGTCTTCCGAGCCCCATTGACATCTCCTCTATCAATGGCCTGTAGTGTTCCTCCCCTCTTACCACTTGCACAACTGTGCAGAATGGGATACCGAGCTCCAAAAGCCCACGGCCAATTTCCACCATTAAACCCCAGTGCTTTCTGTAAACCAATAGTACTGTCGTTGCACTCGTCATTGCTATGAACCACCTTGACTTGTCTTTCGAATTGCTAGGAGGACGCAGGATGTACAGAACCTTTGCGTCGCTTTCCTTCAAGTTGCTTGTTACCCGTTCAAGTTTCACGTGGCGCATATCACATGCGAACTCTGGTGTTACCACCAAGTGCCGGCTGATGTCCCAACTCGGCGACAAATCCTGGTAATTCCCATTACTCGCAATCACTGTGTTATGGAAATCAATAATTGCTGTGAAGACGGCTGGATGGTATTGCAATTCCACCGGTCCATATAGAAGCCGCCTGATGGCTTGTATAACGTTGTCCTTTGGTAAAATTTTTGAACTGATCTTCGTGGCCGTTTCCACGTCGTGCACCTTCGGACTATGTAGGTCCGGATGCCAGCTCTCAAATTGTTCTGCGTGAAATCCATGGCGGAACTTGAGATATTCCACAATGGTGATGAAGGTGTATGATAATTCTCCCTCCATATTCTCAATCTCCTTCGCAGCTGCAGCTCGCACTATTCTCAACATACGTGGCCCAACCAGCATTTCATCTGGTTTGCGCAGCTCTGATGGTCCAGATATTTCGTTGTCTTCGTCGTCGTTATCGGCATTGCTGTCATCGCCAAGTAATGGGTCCTCCGGAGCATCTACTCCTTTCGGATATTTGGGCAGTTGTGGGCATAAGTCCCATTCATCCAAATGGGACCAGTATCTCTGCTGGTATCTTGTAAAATCAGCCCATGTGCAATACGCTTCATGCGCCGCCAAGAGGGTATGCCGATAAAATGTTGGATCATCGTCGTCCTGCTCCCACCAATATACTTTCGATTTCTTGCACAAGCCCTTCTGTGCATTAGCTTCGAGTTGCTCCTGTCTCTGCTTCTCTTTAGCAGTTTCTATTTTTTCCCGCTCTTTAAGTTTTTGCTCCATCCGCACCGCAAACTCCTCCCACATTTTGAATGGAAGTTGCTGACACCCTTTATTTACGATTGATCCGGGTTTCACAGCGGGAACAGACTCTGCAGCCATGTCATCGGAATGAACATGTGTTTCTTCATAGCGGTTTACATCCACGACTGTGTATTCAACATCGCCAGATGGGGAACCGGGGGGTGGTGAAAGTGGGGACTCAAGACACTCTTGCAACGGTACAATAGTATCGCTGTAGACGACCGATCGTGCTTTTGCTAGCGCTATATATGAGGTTGGTGGTAAAAACCAGTCCGTCATACCAGGATCGATAGGTTTGACGGCGTTGTATTCATGCCCCCATATGAACCATATTGGAACCCTCGCTCGTGAAATATGGGCCACCATTGGCCCCCATAGTGTCCGAAATGGATCTAAAAACCCTCCTGGTCGCAGGCCTGCTGAAAGATTGCAGATAATTGACCCTCGCAGCTGATCTAAGAAAACACGAGGAATTGGGTCTTTTTTTCAACTTGCCAGCATAGTAAACGCCTCCTCGAAGCACTCGTCCTCATATTCAGTCAACCATAGTGATAGATAAAACGTGACTGTTACAGTTTCCTCTTAGTTTCGACCTCCTGTCTCAGCGGACTGTTTCATACCCATCGTTTCCCCTTAACTGCGCACTGTACAGCTTGGACGCTATCTCCTTCTATAGCCACCTTCATATTTCCTTTCTCAGGTAGCTATCGTTTCATTCCCTTTATGGTTTCCTTTGTTCCCTGGTCGTATATAAAACTCCATGTACTGTAGAGTAACTCCAGTTCCAACTTAGACGAGTTTTGCTCTCAACATCGATTGACCTCGACGCTCTCTTACTTCATCGTTCTCTAGACCTTCGTCATCGTTTGACTTAGCGTCTGAACTCTTTGTCCAGTGACTGGGAGCGGACCGAGACTCTGCTTGTCACTGTTGACTTAGAACGAACCACGACGAGGGCATCGTCCGTAACAGTGACAGTAGCAGTCAAGAGTGGAAATGCTGCAAGTGCGTGCCTCGCACAGTGCAGGGTGCTCTCGCGCGTTTCGTGCGATTCCCGGTATCCAAAATGGTGTGGCCAGTATGGGTAATTAAGTGTTGGGAAGTGTTTCGCCTTGGGGTGCTCATTTTTCAGATGCTGAGCAATATCAAGCAGACTGCTTTCGAGATCCGTCCATTCCTGACGCAATGACTTTTCCAGTATATAACGTGGTGGATTTCCATCCAAGCGCACAACCAAATTTTTAAGCCTATCATGGCTCATATTGAGTGCCGACAAGAGCTGATCATGGTGAATCGGCTTGCGTGGATAGAATGCGCGATATATTTCACCGTCTTCCAGTCTGCGTGGATTTAACATATTTTGTGGCATAGTCGACAAACGGTCAGTTACCGCATGTGAAGGCAACGTCCGATTCAACGGAGAGACAATGAGTCCGGCCTGATCGTGTCATATACAATGCCTGTACATCTCCGGAAGCTTTTGCCTCTCGAGACTGGTGTTTCCTGTTTGTCTAGCTGCCATAGAATGTAGCGCACGCTAGGTAGGTGAAAAACTAGGTTAGGTTGTTAAGTGGAATAAAGTTGGACAAATGCAACGTAGTTACAATGCATGATAAGGCGACCCAATTGGACGACGACGGACGGGCTTTTTGGATTGCAAGTGGGAACGCTGCTACCCAAACGCTCAGGGAACCTAGAAGCAGGCGCGCTCTATAAGTTGCGAGTAATACTCTGCAACGTATATGATTGTGAACTTGAGCTTGAACGTTTGCTCCTCCCGTTTTGGACGCGGCGCAGATTGTTGGAAGTTGAAGCTCCGACCGTTTCGGGATGCGGCAATTGGCGATTTGGCATTATCTAATCACGCTTGGACTCCCACGTCACAAGGCCAACTCACGCTGATCAACAGGATGCATATGAGTTCCGGACCAAATGACATACAATATTTAGGGTTTAGGATATGGACCCGTGCTGTACACAAACACGATGTTCGTCGAACTGCGTTTATGAATTGACGACTAATGTACGCTATCCACAAATATGATATTCGTTAGCTCACACCGATCAGCTGGACGCATATGAGTTCTACTTGTGTGTCATTACCAGTGTACAACTCACACCGATCAGCTGGATGTATATGAGTTCTACTCATGCGTCTGCGCAATGTGAATGCTCTCCAGGCGGATGCTCACAAACACAATGTTTGTCGAGCATCATTTCTGAATAACACCTGACCAAGTGACGTGCGATATTTAGGGAATAGGATATGGACCCGCGCTGTACACAAATACAATGTTCGTCAAACCGCATTTATGAATCAATGACCAACGTATGGTATCCACAAATACGATGTTAGCTCACACCGATCAGCTGGACGCATATGAGTTCTACTCGTGCGTCGTTACCAGTGTACAACTCACACCGATCAGCTGGATGTATATGAGTTCTAATCCAACAATGTATATGAGTTCTACTCATGTGTCTGCGCAATGTGAATGCTCTCCAGGCGGATGCTCACAAACACAATGTTCGTCGAGCATCATTTCTGAATAACACCTGACCAAGTGACGTGCGATATTTAGGGAATAGGATATGGACCCGCGCTGTACACAAATACAATGTGATCCCTGTTATTTTGAAGTCGTCAATACACATGTCCGCAGTCGGGCATCAGGTCATGCGGCATATGGTCACATTGTTTTTACACAAGTGGTTAAAGAGGTCTGTAACCACCTTCGGATTCATACATTAGATACAAAATTTACTGAATTGCTATGGATCCTCAACACACAGCCTTTAGCTGGTTCTAACTGCACAGATCTCCTCCAAAGTGGTATACATATCCACCACTTGGGACCACCGTGTAGAGTTCCCCCTGTCCCTAACAATTTCATCCTCGGCAGTTGCCTTTGCACGCCATTCCTTGTCTGACTGGAAGCCATTTTCCACCCACCTGAGCAAATGTCCAGCAACGTACTGGATCATGGAAAATCGCTTCTCCCCCTCAGAAACTGAGGTCGTGCAGTGGAGAAGTAGTGCAGATGGCATCAGGATGGTGGATCCGGGTGGAAAATCCACAATAAGTCCGTAATCCCAGAGCACAAAATGCCCACCCTTCGCAGGGTCAAATCGACCAAGGGCGGTGATAGAGCACCAAGAGTTAGCCAGGTTACCCAAATCCGTGTGAGGGAAGGTTGTGGTCTTGGTTTCAAGGTTGAAGGAGCAACAGGGGTAAACGCCCACACTGTCATAGTCCCGACGAATCTGCAATTCAGGCCTTGTTTCCTCAAGCTGAACTTTGAGAGCCTCTATACCATCTCTGACATAGTCAAAGTTCCGCTTGCCATACGTTTCAAAGCCTCCTGTAACTACCATCGGTATACTATGTGAGGAAGGGGGATGTTCACTTATGGCTAGCAAAATTACATATTCGTTGTATGGAGGGCACCTCCATCAACTGATCAAGCATCTTAGACACCAACTTGTTTTGTCGAAGATGCTGGGGGACCTATCAAATTTATGAGGAACAAGAGGGGAGATGCAGCGCCGTAGCTTACCTTCTGCCCTTGCCCGTATGATATCCCATGGGCAAGGGTTGGGAAAGCGCCTCGGCGGTGGATTTTATGCCTATAGGTTGTGGGCAGCCTAGCTTCTATGTGTTCTAGGGCTTTAAAAGCATGGTCATGGACCTGGTTCCAGGAACCAGACCTAGGCTGGCCCAAGAGCACCCCAACCATGCGGTTATTTTGATCCAGGAGAAGATGAGTTTTCCTGGTGAACAAATGTCAGCATCAGCATGTCAATGAGGCAGTTGACGGCCAACCTTCCATCCCATGGGAAACGTTCCATCCCTTCGGCCTCCAACTCACTTAGGGTGTACTCACGTTGAGGCTGATCCGGCGGGGGTTGACCTGTCCAGGCTGTCTTAGTGACACGAACGTTGGATGCAACGTCCATGGGCAGCTGGACCACCTCATCTGCACTTTCCAGCCGGCGTTTCTTTGTTGCCACACCTTTGACCTTGGTGCCCATGGCCTCCTGGTCCCTCTTGCGTTTTTGCTGCCGGTCCTTCTTAGATCGCCGCTTCGTCCGCTCCTTCAGCTTCTCCAGTCGGCTCTTAGACACTGGTTGGTCCTCCTCCTCTGACTCCTCAAGGTCCGTCAGTGGGTCAAAGATCAACAGCTTGGCTAGATCATCCACAGAAGCATCTTCTCCCGCTACATCCTCTGCCTCCTCTGGCTCGGAGAGGGGACCCTCAAAAAGGTCCCAGGCCTCAAGACGGTCCTGGTGCTCCTTTAAAAAGGAGCTGATTGACACTCGCTCAGACCGAATGGACTGTCCAATTCGACGGCATACAACTGGCGCTATTAAATACCATCAGCATGGCCAAACCTGCAAAAGCAGGGAGAGGGAGCCTGCCGCCAATGGCGAGGACCTCGCACCACCAAGGAGAGAAATGCGGCGATCCCAGGGTCGGGTTCAGCTGCATCCTCCCCCAGCGATACAAATGTCACTTGGACGACGAGAAACGCGGCGATCCCAGGGTCGGGTTCAGCTGCATCCTCCCCTAGTGATACAAATGTCACTCGGACGACTTTTAGGGTGGGCGAGTCGCCGACGAAGTTGGCAACGAGGCTTGTTGACGTTGAGAGTCGAAGAGAAAACTTGTTCCTACATGGTGGTAGGTGGTCAAGTTTCGCTAGAGCTCATCAGTTCTCTTGTGCGACTTATATACCTAGCAGAGCTGAGTTTGAATTCAAACCGGTGTCCCGGCTCCACTGGATTTGGCAAAATTGCTGTTGTGCTGGCTGTGCTGGGGAATGCTGTCCAATCTCCGTGATGACTTGGCAAGGCGGCCATGGGAAACAAACCTTATGCGACATCGGTCATCGGTCCGGAAACACTCCGGACCGAGCCTTACAGTCAGTACACAGTTGACAGTTCATGTGAAACTGCAATGTATCTAAAAGGGGAATTACCTCCTTGGAGATGCTGACATAAACCATTCGAGACCAAAATCTAGGCCGCTAGGCCTAGATTTCAGTAACGTGATCTATGTCACGAGTCTAATAAACACATGACGGCCCGGGCCAGCAACCAAGTGTAGCCGATCCGGGCATGTGACTATCAGTGACTTCAACCATGTGACGCTACTCACAGTAGGGTCCTTAGGGTTTACTAAGACACAACAGAATTGTATTAGCATGCGAAGTTTCTCAATCGCCCGATATAAGGCAAATGGAAATAACTCACGGGTTTAGGGTTTAGGAGCGCTATACCATGCACATGTTTATCCAAAACACTGCACCTGCTAACAATCCGCTAGTTGAATGAGTTGATTGAGAAATCTAAGCGCAATTTTGCTCAAATTTAACCAAAGACAATGGTTTCTCACAGATGATTATAACAACGCGGCGTTGAAACTAAGTTTCACGTTGCTTTCCCTTCTTGTCAAGTTTTCGGGCAAACCTTGTAATAAGACCTGGCGGCGCGGAGGAGCCTATGACCACATCAGAGATGCGGGAACGGCCCCACGCAGACGAAACTCTAGCAACCTCAGTAGATTCCACCCGGGGGCAAACTGTAGGTCTAGACTCACCGGACGGTGCTTCCAGAGCAGAGCGTTTTAAGCCCTGGCTAGATGTCTCCCCCAGACTAGGATTTTCGTATCCTGACCACACTTCAATCTGATAAAGATCATCGGCAACTTCAGGAGAAGGAGCCCGACCAAGGTCAGGCCTGTACGAGGTAAGATCATCGAACAAGTTGTGATCCATACTGGTCAATACCATGCGCTTCCAAATGTTGGTTAGATCAAAAAGATTGCGGGTTCGCTTTCTAGAGACTAACCATCGCGCGCGCATCAACGAATTCAACTTTGTCACATCAAGAAGTACCTTACTGCCCTCGACCCGTCCAAGATTGCACCCTTTGCAAGTAACAACCTCATCTGAGAAGTGAGCTGAAAAGCCTGTGTCTTCAAGCAACGTCAGTTTTCCAAGTTCCGCATTTGTATTAAAGTAGGATTGCGGAATCTTATCGTCAGCCCAGTGCTCCATAGCCTGGCGCCACGTTGATACAATGGTATCGCCAAATTCTTTGGCATTGAAATAGTTCAGTACGGGATTGAACTCAGACTTGAGAACGACAAAAGTCGTCTTCTCCCTATCCTCTGGTATGACCTTCAGATTCTGTCTCTTTTCCCAGATGTCGAGTACTTTGCCTCGAGTCCAAGATTTCAATAATCCCATCGGGTAGCCACGAGCAACATATAAACCCTGTAATTCATATATTGCATCATTGTATAACTTGCGTGAGCTACAAAGTCCGGCTATCCTAGACATCTCACCTACAAAAGTACCCCGTTTGGTAGTTAATGGGGGGTGAGACCTCATGGTAATGCCTGCTGGAGTGGTATCTGGCTTTTTTGTCTTTTTTTTTTTTTTCTTTTCTTGTTCATTTTTGGAATGCTCTCCCTTCTTTTTTTCCCCTTCCCTTTTTTAGGGGGTGCTTGTGGCAGTGGTGGGTTGTTTTGGTTTGCTTGTTTTTTTTTTTTTTGGGGGGGTGGGTCCTGCAGGACCACTATTCATTTCATTTCTTCTCTCTACTCTGTATTTTTTGGAACAGAGTCAGTCAGTCAGGGGACTGAAAAAATATATGTATATTATACTACACCTCATGACATCCCAAAAAAATTCGTACCTCAACTGAATTTCCCACTGGACATTTTGTATACACACCTAAGGTGTGTATACTCTCCCACACTTTCCCATGATCCAGAATTGCCTCCACCAGTGCACACTGTTACAGTCACATCCTTTTCCTCTTTGTCAGATATGTACCTTTACTCAGTGGACCTTTGTTATCCCACCCTTCTTTCTTACTCATACTGACTGCACATGGACACCATCTCTGTTCATAATTACCTTCATATTCCCTTTCTTAGCTTGTTACAACTCTGTTTCCTAAATCTTCCCACAGTCACTTATTAACCTCCTGTTGTGCATTCCCACAATACTCTGACATCCAAATATTGGTATGCATCTGCACAGCTGACTCATTACTCTCCCACATTTTCCCATAGTAAACTTATGTATCTTCCTGTAATCCACTTCCACACTCCACAAAATTGTCTGACAGCCAAATTAGCTTCCTACACATGTTCCCACATTTGAATTAGCTTCATCTACACAATCCCACAAGCACCAACTTTCCCACACCTACATGCAGATTTGTACATCCCCAACAGCTGACTTGTACTGCCCCACATGTTCCCATGGCCAAAATAACATGTTTCCCACGCAGTCAAACTAGCTTCCTGTGTATGATCCTATACTCTGCTAAGTTTCCTCACAATCATATTGACTTCCTACAATATATTTACAAGAAGCCAGTAACTGAGACTTAAAATTGATGACTGAAAATTTGGGTCATGATATACAATTATGATTGTGTGTGGGATTAGTCCTAACAATCATAAATGTACCTAACTGTTACCAGCATGTCATGCACAGACTACCTTTCTGACATGTCACCAACACATCACATTGGCCATAGTCCAAAAAAATCAAGAAGCATTTGACACATACTACTTTTCTCACATGCCACCATCCCTTTCTGACATAAATGTAAAATTTCCCACAGTCTTGAAACAAGAATATAAACATGATATCATGTAAAGGGACCAAACCTGACCCCAAATACATAAATCAGATGATGCTAAACACAATACATCATGAGATATTTGCAAGTTTCTCCCAGAGAACTGGCAATGAAAAAAAGAAAAGTCAAAATCATAATGTCCAGTGTTAACTACCAAGTGTGGATGGAGTGAATCATGACCATGATAAGCAAATACAGTATGGTTTCAAAGTAGGTAGAGCCTGTGATTACTGGATTGTTGGGACTGGAAAATGTGACATGTTGGTGACATATGACAAAAGTAGTCTGTGAGTGAATAAAATGATTCTAACTTGTGGGAACATGTGACATACTGGTGGTATGAGAAATGAGTCAAGAAGAGTCATGATTCTCACTTTTTGGACTGTGGGAAAATGTGACATGAGAAAAGGGCCAACCTCTTGCCATGGTTCTCACTTTTTGCACTGTGGAAAAATTTGTCAATATTGTGACATTGAGTGTGTGACGCATGAGGAAAGTACATCAGAAAGTATTGAGAGTTACATAGGAATACTACAGTGACTTAGAAAAGTGATTCAATGTTTGGTGCTTTTGGACTGTTTGTAGAATAACTCAAGAACAAAGACAAATAATGGTAAATCATGAGGGGCTGAATAAGAGCAGTACTATCCCTGATCAGTAGTTTGACCAGATTGTCAGTTCAACCAGTCACAGATTTGTCAGCATAACATAACACTCTCTTTTCAATCTCTGCAATGGTGTTACAGTTCTCTTTTCATTTCATCCTTCTCATAAGATCGTTTCATCTTCATCATTATTACTGTGCATCATACAGTCTGGATGCTATCTCCTTTTTGCAGTTACCTTCATGTTTCCTTTCTTAGGTAGCTACAACCTCATTTCCTTTTACAGTTTCCTTTGTTCTCTAAACATATATAAACCTCATGTACTGTAGAGTAACTCCAGTTACAACTTAGATGAGTTTTGCTCTCTACAGCCCAAATGACAACTCCTGGGAACCCGAGCGCAATCTAAGCAATGCTGTGGATGTGTTACAGGCATATAAACTCAGAAGATGGCTATGAAACCACATGTCTCAATATTGCAACCGCCAAACCCTCGAACAAAATATTCATTATACAAAAGGGCAGTACTTCACGGTCCCCCCCCCTTCCGCGTGGATTCCATGTGGATTCCATGGATTCCACATGGATTCCACATGGAATCATACTATATTACAATAAGTAAGTAACAGCATGTGGAATCCATGTGGAATCCACACAGAATCCACATGGATTCCACATGGAATTACAATAAGTAAGTAACAAATCAATGTTGCTCATGCATTTCACCAGATATGAATGAGTTATGCAGTTATTGAGCATGATGTTATGACACCTGGTTGCACTTGGTTGTCCTCTCATATATTGTGACTATTTGTACATTCAAATGTTGTTACAGGGTGCTACTACTCACTACTACTATCACTACCATCACTACTATCACTACTATCACTTTCAATGTCATCCTGTTTATCTTGATCATCATTCTGCCTTTTCACCACCTGCACTGTATGATATGACAACATTGTGTGGAGGAACCAATCAAAATTCCCTGGTGTCATCCTCTTTAAAATTGATTCAAAGCCACCCAACCATGCATTCAACTGCTCACATGCCTGAGTATTAAATGCATTCTTCTGGTAAGGGTCTCCATCATTGTTTGTCCCTGTGATGACCAAGTTGGGTGCTGAACCATTTAATGGTGCAGGATTGCACCATTTACGGCAAAGGGCATCTGTTGCACGATGATTTGTGTAGTGATAAGAGTCAACAATGAATCTGCTTGTCTGACTCCACCTCTGCCAACTACCATCAGCAATGCTATGCTTCAACACAAGGCATGCCTTATCAATACAGATATAATCAGGCCTTGACTCTTCAACTGGATAAACATGATCTAAGAACTGCAAGATATTAGTTGGTGACTCAGCCTTTGGAAACTTTGCCCATGCCACTACAACTCCACATGGAGCACATATAGTTTCAACACAATAAATCCTTGATGGCACAAATGCATCTTTGTCTCTGCTTGTGCCAGCTTCTTGATCATGTGGCTGTTGCACCTGTTGGTTGGCTTGCATCCATGGCCAGCTATCATCAGGCCGCCTAAGGGCTCTCTTATATCCATTCAAGGTCCTCTGTCTATGATTTCTCCTATATCTGTTCCACCTCTCCTGGTGAATCTGACAAGCCAATGTACCCTGTACAATGAAGTTTGAGCAATTGGCAACATGGCATGTTGTCCCATACATATCCTCATGGAATGCACAGTATACCCCTCCACGTGCATTCACCAGCTCTGATATACAGTCAGGGAATGCACATATTGAATGTCCAACTACAATTCCATCCACTACAACCATTTTCACTGGTGATGTAGTTTCCTCAGCTGTTGGCCCCTCTGCAGCTGTAGCATTGACTTCATCAAACCCCACAACAGCTGAGTTATCATTCTCTACTAGATTTGCAGTTCTCCTGTACTTCTGTGTACATTCATCACATGTATGACCATTAGCAGATCTGATCAGACCACCTTCTCCCAATACACGATAAGCTTCCTTTGTGACTTCATCAATGGAGAGATTATCTTTCAAAGTCAAGTTTAAGTCAGCCATGGATCCCATGAATCTTATTGACTCCTGTACAAAAGCTTGCCATATTTGTCTGTGGCTCACTTTTCCAGATGATGTGACTTTGTCACTAAAAGCATTGTTCCAGAATGCTGTATATGCTGAAATGGATGCATGAAAATGATATATGCCATTCATAACTGCAGAGGTAAATTCCCTATCAACCCACAATTGATGACCAAGTTTTATATATTTTGCTGAGTTCAAGTACACTTTTTCATACTGGCCTTCTTGATCAGAAGGTGTGCGCTCATGATCAGCATAGTATGTTGTCTTGCAACTCTGACAATGTCCTGATAAGACTTGAACATCTTCATGAATGCAAAAGTCTTTAATCAAAGTGACCAATGGTATGTCTCTTATCTTTGTTGACATAGGTAGGGAACGTGGCTTGCATGTCATTGTCTCACAGACCACAGCATCTGGACATATGATATGGATAGGTTGTATCTCCTTGTGTGAGATGGGCTTAAGTTTGCCAGTAAATTGTCCTGACTTATTGTATGGCTTGAGGTTCAGCAATTTGGCTAACTGATCAAGCTTCATTGCAACTGCAGTTGTGAGTTGGTCATCATCTTGTCTAAAATGCAGGTCTTTCTGATTCAATATGCAACCATCATTATTTTCAACCCTTTTTCTGAGTGGACGTGCAAGGGCTTTTATCCATGAAGTGGCAGATGTAGATCTCTCTTCTTGGAACCTTGCTTTCTGCTGGCACCCATGCAAACTCAATAGCTGTACATTCTCTGTTATACTGAACAAAATGACAAGAACACTTGTCAATGAGATTGAAGAGCTGAAGTTCTGCTCTATGAAAATACTGAAATCTTTGAAGAGTATTTCTGGGAAAGGTCTCTCATTAACTGGTGCTGCACACACCAAAGGGAGCCATGATAGAAGGACCAGCATCCCAAATCCTGCATGCAGACCTTTGAACATAAAAATCAAGCTGTGGATTGCATAAAGGAACCAAAGACTATCAAATTTAAAACTACATGATTCCAAGTTCATGATTTATACATGTGTGCTTACTTGGTCTTCCCTTGGCCCTTGTAACATGCTTCTTTGAGCTTCCTTCTTCCTTCTTCTTCTTCTTCTTCTTCTTCTTCTTCTTCTCATCAGAATCATCAGAATCATCATTGCTAGCATCATCCCTTTCATCCATCTTCTTTCCCTTCACATTTACCCTTACCCTTGGCATCAGTTTTCTTGTCTTTCTCATTCATCCACTTCTCCAAATCAGTGAAGGTATATGATGCTTTTTCATCTCCCCAAAGGTCAACAGCAGTGAGTGCATCTTCCTCCTCATTCAACCACTTGTGCATCTCAGGATATTTTGGCAATCTGGAGAATATCTTCTTGAGGGTCCTATGCCACATTGTCTTTCCAACAAATAATTCAACTATCTCTGTCTCAGAGGGCTTCTTGATATTCCATTCACCTGCAGCAGCCATCCTCCCAGAAGTTGCAAGAGCTGCAAGGCAAGCCTTGTATTTTTTGTAGTACAAGAGAAGCCCTCCCTCATTCTTGCCATAGTCTCTCAGTAAGTGGTTAGGGATACCAAAAATATGCACAAGGTCACTCTTGTAGTCAGCCACTGGCTGTTGAGCAGCCTGAGTGAGTGCAGGGGTACCAGACACCTGTCCCTGATGAAAATCATATGTGGCTGACCTTCATCCTCCTAAACCATCTCAGTGACATTCTAAAATAAATGTGTAATTATACTCACCAAGGCTACACACAAGCTATATTCACCACTTTCTTTCTCCCAGAAAATTGGGTCATTATCCTCCAAGGCTGTCTGAAAGTGGCCTTTGACACTCCAATCACCTTCTTCATAGACAAAGATCCTCTTATTCTTCTCTGCAAAAATATGAATAGGTCACTGAATTTGAATGGTTGTGTCACTTACTCTTGACAGGTGAATAGCGCTTTGCTAATTCACCTAGGACTGGTGCCAGATTCCCACTAACCTTTACTTTCAATGTCATCTGAGGCTTTCTGGCAGATGGATCCTCTCCACTATTAAAGACCTTCAACTTCCCAATCATAGGCCCCATGTCTCTTTCTGATAAATCCTTGGAATCCCAATGTTAAAAACATTTCCAGTTGCCCTCCACGAGAAGTTCCACCTGTGGTGCGAGAAGCACCTTGAAGAACAGGAAGACTATCCTTCTGAACTACTGTCCACATGTCAATGGGATGCAAATGATTGAAATAATTCTAGAGTACCTTCATTTTCACCAAATACATTCAAAGTGGTGTTTTTCTATAATGTCACATATATCAGGTTCTGGTAAGGAGTAGAAATCAAGTTTACCCTTTAAGATGGCCTTCAGATAGCTCTTCTTCAATTACTTCTTCAGTAATGTCAATCTTGGCCACAATATGAATAATTGATCTTGTGGCTTGATATGAAAAATAAATACCTTGGACAATTCTTCTTCAATCACACCTCCTTCTCCATTGTCATCCTTCTCCAGATGGTCTCCTGAAATACTCTCCTTAAACCCAGCACTCTGATTGAATAAATGTTGCATGTTTCAAAATTTAAATATACCTTGTCACCACTCTTCTCACTGACTCCATCATCTTCTCCTTCAGTACCCTCCAACTCAGACTCTTCATCCTCACTCTCAGTGCTTGATGCTTTATACTCATGCTCACTGCTCTCTTCATCCTCAGACAGCTGATCTTGACCTTGAGAACAATATAATTTGACTGAACAAGAATGAAACACAATGACACTTACCTTGAGCATTGGAACGTCGTACACGTGTGCTGGATTGGCTAGGCCTAGCACTGAGAAACTGGACAGTTGCAGAACGTGGATGTTCTGGTGGTGCAACTGTGATTCCACTATTCTCTAGAATTGATTCTGAACTGTAATAAGTCAGCAATATGCCAATATGTATTTTATTGACAATTTAATATATATATTATAATATAAATTTACGTTATGTTGAAATGTCAATCATGGTGGTAGTGGAGATATGAAAAAGTGGTGGGAGGAGGGTAGGTAGAGTGGTGGGAAGCAAGTGGTGCATGGGCGGGGATAGGCAAGACCATGGGATAGGCCAGGTACGTGGTGGGTGGGTGGTGGTGCATGGTTTAGTGGCGTGAAGCAAGTGGTGCAGGGGGCGGGCATAGACGAGACCATGGAGGGGCCAGGTGTGTGGTTGGTGCAGGTATGGGCACAAAAACGATTGCAGGAGGGTCCAGGTGGGTTGGGAAGCGTCAGGCGATTGCGAGGTGTCCGGTTTGTGAGGGAGGAAGGGCCAGGAGGTGCCAGGTGTTCGTTTGAGGGCTGGGTGCACAGTTGGCGCAGGTATAGGTGCAAAAACAATTGCAGGAGGGTCCAGGTGGGTTGGGAAGCATCGGGAAGCATCGGGAAGCATCGGGAAGCGTCGGGCGATTGCGGGGTGTTCAGTTTGTGAGGGAGGAAGGGCCAGGAGGTGCCAAATGTTCGTTTGAGGGCCAGGTGTGCGGTTGGTGCAGGTATGGGCACAAAAAAGATTGTGGGAGGGTCCAGGTGGGTCGGGAAGTGTTGAGCGATTGCGGGGTGTCCAGTTTGTGAGAGAGGAAGGGCCAGGGGGTGCCAGATGTTTGTTTCAGCGGAATTGAGGTGTTTTGTGGGTCGTTTGGGTGGGATTGGATGAGGAAAGGTAGTACCATACATTAGTGAACGAAAACAAGTAGAAAAAGATGTGCAACGTACCGGGTCAATGAACTACTTGTGCCAGCAGACGCTGCCACGTCTTCAAGGGCATGTATAGCCGAAGTTTTCCTGTCAAAGCATCCAGTGGTTAGTACCATATTGCTAGGGAAAAGAATGGCCACGCACCGTGACCCCTTGCCACCCAGATGCTCGCTCTCCCCCTCATCCCTGCATGGTTTTTTGGCAGCCCGCTTTTTGATTGATCGCTCCGATGCTTCTGATATACCTCGTTTGCGACCGCTTCAAGACTTGTGTGGTGATGTGGTGGCAGCATTGGTGTGCGATCGTGTGCTGACCATGTCGACAAAGGTGTCCGAGCTTGGGTGTGACAGTGTGACAATCACGATGTGGAAGTTGTGTGGAGGCCATGTGGAATATTCTGTGTGAACAGTTTGTGGAATGGATGTGGAATGGATGTGGAATGAGCATGGAATGCTCAGCCAATTATAGTGGACCACCAACTAGGTGGAATGATGTGGAATCCATGTGGAATCCACCACATTCCATGTGGATTCTGCGTGGAATAGGGGGGGGACCGTGAAGTACTCCAATATCCGGGTACATCCGGATGTAGCATATGTTTTGTATGCACTGGACAGGGATACAGATATGGGATTGCTATTTCCTTTTCAACTTCCCGTTTCCAGTTGTTGATTGTCCATTGTTTTTCTTCACTGAACCCCTGTTTGGGTTCAGTGTCTGCAGCTTGCCAATCCGCCACACAAGGGATGGTTCCATTGTACCAGTTGGCATCTGCCCCTGCGGTTCTGGTTAGCAACTTGCTAGGTCCAGATTGGACAGTTACCACTTGGGCATATGACATGGGCGCTGAAGTTGAGCATGCTGCCGAGGATTGTCCTGCTACCTAGGACTGAATGGTGGAGGCTTGTGCCTTCCCCTTTTTAGATTCCTTTTGTCCACCAAATCAGGCGAACTTGTTGTATTTGCTGTGTCCCTCCATAAGCTTCATGTCCTTCCACATGTAGGATTCATCTTCGTGTGGGCGCAGCACAGCTCTTTCAACGACATGATACATGTTGTTCTTGTGATGATCCTGGAGACCAAACTTGATGGTCTTGTTGCACATCTCTGGTTCCCAGGACAGGATCTGCGTTACTGTTGGAGTCAAACTTGTTATAAAATTCTTTTTTGAACAGGTACATGTAACAGTACCCACTCCTTTGCCATGGCTGATCCTTGGGGATGTCTGTGATGGGTGCACTTGGTAACTTGGGACAGGTCAACACCTTGACCCAGTCATCCGTGTATGTAATATCTTCCCCAATGAGTTTGAGGAAGTCCGCTAGTCCTACTAATGGAGATGTGCCAGGGTCGCTCTTCATCATGAGTGGTGAGACCAGGAATGGCGTGTTGTACCTGGTTGGCATGTCATTTTTTCTAAGATGTGCCTTCATGTATGGATCAGGTTGTTTCCCATCCAACTGTTCCTGGTTTGTGATCTCTGTGGTCGCCCTGTTGCAACTATGGGTTTTGATGTTCCCATTTTCAGCATGCATTAGCCGATTCCGCTCTTTGGGTGACAAGACCAAGCCATTGTGTCATAAAGTGATGATGTTCCAGCCCATCAACAGGAGCTGGATATTCGACAGCGTGTCAAATAGTCATTGCCAGATTTCAGACTCCGGATCCATATTGTGTAGCAGCCCTTCCAGGGTCTGCCTATCTTTCTCCATTTGGGCGAACTCCTTCTCAACCCATTTCTGATACCAGATCTCATCCCAGTGTTGCCTGAGGAGTTCTTCCCAGGCCAGCTGGAACTCGTAGTGTCATTGATGAATGGTGTTCCACAGTGACTGTGTAGTGTCATTGTCACGTGTATGCGTTAAGCTATGCAAGAGAAGTCCTACCAGTGCCAGAACCATATACGCACTGAACCCATGGCTAACTATCTGACACCTTCGTTGTCTGACCACCTTTGCAGTCAAGTTCCACACTCATCCGCAATGCAAACCGTCCATAGTCACAAGACAAGCCCCCGCAATACCAAACCAGCATTACCTGACTGCACCAACTAGCGCCAATGTTGGAATAGCTATTATCTACATACAGACACTACAAGCATAGATATCATATCTACATATAGTAGTCACATTGTTTGTAGCTATTTACGACACACATCACTGGCAATGAGTTGAACTCATCACCTTGGAATGGGCCTGACACTTGTCATCCACTGCTGGACAATTCCTTCAATCTGGGTCACAAGATCTACACCTCAGAATCCAACATGGTAGCAGCAAACATGTTGCTGACAGGATTGACACAGGAACATGACAAAAATGGCAAGTTCAACCATTCCACAGCCATGTCACAGGTAGTAGGCCCGTTAAACAAAGCTATATCTCATGGTTGACAACGCCATAATTGGGGCACGCATCACAGAATGAGTCCAAACTCATTCAAGGTATCATTAATGTCATTACAATGCCATTGACATGATGGGGATCCAAGCAGCACTTGAAAAAGTCAACAATGTGACACCATGACAAAAATGCACAATAGCCAAAGTCATTGCACATGTGCTTACAGGCACTCTACACACCATCATATCCACTCTGAGCACAGCATCAAGCCACACCATATATTACCCACAACTATGTGAACCCAAGCCAAAACCATCAAACTCAACATACAGTCACGGATCGTTACGTCACACGTCACAGGACAGCACCACAGCAACCAACGGCTGCAAGCATGCCCGCACGTGACACATCAACAACGAGGGACAGGAAGGCGGGGAAAAAGCGGTAGAATGAGGAGATGGATAGGTAGATGAGGACATGGCAGGAGGAGGAAAGGTGAAGGAGCAGGTAAGACAGGTGGCACACAACTGCCAACCAACACCAATGAGAAAACAAACTGGCTGACCACATTCACGACAATACAGGCACAATTCGGTGCAGGTCCATCAAGACCTTAATAAACTGAAACCAGAATTGTGGTGGCCAAGGGAATGCAATCGACAGGAGCACCCAGCACAGCATATAATTGCACCTGAATGATGTGGCAGTGACACGATATGATGGAGCAGTCCATGGCAAGACCTTAATAAACTACCTGACAACATGCACACACACTCCCAAGCCAATGACACCCAGTGAGAAATCGCCCGGATGGAATCTGTTAGGTTCCGTTTGGTGCGGTGTCGGCCTGCCGTGCTCGGATCAAATTTGCCATCTTCCCGTTTTCCTGCTCCCCTCCACTCTCTTCTGCTTGCCTCCTCTGGTTAGCTAATGCCGTGCATGTACATATCGATTTTTTCAATTGAAAATCCTTTTCTGTTGTGCATCGTCAAAATCTCTAAGTCCCTCGATCAATTCCAACCATTGCACAACAACTTGAATGGACGTGCCCCCGAGATCCAGCCAACTTAAGCTTTGCAAATGTCCAAAATGTCTACGAAGCTCGGATAATGGCAAACTTCTCAAACCAACCACTCACTGGCGCCATACTAAATGGTTGCAGGAAGAGGAAAAAATGGCACGACGAGAAGCACTTTTTGAACAGTTTGGGTTCGAAGTGCCAACTGTTCCTTCGTCGTCGACTGGTGGTTCAAATCGGACACAGAGAAGGAAAAAGCATGCAAAGGTACGTCCCATTTCCTCTACAAGCACAATGGATGCCAGAATATGAGCCGCTTGCAGACAGTTCATGTCCCCGAGCCACAGGCTCCTCCTGATATTGACATGGACTTGGGGGATCCCTCAGGCGACTTCATAAACAATCAAAATCATTTTGATCCACAGAATCCCGATAACTATGAAGGTGCTATGGGTGACATACACAACGATTCAATTCAGCAAGAGTTGGAGCTCTTTACAGTGCCCCACATAGTCCCACTGGACTCCCGGGAATTCCCGGGACTGGCTGGTGGCTGTCAAAACCAATTTTCGCTGCCAAAAAAACCCGGGACTTGACCAGGACCCTACAGGGAGTCCTGGCCATGCCCCCAGGCATTCCCGGGATTCCTGGGAGCCCAAGGTCCCGGGAGTCCTGGGGAGTCCCGTCGCTGAACGAGCCCAGCTATATATGCTGGGCTATTCAGTCACGTGAACGGTCAAACGCGCGCACGACGCGCCGTTGATTCAATGTGACGTGTCACACGTGATCTGTCACCTGCCCGACACACTGCTGACGCCCGTCGCCTCCGCCATCTACCAACGCACCTACCACCGCTCCACGCCCACGATGAACCCCCTCCACTCACCACCCAGTCCCTACCTCTCCCATTCGCCTTGCCCTCTCGCCTCTCGCGCTCTCCCCCTCTCCCCCTCTCGCTCGTTCGCCTTTTCCCCCTCTCGCTCGTTCGCCTTGCCCTCTCTCCTCTCGCCCGTTCGCCTGTTCGCCCTTTCGCCCTCTCCCCTCTCGCCTCTCGCCCGTTCGCCCGTTCGCCTTGCCCTCTCGCCCATTCGCTCCCCCGCCCGTTCGCCCGTTCGCCTTGCCCTCTCGCCTCTCGCCCGTTCGCCCTCTCCCCCTCTCGCCATTTGCCCTCTCCCCCTCTCGCCATTTGCCCTCTCTCCTCTCCCCTCTCGCCCTCTTGCCCTCTTGCCCTCTCGCCGTTCGCCCTCTCGCCATTTGCCCTCTCCCCCTCTCGCCATTTGCCCTCTCTCCTCTCCCCTCTCGCCCTCTCCCCTCTTGCCCTCTTGCCCTCTCGCCCTCTCGCCGTTCGCCCTCTCGCCATTCGCCCTCTCCCCCTCTCGCCCATTCGCCCTCTCCCCTCTCGCCTCTCATCTGTTCGCCCTCTCCCCCTCTCGCTCGTTCGCCTTGCCCTCTCGCCTCTCATCTGTTTGCCCTCTCCCCCTCTTGTTCGCCTTGCCCTCTTGCCTCTCGCCCGTTCGCCCATTTGCCCTCTCCCCCTCTTGCTCATTTTCCTTGCCCTCTCGCCTCTTGCCCATTTGCCATTTGCCCTCTCCCACTCGCCCTCTCGCCGTTTGCCCTCTCTTTTTTTTTTTTTTTTTTTTTTTTCACATAGAAAATCTTATTGATCTGCGTAGTGTCAGACTACACAATGTGACTAAACAGCACTGCCATATAAAGCTGTACATAGGTTATATAAAGTAACCTAAAGAAAACCAAACAAAAAAAGAAAAACATATATGTAATGAGTTGACAACACAACTAATAACAAAAGCTGTTTGCCCTCTTGCTGTTTGCCCTCTCCCCCTCTCCCTCTCGCTGTTTGCCCTCTCCCCCTCTCGCCCTCTCACCATTCACCCTCTCCCCCTCTTGCCCATTTGCTCTCTCACCCTGCCCTCTCCCCCTCTTGCTTGTTTGCCCTCTTGCCCTGCCCTCTCGCCCGTTTGCCTGTTTGCCCATCCCCCTCTCACCTGTCGCCCTCTCACCTATTGCCCGTTTGCCCTCTCGCCCTGCCCTCTTGCCCATTTGCCTGTCCCCCTCTCACCTGTTGCCTGTTGCCCTCTTGCCCATTTGCCCTCTTGCCTGTTGCCCTCTCCCCCTCTTGCCTCTTGCCCATTTACCACCCTCTTGCCTGTCACCCTCTTGCCTGTCACCCTCTCACTCTGTTGCCCTGTTGCCTCTCACCCTGTTGCCCTGTTGCCCTGTTGCCCTGTTGCCCTCTCACCCTCTCACCTCTTGCCCTTGTTTCTGCTACCCTACCTCATTGTCCCACAGTGAATAAATGTATCAATAACTGTATAAATACAACTGATTGTACATTATTTAAATAAAATAAAAATAAAAATCCACTTTTACACTACCTTGGCTGAGACTGGCTGAGACTAATCACCTGATCAATTAGTCAGCAATGATATTACCTAGCCACTCACAACACACAACACCTCACCACCATCATGCACTTTTCCACTACCAGCCTTGCCCCAGGACACCCAATGCCCATCCTACCACCTGCCACATTGCCTATGCTGTCCACTCACCACACCATCACTACCATTAGACCACCATGGCTCAGTCATGGTGGAGATAGGAGGCATATTCAGGTTGATATATTTACACTGTCACTTAGTTAACAAAATAGAACACCCCTTTTATTTTTTCTGTGTTGGAAATTGGATGTCAATTGATGAATGAGACAGGAACCCAGAACTCAAACCATGATGATCACCAGAACTCAAACCATGATCACCAGGTGGCTGGTATGGCAATTGTGAAAACCTTTATTGTTTTCTGTGTTGGAAATTGGATGTCAACTGTCAAATGGGCATAAGTAACAATTAACAAATGAGATGGGAACCCAGAACTCAAACCATGATCACCAGATGGCTGGTATGGCAATTGTGAAGACCTTTATTTTTTGTGTTGGAAATTCAAATGGACATAAGTAACAATTGATGAATGAGACAGGAACCCAGAACTCAAATCATGATCACCAGATGGCTGGTATGGCAATTGTGAGGACCTTTCATTTTTCCTGTGTTGGAAGTTGCATGTCTGTTATTGAAAATGGGGTGAGAAGTTGGTTTGGTGTAGGAAGTTAATTTGACTGTGGGAAAATTGAGTCCAGTGTGGGAATTCATACACAAAGTTGGTTTGTGGGGTTAAATTGGCTGTGGGAAAGTTTAGTATAGTGTGGGAACTCATAAAGAAAGTGGTCATTCTGTGGGAAATGAAGGAAGAGTGAGAATATGCACAGGAAGCTATTCTGACTGTGGGAAAATGTAGAAGTGGTTAGTTGACTACTATTTGTCTGATGGGACAGTGTAATGTGCCTATATATTGTGTATTTATTGTTATTTGTATGGTAGTATAGTGTAAAGTACTGATATACAGGTTAGTTGACCATGGGAGGCAGTGTAGTTGACCAGGACTGGGCCAGGACAATGGCAATATTTACTGTTATTTGCATTGTGGGGCAGTGTAATATAGCTGTTTACTGTTATTTGTATGGTAGGGATGTAAATTATTGAATATCTTCCCTGGTTGACATGACCAGGACTGCACCAGGACCATGCCAGGACTGAGCCAGGAGTCCTGGTAGTGTCCCATTCAAAATGCAGGAAATGCCAGGACTGAGCCAGGAGTCCTGGTAAGTCCCGGGGAAGTCCCGGGAGTCCCACGGGACTATGTGGGGCAGTGTAAAGTACTGAAGAGTTGCCACATTCCGCAAACTTCCCTCCTCCAAATCACGATCTCAAGGAAGTTCCCCAGTTACCACAACCTGGATCCGAGCCCATAGATGAAGGGGGGAGCTCATCAGATGGTGAGAATGGGGAAATGACGACTGGAGATGATGACGAGGGTGAAGACGATGATGAGGGCATAGATTTGCCTTCCGTCAGCACAGACAATCCATGGCCTCAGCCAGTTCTACCAAAGTTGGCACTTGCAAAAGATATGATCGAGAACATCAAGGCAGCGCGTTTGGAAGATGACCTTGACGAAAATATGCTTGCAAAGCTTAAATGCCCCCCCTGAGGAACCTGAGGTGCTCGATGACATGACGCTCTTCTCAATGTCTATTTTCAACCATCTCATCCCTTGTTCGGAAAGAATATATGAGGCTGTCCGAACCACAATCCAACGATTCACTGGTCATGAGCTTGATACGCACCACATAGTAAAGAGCAAAATTGAACATGCTACAACAGTAACACAGATACAGACCGACATGTGCATCAAGGGTTGTGTGGCCTTTGCAGGGCCTTTGAAGGAATTGAACAAATGTCCAAAGTGTAACGAGGATCGATATGAGAAAAACAAGAAGACTAAGAAGATGCAGCCCAGGAAGCAGTTTTACACAATCCCGGTGGGGCCGCAAATCCAGGCAATGTGGTGCACTCCCAAAGGCGCTGACCGCATGAGGTATCGCGCGCAGAAAACAGCTGAAATCATTGAAACTATTCATGCCACGGGCAAGATCCCAGCATATGAAGATGTTGTACATGGTTCGGAGTACCTCAATGCCTGTCGCGCAGGCAAAATCAGCCCCGATGATACCCTTTTAATGTTTTCGCTTGACGGTGCGCAACTATACCGTGATAAGGAATCGGATTGTTGGTTCGCTATCTGGGTTGTACTGAATCTCAGTCCAGATTTACGCTATCAAAAAATATATGTCCTTCCGCCTTTTTTGTCCCCGGCCCCAACAAACCAGACAATATGGAATCATTCCTTTTACCATCTTTCAGACATGTCTCAGCACTACAAAAGCAAGGACTCACGGTTTACGATGGTTGTCAAAAGTGTCGAATAAACTCTCGCCCCTTCTTTGGCTTTGGAACAGCCGATACAGTTGCTCTCCCCATCCTCAATGGAACCGTAGGACATCACGGGAACAATGGCTGCCGACAGAGCTGCGGGATGCCAGGTCGCCACGTCCCCAACAAACCTATGTATTATCCCGCAGCACTCAAGCCAGACAACTACACAGTCGTCAAGTGCAATCATGATGACGTTGACGTACGGAAATTAGGGAAATCCGAACCTGACTGCAGCAAATATCAACAGAACCTGAAAACAGTGCTTGCTTCATGCAATGAGGCACAGTTCAAGAAGTGCCGACGCTTAACAGGGATATCTGAGCCAAGTATCTGCCTTGGATTCCAGGAGAATTTGATGGTCCCTGTACCACGCTGCTTTACGCTTGACCTCATGCACCTCGTCTCTCTCAATATACCATCTCACTTGGTCTCAATCTGGCGGAATTCATCAGATATAAAAATTACATATGAGAATTCCCTTAAACCCGAGTTTATCGTGTTGGACGACATCAATATCTGGCAAGAACATGGGAAACTTGTCACGGCTACCCACTGCTACATCCCTGACTCATTCGATCGACTCCCTCGCGATCCTTCAAAAAAAATCAATTCTGGCTATAAAGCTATTGAATGGTTAAACTATTTCTGGGTGCTTGGCCCCGCGCTTTTCAGACTTGTGTTGCCAAGCCATCTATGGCAACATTACTGCAAGCTTGTCTGCGGAATCAGACTTCTCCATCAGCGTGTCATCACAGAAGAGGAAGTGAAAATTGCTCATAACTTGCTGACACAGTGGGAGTATGAATTTGAGTTACTCTACTACCAACGGAAGGTTGATCGACTCCACCTGGTGCGCCCGTGTATACATGCAGTCATTCATGCTGCTCGAGAAACTTTGCGATGCGGCCCACTCAATTTACTTGCACAGTGGGTCTTGGAAAACACAATTGGAAACCTGGGACGGGAAGTACATCAGCACTCCAACCCGTTCATGAATCTTTGCCAGCGTGGTCTCCTACGTGCTCAAACAAATGCACTCAAGGCTATGATCCCAGAACTGCATCCAGAGCCTCCATTACCACGCAATGCAGAGCCAATCGGTAATGGCTATGTGCTGTTGACAGCTCGAGACGAAGAGGATCATTTGATCAGAGATGTGATGCAGGTCCGTGCACTCATCGACTTCTTCACGCGACATGGTGAACCTGAAAGAATTTCCAATGGTAAATTTTCATTGCAACGTTGGGCGCGATTACGCCTTCCAAATGGGCAAACTGCAAGATGTGCCTGGAAGGAGATAGAGACTGGATTAACACGCAATTCCCGCAACGTCAAGGTAGTACTACCATCTTCATTTGTAATTTAGTGTCTGAATTACCTCTAGTTTTGGGACAATGGCTCCATATCGTTTGGAGAAGTCCAGTACTACTTCCAGATGAAGATGGGAAATGAACCCAAGCCGCTTGGCACATTCGCAATGGTCTCCAAATATACAAAAGCGGATGCAAACCTGTTGAAAGAGTCTTCCGACACACTTCGCGTCATAGATTATCAAGGCTCAGAAGGCCTTTGCATTATCGAAGCGAAGTCAATCTTCTCAGTTGTCGCTTTAATACCATTCATTTTGTCCGACCACGAAAAGAAAAATCCAGACATTTGCAAGCAGTACTCGCAATCATTTTTTGTTGGAGAAAAACCATTCCTGGATTTTACAACCACCACCATAGGTTCATCACAGCTGGATGTCAACGAAGCTGGTGTGTCGGCAGAGTAACCTTTTACGTACGCATGTCGCCACAGATTCACCAAGCGTGTTGAGAACACCTATGCATCAATCGTCGCTCTTTAACATTGTATATATAGTTTCCACCAGCTTGCAACTACAACACCGCTCATTCACTGCTATGCAACCCACAACGCCACCGCCTACCCAGGAACTTGACGAAATTCTTGGCAGAATGTATGAGCATATCGGAAAGCTTAAAGCCCGTGCTGCACGAGCGCCTCCAACCCCGTCAGGTTCATCTGTGACTGAGCCCGACTCTGATCCTGATAAAGATGAATCAGGCACAGTAAGTTTTTTATATAGCTGTACTTAGTATGAGTCGGACTGATACCAAATAGTCACCGCCTTGGCCTGACACTCCAGCACGCGAAACCATTATGAACATACACTTTCAGAACCTTATCACCTTCTGCGACAACTACCCGCCTATTCAGCGTGCATACCGCAATTTCTTGTATACAATGGATCCAGAATCTTTCAAACTCGTAACAAGAAGGCTTTGTCAACTTTCCGAAACAATTATTTTTCTTATGACGTGTCTGTCTTATCACATGGGACTAAGAATGGGTGGGAAGACGAGGAACAATTGTACCTTTGTCGAGTATTTGGGAGGGGCCAGTGGCAACTTGAGAAAGGCAAAGGAATTCATTGACCTTGCTGCTGAAGAGCTGCATGCTTATCAAGAGGCGGAAGAAGAGCAGGGAAGCAGCAGTAAGTTGTCTTATGAACTGCAATTCACACAACTCACACAATGTTCAGATTAATTAGTTTTTCTGTGATACACCATTGCGTATTGAAACAAGAATTGCATTTGGCAATGAATGTGTGCGCACGCAATCGTCTTCTATGTACTAGTAGTCCTGTACCTATTGCAGCCTTATTGTCACTAGTTTTTGCCTTACGAACACCATCGCCCAAGTATGTCATTGACGTGAGTAGATAGTCTATTTTAAGATCTTAGATAAGATATGTCGACTGTCTTCCCCATCTTCGTACAACATCGACATGTACCAGGGACACAACAGCGCTTCAAATTATGGAAGCCGAGCTCAACAAAACAGGAACCTACACTATGGACAGAACCATGGAGGCTATGGCTCGACCATGCAGTCGGCGCCATCACAGGTATAATGCACTCTACATGCTTGGTTCACTTACCCTCGTCCAGTTAAATTCAAACTACAACCTTACCCTCGACTTGCTGCAACATGCGACTATCGAGGCGCTTCTGAACAGTGGGAACAAAGAATTTGGCTGCATATATGCAGAGGCAGAAGAGGCGCGGGAGTTACGGTAACTTCTCGTCTTGTATATCCATCATCAAATACTAACAAAAACTTACAGGAAACAAGTAATAAAGCTGGAGACACAGGTAGAAGTGCTGAAGGCACTTCAAAAGGATCAAGCGTATGCTGCTATAGTCAGGCGCATACATGCACTGACCTCCCATGTCCTGGCAGCATGATGATGATGAACATGAATAGTATGAACAACAATACGACAGCTATGGCCAATCCCCCTCTGGTTCTCGAGACTCAGGTGAAGCTTCAGAACCGGGAAGTAGCGCTACGGGCCGCTTTCCCAAAGGCGTTCAATCCGGCCATTACACTCCCATTGAAGCAAGAGGAACAATATCCTCTGGTCACATTCTGGACCCACGACCAGTACAAAAAACAGAAGAGGAATGCTGGATCGCGTTATCGCTTCCTCCAGAACAGTGATGGCGAAGAGATAACCGAAGCACGGCTCAACGAGATCCGAGCATTCCTCCTTGGTGCATTTAATGAGCTAAAAGAACTTCTCGCAGACAATAACGCCCTCCCCCAGACCTGGGCGAACGCTACCAAGGGCCGCGCCGTGATAAATGCATGCCATTCTGAGCTCCATCGACGATTTGACGAGTTTACACTTTGCAGCGGAGACTGGAAAGCCCGCTCTTTCATGATCGAGTGGTATCCGAACTGGGCAAGGAACCATCTCGACTCTGATGGGGAGGACGACATCGAAATAACAAGTACTGTACCAGCAAAACGTGCTGCGGCCTCGGAATCATCATCAAAAAAGTCAATTAAGAAGATTAGAGTAAAGGAGGAGCCCAGAGTCATAATCCCCGAGATTCGCGACCCTTTGTACGCCCTTGAAATCTTGCTATATGCACTAACGCTTGCCACCACAGGGCATCTATGGACACTAATAACAATGCGGTACCTGCCACCGTTTTGAACAACAAAGCTTACTCTATGGCTTTCAATACCAATACCATGCCACCGAGTCCTGAGCCCAGCTTTGTTGGTGTACCAACGCCAAGTGCACTGACCAATGATTCCCTTCGTGAGTCAGGTGCCATGTCCGATGCTCAAGTTTTCAACAAAACTATGTACTCAAACACCTTACAAATGGTGCCCACCATACCTAGCATACTGATTCCAGGTGCGCAGACTGCTACTACCGCTTTCACACCCGTACTACCTGATGTAACTAGTGCACCACTGCCCAGCCCCACATCTGATGTGTCCGACGGCTTAAAACCCGCATTCACTATTCCCAATGTCATGCAAGCCTCAAGCACACCGGGTAATACCATTCCAGGGTCCGGAGCTCAGGTGGACTCCCTTCCTAAGTTTTTGCGTCTACTTCTACTCAATGCCACTCATCCAGCCTTCACCACCGTCAACTGATACCACTACCAACGAAGGATCTGGCATCACATTACCTGATCGGGAAGCGAATGGTGTTGGGGATCCTTCTCACCCACTTCCAGGATCCTCCATGCAAGCTCGAGTAAGTTACCAATTTTGTTTCATTTATTTGTACTGGTATGTCTTCATCTACTAGATTAAACTTACAGGACCACCACCGCAACAGCTGAGCATCGAAAATCTAGCAGTGAAGGGAGCCAAGAAGAGGGGCAGGAAGCCAACAGACGTTGAGATCGATCCCAACACGACAAACCCCAAGTACATCAATATCCATTTCTTTCCTCACTCCACTTACTGTTTGGAAGAGAACTTTTTGGCTTAGAATGGTTGTTGTCACTAGAATCCGAGGCGCCGCGCTCAATGACAGCGCTTAACGCAGCCTGGAAAGTGCTAGGAGAAACGGGGAAACAGGTACGCTATATAACTGACTCAACACGGACATCTGCTCAATCTTGAACTTACAGCCCTACAAAGAACAGAGTAAGATGCTTACAAGGTTCAATTTCATTGTGTTAGCATTGTAATGAGTTGATAGCGGGCTGCAGGGAACGTAAAGGAAAAGGAAAGGCAGTAATAGGGGCAGTGGAAGCAGCAGGGGAGTAGTGGAGGGGGCGAGAAGGCAAGGAAGTGGGGAGGTGAGGGGACGAGGGGAAGGTAAGCGAGCAGAGGGGAGTGGGAAGGATCAGAAGCGGGCAGAAGAGGACGGGGGGGAGCAGGACGAGCTAGAGACAAGCAGAGGGGGAGCAGAGGGAGCAGAGGCGACACGGACACATCAGAATCACGCAGATTTGTACAGAACACAACAGAATACAATTTTTGGCAGCACCAAATGTAAAGGAATCGGTCAAGGCAAAGTTGTGAGTGGATCAAAACAGATCAAACCCGAAAAGTCATCTCTGGTTTCATTTTCTCGGGTCCCCTCAGCTATCTCCAGTCTGACTGGGCAGAACCGATTTCGCCCGAGCATTTTCTGGCTGGGAATGACACCTCAAGAATCAGTATGAACAACTTAAAAATGGTACAGCAACCATTGACAACCCAACAACCACAACGGCATACCACCTTCTCCAGAGCTGCCAAGCACTCCATGGGCCAAGAAGTGACTTAACTTTGTCATAAACATGTCAAGCGATTCCCTATGGAGCTTTCAAAACTTGCTAGTTTGTGAATAATGGGACATACTTCCATACCACTGCCTCCAAATTCTGCTGTGAGACATTTAACTTTGATCTACAGTCATCATCAGGTGTTTTAGTTCGCATATATTGATGAATACACACCACAATTCATAAACATTTGTTAATAACTTCATATATGCAGAATTTTGAGATGATACTAGCATTTCATGAGTAGCTGCACCTATGATGTGCATTGATTCCATATTTTGAGGTGTATTAAACTGTGAACAATATATTTTATTCATGTTTTGGTGATGTAGTAATGCGCACCTGAATTTCAGGAGATAAGTTCCTTGAATTATAAAGTTGTGAGTCCCCTCACATGCTGCTGAATCTATGGCCATTAAAATTATCACATCTAGTGGGTCCTTTATTCTGTTTGAAGCATATATAAGCATGTTTCAATCACTTCAAGAGCATACTGAGTCGATTTCCAGTGACAGGCTCTCTGAGCTATATTCTATGTCACTATGGGCATCCTGTTGCCCATGTCCTGAAATAAAATTATCTCTAAGGTATTGGATGTCAAAATTATTCTGCATCTTGAGTATGATTAAAATGAAGCAATTAACAAGATATAGAGCAAAGCATCAAAAGCATCAAAAGTGTGATCGCATGATGTAACACTGAGTTATCTTATCATTCTCATGTGATCACGTCAAGCACATCAATGAAATTCTTAAAATAGATTGATCATATTCATTATGTAGATTGGAGCATATGATGGGGAGAAGACCAAGAAAGTGTGTGTAGAGACCTGTAGATGACAGTCAACAAGTGCTGGTTGCTCTTATTGTATGTGAGTAAGGTCAAATCTGTACTTGGAAATGTAACATATTAGCATTGTCAAACTTGCTCATGTGACCATACTGTTACAGTTTCCTCTTCGTTTCAGTCTCTTGTCTCAGCGGACCGTTTCATTTCCATCATTTCCCCTTACACTGCGCATTGTACAGCCTGGACACTATCTCCTTTTATAGCTACCTTCACATTTCCTTTCTTAGGTAGTCATTGCCTCATTCCCTTTACGGTTTCCTTTGTTCCCTAACTATATATAAACCCCATGTACCATAGAGTAACTCTAGTTCCAACTTAGATGAGTTTTGCTCTCAACAACGATTGACTTGAACGCTCTTCTCTCTCATCGTTCTCAAGACCTTTGTCATCATTTGAGTTAGTGTCTGAACTCTTTGTCCAGTGGCTGGGAGCGGACTGAGACTCTGCTTGTTGCTGTTGACTTAGAACGAACCACAATGAGGGCATCATCCGTAACACATACCAAAACATTGTCAAAATGGTATCAATGATTTCATTACTACACACCATGTGTACAGGCATATCAGGACGGAACATTCATTTTTTGTGACAATTTCATGACAACTTTCTCTTCTTTGACAATTGGTTTTTAACTTTGTCTGTATACTTCCACTCAACTACCTTCAAAAAATTTGAGTGAATTCAAAGGAAATGATTGTAGAAACTCACCTGTTTCCCTTCCTTTTTCTGCAGCTTTTGAATGACAAGGGAGATGGGGTGAGCAGAAGCAATGTCAACCTGTTTGGTGCAAAGCCAAACAGATGGAATGGCAGTCTAGTCAGTTTGTTTGGAGTTGGACTCTGGTTCCTCAGTAGACAGCTGTCCAGATAGACAGGTGAAATCAAGAAATAGCTTTTCCACGATGTAATAGCATTCAGTATACTTGTTCCACTCTTCAGGACTGTTGGCTTCAGTTGAGGTGAGTGGGAAAGGGACCATAGCAATTGAAGAATGTATTGTCTTGATGTCCACAACCTGAAGCCCTTCATAACCTTGGTAGCAACACACAGTCAACATTCCATATGACTCTGACAGCAGAGTTGGATCTGGCTCAGAGAAGATAGACACAAGCGCCAACCCACAATCTTCATTGCACACATTCATATGGAAGTAATAGAATACTTTGGCAAAACCAGTTATGCTTCCCAGACGTAGCTAGAATGAAAGTCAAAACCATTGACAGTGTACTAGTAGAAGTACCTGCACCTTCACATTCCATGCCATGCAAGTATTTCACTTACTATAATCTTCACCCCATCAAGATTGTACATTTTGGCCATTGGGAAGCCGCAGCCATGCCCATTGTTTGACCCACTTAACGTCTATGCTCTCATGTCCGACTTGACTTAGATATTCCTGTAGCACCTCAATATGAGCTTCAGGTAGGTGCCATACACTTTCATCCCGCCAGGGAAGAAGAACAAATCCATTCCCAAGGTTGTGAGAACCTGTGGGCAATGGATGCTCTGGCTTGAGCTCTGGATCAAGTGCTGAAAGAGCATTTAAGCGCGTTCTCAACAGAGTGCACTCTGAAAGGTTTGAAAATGCATTTGACAGTTGCCTGACTTTGTGTCCAAGATTTCCGATTGTATTTTCAAGTGCCCATTGAGCAATGAGGTTAAGAGGCCCACACCAAGCAGTTTCACAAGCAGCATGGAGGACTGCATGCAAGGATGGTTTCATTAAGTGCAGGCGGTCTACTTGGCGCTTATAGTACTGATGTTCAAATTCCATTTCCCATTCAATCAGCATTTGGTTGGTGGTTTTCAATTCATCCCAGGTGATCTGATGTTGATTTAGCAAGCAGAAGGCACAAACCAATTTGCAAAAGTGAGTCCAAAGGTCATGTGGGAGGACAAGGCAGAATACAGCAGGGCCAATACCCCATACATATGTCTGGTATTCTGTTGCCTTATATTGAGAATTAATTTTTTCCACTGGATTGTGAGGTGGTTGATTAAACGAGGAAGGAAGAAATGGTCTCGTTTCAGTGACAAGTTTCCCATGTTGTTTCCATGTTTCATCATCATCTAAAACAATAAAGTCTGGCTTGATGGCAGTATACTTTATGTCATTTGATGAATTGCGCCAGATTGCGATCAGATGCTGTGGTATGTTTATACTCACCAGATGCATCAGATCCAGGGGGAAACATGATGGGATGGCAAACCTGCAATCGTCCTGGAAACCAAGGCAAATACTTGGCTTCACGATCCCAGTTAATAGCCGACGCCAATTGAATGCTGCTTCAGAAGACAATAAAAGTAACATCTTCAAGTCTTGAATGTATTGCGAAGGGTTGGGTTGACCAAGGTTGCTGATATCAAAGTTGGGGTTCATGCAATTTGTGACACTATAATTTTCTGGCTGAAGGGCTGCGGCATAATAGGTTGGTGAATTCGGTTTGCGTTGCCCATGGAAACCGCAATGTAAGTGACACCCATGACCGCCGTTGTGTCCAACTAAACCATTCAGAACTGTTATGCCAATGGTATCAGCAGTTCCAAATGCAAAGAAAGGCCGTGTGACAATGAATTTCTGCTTGCAGCCATCCCAGGCTTTTAGGCCATCCTTTTGCAATGCAGAACAGTGGCGAAGTGCAGGCAGCAGGAAGGATTCCATATTATTAGGTGGTTTGGGGCCTGGCACAAAGAGAGCAGGTAAAATATGTTTCTTTTGTATCGTAGATCTGGGCTTAAGTTAAGAATAATCCAGATTGCAAACCAGCAATCCGAAATTTTGTTGTGATATACAGTGACTCAAAAAAGTGATTCAATGTTTGATGCTCTTGGACTGTTTATAGAATAACTCAAGAACAACAACAAACAACGATAAACAATGTGGGGCGAAATGAGAGCTGTACATCAGGGCTACATGTAGATAAAAAAGTATGTAATTATGCGCAGTATCCATGGAGATACAGGCACTTTAATGTGATGACTCATTGAATCACTTATTTGAGTGTGCATCAGAAACATCAGAAACTGATATCAATCAGTAGCTATGACCTGAAACTGATGATGGATGGTTATCAAAATGATGGTACCTTGACATTAATGCTACAGTCGAACTTGTCCTAACCCATACCGGTCGAGAGTCACGGTTTTCTATGGGTTAAGAGGGAGTATGGGTCTTGAGAGGTCACATTCAAAACATTATATTAGCACTTTGCTAAGGGTTAGAGTAACGAATACTATCTAATAGCTATTTATGAGTGAAGTAGTCTGTAATATTAGTGGACACCATGGTCCTGGATTGTTCTAATCAGATCTGACGTGTGAAAGGAGGTAACACTGCCTCCATCTGGCGCGCAACTGGGCCATCTAGGCCATCGATGTATCGATTGATAACGGATGCCGCAAGAAGGACCTCACGATAAGTTGGGCGAGCCTCAACAAGACCGTCGTCACCTTGAACATCATCGTCACCATCCACAATCAGTGTCTTTTCCCGCATCTCCCGTGCTTCCAAGACAGCTTGGCAAATCTCTTCATCTGTCACCTCCTCAGCAACTATCAACTCATTTTCTGGATTGAGGAGTGAGTCAATATCCATCCTATTGCTTTTCTGCAGTGCTCCGGTGTCTGACAGTTCATTTAGAGCTTCCTCAACATTTTTCTTGGCATTTGCAATGGGATCAGGCTCGGAATTGAGGAGGGATGCGATTGGAATGACGGGCTGGATTGGTTTGGGATCTGGGAAGGTAGGTAGAATATTTGCTTTTCACCAGCAATGCCGAATCGTTGTAGTGTCCACCTTTCGCCAAGCAGCATCTGTGAGCTGCATAGCCTGAAGCTGGTTGATATCGTATATCTTGGCTGGTGTGATACCCATTTCATACTGATTGATAGCGCGCAGAATGAATGCTGAACGGTAGTGTGCTTTAAAGCACCGAATTATCCTTGATCCATTGGCTGTACATGAGATGTCAGATTGGGTGCGAAGTTTTCAACATGTATGTTGAGGATACCATCTGGTACAATATGGCCGGCAAAGTTATCTTGCAAGAGGAGTATTTTGTGCTTCGTCTTGCCAAGTTCCTTATCCCAATCCTTGAGCCAATTCTGGTATATCTCGGACGTCATCCATGCCGTCGCATTATTGAAATAATAGAAACCAAGCTCCTGCCCCGTCCTTTTACCGAAAGCATGTGGCTTCTTGGCCCTCCCAATAACCAGAGGTTGCAACTTTTCTGATCCATCGGCATTCGCAGTAAAAGCATATGTCACCCGGATCTTTTTCCCTTTAACGCCCAAGAACCTCTCTGTAGCCAAACCTGAATCTGGTGGCATTCTGATGTTAGTTAGCTCAATGTCAATTATTAATTTATTATATCACAACCTGAGCATGTACGCATAGTGTAAGCCCGTTTCATCCATATTAAAAATATCCTTTGCGGCATAGCCAAGCTTCTCGATCAATTCACGCATACGCTTTTTCTTGCTTTCAACTGTCTCTGTTTGCACTGACCCAGCTTCCCCATGCCATGTAAAGTTCTTCAAGCCATTTCTAGTCTTGAACTGATCCAGCCAACCATTACTCAAGGAGAGATGCTCGTCAGCTGGAACACCAGTCAAATCTGCAAACTTGGTCCATTTCTGGCGTATAGCTTCCCCTGTAATATTGATTTTCTGACTCATTGCGACAGATACCCAATGATGCATCATTTCATCAATTGCGGGATGCTCTGTTTGACACAGCCGCTTCGCCAATCTCTCAGCTTTACTACCTTTTTTGGCCTTGTCCCAATCTTCCCGCCACTTCGCCTCCTGCCTTACCCAATCTGATATTAACGGTTGCTTCAGTTTTAGGTTCAGGTATATTGCATCAAAATGTTTTGCAGTCTTGGTCTGGTTCTCACCGTTGGCATGATACCAGTTCAAGATCTTGATACGCTGTGCCAGTGTGGCAATCTCTTTCTGTGTGAAGACAGGCTTGACAGGTGTGTGTGTTTCCATGTCTGATTCGGAATCATTGCCATTCTTAGCAATGGCACGCTGGCATTTTGGTGCTCATTGAACATGCTTTCGCTCAAAAGGACCTATGAAGTCCACGTAAACTTCCCAGATCTCATATGTGTAGGTAAAGTTTGTGGGACGTACGTTTGCGCTTCTTCCTTTCCATTTCAAGTTGAGCCAACTCTCCTCCTGCTTCCCGTAACTTTTGGACAATTCCCTTCTGTATGATATCCAATCCGTCAAAAGAACTTCCATAGTCCCTTGCTTTCTCCAGCATTTCAACAACTCTGAGCTCGTCAATGAGATTTGCCTCGCCATCAAGCCATCTTTCATCATCTGATGAAATTGACTGATTACTTGACAGCTGAGCTTCAAGGAGCTTTTTCCGCTCCCTGGTTTGATTTTCGAGAGCTTTGAGTCCATTTTTTAGGATACTGAGGGTGGGCAAGGAGCCCATGGTTTGAAATACATCAAAATTCAACTATTGGTTAATCATTTGTTGTGTAATTACATCAACGGTACATAACAATTGATGAGTACTTGATCCCAAAGTTATGGGTTTTGACCAATTTTGGTATGGTTTACGGGGTATGAGGGAGTTATGGGTTACAGACCTAAATTCTCCCTGTCCGAACTCGAGAGTCTGCTGAATCTATGGGTTAGGGGGGAGTATGGGTTGTGAGTGGTATGGCCTAGGACAAGTTCGACTGTATATAAGCAGTGCAAACATGCCAGGGCACCCCACTTCTGATATGCACCCTGTTTCTGCTGCTCACAAGGAAAATATCATTTCCCTTGCCTCCCATGGTCACTCCACTCGCTATATTGCCTCTCACACTGGTATTAGCAAGCCTACTGTCTCTCAAGTACTCAAAAACATTCTTCCCAATCAACAAACACCTCATCTTGGTTGTCCTTCCAAGCTATCTGCCACTGATCCTCTCACAGATCACCACTGGAAAGGCTGCAAATGCTGTACAGGTTACCAGGCACATAAACACCATCATCCCCAACCCAGTCTCCACCCAGACAGTCAGGAATGTCCTCAAGAAACATTCATTCAAGGCTGTAACAAAGAAGAAAAAGCCATTGCTCACCACAGTGCACAGGAGGAAACAGTTGGCATTTGCCTTGAAGCACAAGGAGTGGACAGTGGACAACTGGAAGAGGGTAATTTGGTCGGATGAGACAAAGATCAATAGGATTGGGTCAGATGGTAAGCAGTGGGTGTGGAAACAGGTGGGGAAGGGGTTGATTCAAAGGAGGTACAAGGAACAGTGAAATTTGGGGGTGGAAATATCATGGTATGGGTTGTATGGGCTGGAATGGTGTGGGGAGCTTGCAGAGGTTGAGGGGAGGATGGATGCTGATCAGTATGTGCAGATTTTGGACAGTCACTTGCTGCCCAGCTTGGAGGAATCTGGTATTGCTGATGATGAAGTCATTTTCCAGCAAGACAATGACCCAAAGCACACCTCCAGAAAGGCCAAAAATTGGATGGAAGAGAATAATATCATGCTCTAGACTGGCCTCCACAGTCTCCAGACCTTAATCCCATTGAACACCTCTGGCATCATATCAAAATGCAGTTGGCCAAGCATGAAACACCAGCCAAAGGATTTGGGAGAGAGTGGCAGAGGTGTGGAATGATATAGAGCCAGAGGTGTGTCAGAACTTAATTGAAAGCATGCCTAGAAGGGTGGAAGCAGTAAGAAAAGCAAAGGGGGGTAATACCAAGTACTAGAATAGCCATTTCCTATATTTCTTATACACACTCAAAAAAGTGATTCAATGAGTCATCATATTAAAGTAGCCATATCTCCACATATACTGTGCCTAATTACATAATTTATTTATAAGCATGTAGCCCTGATGTACTGCTATTATTCAGCCCCTCATTGTTTATGGTTGTTTGTATTTGTTCTTGAGTTATTCTATAAACAGTCCAAAAGCACCAAACATTGAATCACTTTTTTGAGTCACTGTAGTTGTGCACCATCAATTGAGAACATGATGAGTGTATCATTATCACAAATCTGTCCACACCGATATGCATTAATGTACTTGGTGCCATGGAAAATGTCTTCATAGATCAGTATCCGACCGTTGGTTTCTTCTAATTGCTGGATAATTTCGGTTGTCTTGCGATTTCGATAGTGCATCTTGAAAGTGCTTTCTGGACTTTGCCAGAGTGCTTAGCTGTGGTCCAAGAGGAATCGTATAGAACTTTTGCTGTGGTTGCGGCTCGCGGTTTGATCCAGGTGGTGGTTGGTGGTACCTAGGTGTGTCACACTTCAGACATTTATCAAGCTCTGCAAATGGTCCTGTGTATGCAATGCAACTCTGGGGGCACATGGCAGTTGATATTTGCATGATACCCATAGCTTCCTCCAGTTTTTGCTGAACAATGTAGTACAAATCGATTTTTATCTCCAGAGTAGTTTGCAAACCATACATAAGCGAGTTATCACATTATCATGATCATGAGGTATCAACGACGTGTAATAATGTATATCATGATCAATAGTCTGCATCTTGTTCCAGCTCAACATTGTCATCATTGATATCATGGTCATCCACACCCTCAGCCTCATCTTCACTCTCACTGGTATGATGCTCGTCTTCACCATTACCCTCACCCTCGGCATCGTCCTCATCCTCGCCCTCACCCTCTGAGTTGTCCACACCCTCATTATCAGTGCCAGTCTGACCATCAGCTTCTAACTCCTCTTCTAACTCCTCTTCTGTATCCTCACCCTCACCCATCTGATCAAGATTGTGATGATCACTTAAGAATTGATTCGTCGCCTTACAAGTTGATTTATGACCCACTCCTCCTCCTCGAAACCTCATGAACATGTCTCGGTTGACAAACCTGATTGAGATAAGTGAGTTGGAACTTAAAGAAGAAAAATACGACAGCGCAACATACATATTAACATAGTATTGTTGCCAATCTGTATTGCATGAAGGGTCTGCTTCTGCTGTCGATGTTCCAAGGCTGAATGTGGGAATAAGATGAACTGCTCGAATGATTGAAGCAGGGTCTAAGAATCCAAATGCATCAGGATCTTGGCTTTCAACAAAGCCAACGCGATGGAGTCGCCATGTTCGCCAGCCACTCTTATGACCTAAGTCTTGCCTGAACCAGTGCACCCATAGGAAATCCATATGCTTTGGGGGACTGTCGCCTCCCCGGAGAGCAACATTTGCATGGAAGATCCCAATGACTCTGGCATACCAGTAGGGGTGGGGAACGTCGTCAGGCTCATCCTCATGTGCAGCGACCATGATGTCGGCATGGGACCTTGGATTAACTGAGTCTTGATCGTGCCGAAGGTCATATGTTGTATAATTAAGGTGCAACGCCTTGTGTTGAAAAATGGCATCATCGTCCAGATAAACAGAGCATCGCTCTGCATCTGTGAAGGTGAGTTCATCGTTATCATATAGTTCAATGCCCTTTAAACGTGCAAGAAGGTGATCAAGAAGTTTGGGATACCAATTCTGTGGGTTATTGTTGATTATTGAGCAAACTACAGTTCAGCAATGTACTTTATAAGCCGGTTCTCTGTCCAACAGTTCTTTATCTGGCCACTGATATATGTTGAGCTTGATCTTTTTGTCATTTGCAATGTGATAATGGTCACCAGGATTTGAGAATGGAAGGATTTCTTCATCTTCAAAGCAAAGGATGGGTTCTTTCTGAATCTTGCGTCGCTTGCATGGCCACTGGTCTTCTGTATCCAAAATTTTTGAGACTGCCTCATTGCAGTGACCCATCTTGTGGAGAACACGTCTGTGGCCTTGGCGTTTAGCTATACTCTTCACAGCATTAGCCTTAGAGGCACGGGAGTACAATCCCTTGACCATCTTGTGTTCAGTTTCACCCTGAAGCAATGTCACATGGTTGAGCTGCTTCATATGAATAGAAGCTTACAATTTGTGTAGTATAACCATCCGTTGTTCCAAACTTTCTTATTGCCATAGCATAGTCACTGAGGGCATGGAGTTTGTATGTTGAGAGATTAAATTCTTTCTCCTGCTTCCCTCCTTGCATGTTGTCAGCCTTCTGACAAGTTGCTGATGGTGTTTGTTGATTGCGTAGAGCTGCTTGACGCCATCCTCGAGCCGCTTCTTTGCTTGGCAGCTCTTTGGTGATATACGCAGCACAGGTAACCTTTTTGAACATATGCAAGGCATCGCCTAGTCTCTTTGTTGACGTTTCAAGTGCTTTCAAAGTTGTTTCTGTATGAAGCCAAAGTTTGGCCAATGCATGCCACATAGCCAGTTCAAAAAGGAGATCCATAACAATCCGGTCATGCGGCATGGGCAAAAGAGCCCCAAAAACAGGAATGGCACACTGACTGTAACATATTAGACTGACAAGTACACAAGAGGGAAGATATGTATGTACTTGAAGTAAGTCTTCATAATCACGCGCAGCCAGTTTCTTCATGCCCAAAGCATTTGAGTCAAAATGCCAGATTGTTCCACGCCCAAAGGTTGGTACTTTCCTATATCTGTTTGTTTTCAGGACCAATATGTGATTTCCTGAAGAAGTAAACATACCTGTTGTTTAGCTCCTGGATCAAATCACCCCCATTTGCATATAAGATTTGCATCAGGTGTGTGAACGTTGCTTTCCAGATGCCAAGTTCAAACTCATGCAGGAGGTCTGGGACAAACATGTCATAATGGTTTAGCCCATGTTTGTTAATAACACTCTTCTCTATCGGAGTGACAGGAAGACAAGGGAAAGGTTGTGAGCTAGTGAAGAATGTCCCGTTAATCCATGTCAGAATACACGCTGTGCGGATATGCAATACGTAGCAGAAGTGAACGGACGCGCGCAGAGCGGATCTTGTAGCGTGCGCTGCGTATGCGATACGCTGGATAGTGTACGTTGAATGGCGGATGAATCACATGACTGAGGCACGTGGCGATAGATAGTGGTTGTCGCTACTGATGTTGAGGGTGGATATGGATGACAGTAGCGGACCGTGTGCGACAACAGCTGAAACGACACAGGAGTAGGCAAAAGACTTTAGGAGAAAGAGAGCGAGCATGATCTTAACGAGATTTGAGCGGATAACTATGTGGGTATGATATTTTCTACTACAAAACAAGATGGTTTATATACATTTTTCTACTTACTGACGCAAGTGTACTCTGAAATCTTCTTCTCCTCATGGACACGCGGCTTTTCCAAATCCGTTAACTTGAAAGGTGCTGTCTCATCCGGTTTAGTGCGCGAGCATTTTCCTTGCAATTTTCGTTTGGCGTGCGACTCCATAGCAAAACCCTGACTGTATTGGTGTCATGCCTAAGGGCGTCTAGCGTAACAAAAGCGTCGGCTGATGATTGACCACCGGTGTCTTATCAATAAGCGCTGATGGATTCCCTGGTAGCCGTGAACCTGTTCCCTGAACTTGACCCTTCATGCCCGTTGTAGTTGTTTTGTTGTATTTCTCTGATTGACGCAACAAGCTGTGAAGATTTCGTTCTGTTGTCTTGGGTGGGCTATTGGCTTTACCCGCTAATCGTAGGTGCATGTGGCTAACGGATCCCAAGCGCGGTAGTCGGAAGGCGGACTTGCCTATTGTGGAAGGGGCGGTGCGGAAATGTTGCATGCAGTTGTATGAGCGACTTGTAGTACTTGCTGGGCTTGCACTGCATATGCGAGCATATGACCGATGTGCGGCTCTGGATGCGTGCGGCTGTGCGAGCGCTGCAGACCTCCTAAGATATCAGCCAGATCTTCAGTGACGGGCTCAGTGCATGTGTATAACCCTAGTGATGATAGAACTTCTCTCACATAGCATGGTGCCTATACGTGATGAGGTTGCTACACGGTCACAATGGGACACCGCTCATCATCGTAAAACCTTATTGAGAAGGCACTCTATGGCCGCCAACTTTATAATTGTGAAAAAAAGATAATACCTATAGGACTTACACGAACTGTTGTCTGAGAACTTTCACCAATTGTGTTACTGAAAAATTGATTTTTGAATGACATTCCATTAAAGACAGCATCCCGAGCAATGCCAATCAGTCTTTGAACTTCAGTTCCATCAGTGTGTGGATGCTTTGAATGGTTTAGCATGTCTCTTTTCTTTCCCATGTTTGATATGTTAGCCTTTGAGATAAGGCAACGTGGGCATGGACATTTCGCGAGAAACCTGATGCAAGCAAGAAGGACCCTATCATTGTAATGATGTCTTTGAGTCCCTCAATGTACAGAAAGCACTCACTTTTCAGGGTAATCTGCTGCATATGTGAAAAGGCGGGGGAATACAACATCAGCAAAATGTCACATTCCACTTTTGGTGGTTTGGCATTCACATGCCTACAACAGTTGCTTCTGCTTTCACATGGCCTGCTATGGCCGCTTTCACTTCAATGTGGCCTGCTATGGTCGCTTTCAGATGTTGCTGCCATCCATGGAGGTCTGTAATGTGTTGGGTCCGAGAGGTAAGTCAATCTATGGGTGCAACCATTTGATGCGCTAAATTTAGTTACTGTGACAGCCTTCAAAACCATCGCCTTTCAAATTTGCTCTGCTGCCCTCCCCCTCCTCCACGCCAGCAGTCTCGCAACAGTGCATTATGCCAAAAGACAGCACAGACGCTGACCCACCTTTTGGCGATTGGGCCCTGGCACTCCAGTGCCCAATCCTCATACCATTGGCCTTCCGGCAGCCATGCCGCTTTCCCCACAGACCTCCCTCCCCCCACTGTCCCAGAGCCATTCATCGACATTTTCTCCAGGGTTCTCCCCCCACCATCACCAAATCTCAAAAGGCACATTAAGGTAGTGGACTTGGACGCGCCCTTTGAACAGGATGCATTCAAGTTGTATGAAGAAGAGCGCTACTACTGGTATGGGATGGGGCCCGTTGATGAGCCTGGGGCTCATTCATGCCAGGGACAGGGGCTCAGTATGGCATTAGTAAGCACGTCACAATGGATAATAGTACATTTGTCACATAGTCACATATCATAATACACCTTCCTTCCCCTGTAATCGTTTGTTTTCCTCTCGGTTTTTGGCTGGTTCCCTCCCTTTCCCCCTCGTTTGGGGGCTCCCTCCAGCGTCAACATTGTCACAGCCACCGTCATTACACAGCGCATGCACTGAATCGACATCAGACACCCTCGGGGTGTTGGGAATCTTCCAGAACCTGCACAACAACCTCCCCCAACTTGCCTGTTCTCCTGCAGCACCAGGGGGTAGGCCTATCACCGTTAGATCAACCAGGGATCAGGTGAGTCCTTGTCTTTTTGGACTAAAAACACTCATTTACTACTCGCATATAGTCAGTGCAAACCCTTTCTGGCATAGTACCTGCAGCTTGAAAACTTGTCAACACATCCCCTTCTGGATCTGACGCAGATGGAACAGATGGCAAATATGTACTGAAAGTGGACAGCAAGAAGAATGGGGAGCGCGATGTCGAGGGTTACTTATTGGCGCCGCTCATCACCAGGACACTTGGTATTGCTCATTTAGCAAAGCTATCAGTAACAATGACTGATTTTAGCAAGGAGAAGCCAGTTGGCGCTTTGGTGCTCGCAACGCAAGCAGCAAGTCATTTTTTTTCATAACTATTGTTCATCTTAGGCGTTTGAATACAGGTGGAACATGTTCTTAATCAGTGGACTACTGGTTCATTTGTGAAGTCTCAGAAACAGTTCTCGGCCGATCACTATTCAGATAAAGAAGAGCTTGTTCATTCGGCTGGCCAGAATTGTAAAACATACAAGAAGGTTGTCACCTACATCACTGCACAATTAATCAATAGCATCAGAGCATTTTCGGAAAAGCATTGGAATAATATACTTGAAGACACTCACCGGTTTGTGCCAAAGAATGAGAATAGTCGGAAGAAGGAAAAGACATCGAGGAAACTCGAAGCAATACAAGACGGCTTGACCATTATTGAAGATGAGTTGTGCCAAAGACCGACTTTCATTGTGAAAGACGATGAAGACTTGGAATAAACCTGGTGCGCCATATTGTCAAGGATCCCATTCTGACGCGGCCCCTGATTATTATCAAACTAGAACAATTCCCCATCAAATCTCTTGTTCTCGCACTTGGCGGTTCTCGTTCACATGCCAACTCTTTGGCGCCAGTCCTCCCTTGCTCACTCTCTCTGGGATAGAATCACTTGCATACCAATAGAACACTCAGGCTGGCTTTTATGGACTCATTTGCATGCTGGTTTCGGCGCATTTCTCACTCAGTTTCGCACACCAACTCACGAAATATTGCTCCAAATACTACTGTTGATGCTCCTCGCTTACTCACACATTTGCAACCTGATTACTTGGTGATTCCCACTCATGGACGACTCATGGCTTGCGTGCTGACTAATTGATAGTCCTCAATCACTCAAAGACTCGCTTGCGGCTAGTACTGGATGGTTTGCTTGCTCTCAGACAATAACATTAGATTGTATGTCTGCTGTATCAGAATTATATGAAATTACGAGTCGTTTGTGATATGCATTGGGGGATTTGATTGCTTCCCAAAGCATTCAAAGTGCTTCGGGATGCTTGCAAAGTGCTTCGGAATGCTCGCAAAGACAAACTGACCTTCCTTTATGAAGCTGTTTGCACTTTGTGGGCTTTGAGTCTTTGGGTCCTTCCCAAAGTGACCAAAGAGCCCAAAGGAGGGTGTGCTGTTTTGCTGATGAAGCTACCGGATTCCATCACTAAACAGGTGATCAAAACCATGCACATAAGCATGCATAAATTCATTATCAAGTATCAACAACCATATGAGATGTATCAGTTCACATTTACAATGTGTCATGACATCTGATGTCGCAGGAATATCAAATACTTCCTTATAAAAATCTTGAAATGAGTTGCTAAGCTGTTTAGTAAAGTTGTTAGATGTGACTATTTTGAGCTGGTGATGATTACTGCACCTTCGGGATGTAGGCTAGATGTTCAGCCATCAACAGACTTGTCATGCATCGCAAATACTTTGAAAAGTTTCCAATAAACATGTAGATTGGCCATAGAGAAGCTGTACCAAAGCTGGTGAGGTGCGTGGAATCTGACCAAGGCATGATTGCAGCTATTACAGCTTCTAGTTGTGGTCATGGTCCTCCTGTCTCTGATAAGTGATGGTTGAGCTGTTGATGTGTGTGAATGAACATGTCGGAATTGTATAACTCCGAGTAAATCTGTTCCGGTTCAGCATTGTCACTTGATTTCCAGTCCTCCTGAAATGGGAACAAATTTAAATGTTCTTCAGCTGGTCCATGAAGTGCTGATCTGAGAACATCAAGTGGTTTACGATAGAATACGCCATTGACACAGAAACATGGGGCCTCCTCCAATTTCTGCTTTCGACCTTCACAAGGCAGTGGTAATGCAACAGAACCACAGATCCACCCATCGCACGTGTTAAAGAGAGCTTTCGTGTCAAGGCTGGAGTTGATATAGGTATTGTTACGGACGATGCCCTCGTCGTTGTTCGTTCCAAGTCAACAGTGACAAGCAGAGTCTCGGTCCGCTCCCAGCCACTGGACGAGGGTCTAGACGCTAAGTCAAACGATGACAAAGGTCTTGGAGAATGATGAGAGAAAAGATTGCTGAAGTCCGTTGTTGTTGAGAGCAAAACTCATCTAAGTTGGAACTGGAGTTACTCTACTGTACATGGGGTTTATATATACTTGGAGAACAAAGGAAACTATAAGAGGAATGAAACGCTAACTACCTAAGAAAGGAAACGTGAAGGTAGCAGAGAAAGGAGATAGCGTCCAGGCGATACGATGCACAGTATAAGGAGAAATGATGGATATGAAACGTTATATGAAACAGGAGGAGTAAATGAGGAAGGAACTGTAACAGGTATCAAGTTGCTTTGCCTCATAATCAGCTCGAAAGCCCTGTAAATCCTTGGGGGTTGAAACATGGATCCTGCAACAGGTGGGCTAGATGATCCAACTCCGTCGCAGACTTGGAATTGGCTCTGGTATCCACCCAATGCATAAACAGATATGTGGTAGCATTCTTGAAGGGTGCGTAAAGATTTTTGGCAACAGCTTTCAGAGATTTACCAAAAACAGCCCACCAGGGGGAGCTTAGGTGTCATCTGCAATGCCTCAAAGGCAGACAAATCATACATTTCAGCAGCTGATTGGGTCTTTGGAAACCACGATGGCCGGCCACCAAGATAAAGTCCATAAATCCCATAACTATTTGATCTGGTTTTGAAAATACAAAATGCTGGAGTGGGAATTGTGGTATCCATGTGCAGCTCATCTGGAGGTGGGGGAAAAGGCTCTTCTGGTAGAGCGATGGTAGGCGCAGGGATGTGTGGAGCAGAGGGCGGCAATTCATCCTGAAATTGCCTTGGAAGGCGATGCTGATGGCCACAATGTGTGGGAGCCAAGTACACATTCTAAAAATTGTAAGTCATGCATCCATAACCTAGGGAGGGACTTGAGCTTACATCTGGCCCTGTACTCATATTGTTCCCAGTGACTTCATCGTTCTCAGTGACTTCCACAGTTGCATTAATCGGAATAAGTGCCTCAGGCTGCTGTCGTACTTCAGGTTGTGGTGGCACATTATCCATAGCACTTGTTGTGAGTGGCTGATGGCGCGCTGCTTGCTTTTGCTGCAGTAGCCAACCGTCGAGATTTTTCCCACAGCTCCGCTTATGGTTGTTCAGCCCATGCCCTGTTGGGAATACTTGCCGGCATTTGGGTGATGGACAGGGGAAAGTCATTCCAGTGTTGCCGGATGGATGCTGGTGTAACTTCAAAGAAGGCGCAATAGTGCATTGGTCACACAAGGCATATTGTCACTATGTTGCATCTTAGTCATGTGTAAGCCTTGCTTCTTTCACTCACATGATAGCATATAGCTGCCTGTAGGATGCAAAAATGCCAGACCCTCCGAGTCCAATCCCTCCCCCATGTCTTCCATGAGCCCCGTCCCCTCAAATTGCTCTCCAACTCCAGACCCTCCTTCAGTTACACCTCACATGCAGGCAATCATAGATGCACTGGCACAACCTTCATCAACTGAATCCAAGTATGTGATTAGACTTACCCAATAACTATTCTGTCACACCTAGTCAGGTGCACTCTCAAGCCTTTCAGACGGGCCGCTCATTGGTTTACACTTGGAATAGACCCCTTTGCAAAGCTTGGTGATGTGTTATTCACAGGCATCCATGAGAAGATTGCCCCCCCCGCTGCAAGCTTGGATGAAGCAAATGCAGCCATGTTCGAGTTGGATGACCCTGAAAGTGTACCGTGAGTAATCGAGCCTCTGCTTTGGATTGCATTAATGGGTTGATGGGCCAGTGTACTTCATGAGCACAGCTTAGCTCTGTTTGGCCATGTGATGGCGCTAGTACCGGCATTTGAAGACATCCTACATGAATTTCTCCATGATGCACCTCAACTATGTGCCCTTTTCTCATATGTAAGCCTTTCTTTTTCAGTTTGCACACCTTCCTCATGTAGTGATACTTCTGTATGAGATGACTCTCAAAGCTCGTAATCAGCGGTCAACAGATACAGGTGATCTGAAAGATAAGATAGCCTCGTATTTTCCCCAGCCTCTACCACCTCGCCAAACTAACGAAGCTGTGGCATTGCGTGGCTTTAATTGCCCAATCCACACTCGCCTTCTCTGCCCACGCCGCCATCTGGATGTTTTTGATAGGGACCCCATGTGCGTCTGCCAAGTTTTATTCTTTCCATTTTCTAATGCATTTATCAGAGATTTCATGAATAAAGTCAGAACAAGAGCCATAGAGATAACTGCAGGTGAATTCCCAACATTTTTATATGATGAAGATATTACGTACAGTCCAGAGGATGTAGACATTGGGCTCTTGCGAAGTCAACTTCTCCTGATGCCAAAATTGGTAACTTCGACCTTCAAGACTTATACTCTTGCATTCTCCTGCTATTTGAAGACGATGAAGATGAATGGGTCAAAGAAACATTAGAATGGTGGAATAGGTATGTTGTATTAGAGTTGGATCGAAGGGATCACTACCGCTAATTGATATTAACAATGTAGTATTTACAGGTACAGTACAACACAGTCAGATGGCAAGCGACAACAATCTGGGTGGGTCAGGTGCGGGGGGAGTTGATGAGATTCAACTCATCCATGAGCAGCGATGCCTTTGTTGGGTAGCGCGTGAAAACAGACAAGATGCATATGATGGCAACCATGGCGGTGCTAGAACCAGTGGCGCTGGCGCTGGCAATGCCAATCATGACACCGAGGACAATCAGAGCCCTCGAGATGATCAAACTCCTGATGACAAGCAGACCACCAAAGACAATCAGGCCACTGCCAACAGTCGGATCCGTGACCATGACCCAGCGGTTGGTGGGAATTCCACTACAGGCGACCCTGCTGATGCTGACCATTGCCGAAACGATAACTCGCCCGAGTTGCCCCATCTCAACAACATTGAGTGGGCACTACGTAGTAGGTTCAATCCAAAATGGTCATCGGCAGAGGCAGAGGCTGCTCCCAAGTCGAATAAATGTCAACAGCCAAGGAAAAAGTGTGTCACATCTCACTCTGGTGGTTTCAAACACTAATTATTCTCCATGTAGGCCCCACGACACATTTGAAGTCTTGCTCAATATCATTATTGATACAGTATTTCTCAAAAACAAGTATAGGCCATTGTATTAATGAAAATCATGTAATAGCAGATGTTCTGAATTTTAATACAATTTTATTATGTATGTCAGGAATGGTTGGAACCGATTAGAGAACATTGGAAGTCAGTGAAAGCCTTGTAGCACATTGCAAGGGGCTGCAAGGGGCTGCAAGGGACAGTATGATCACAATGCATTGCAAACTCCCCAGAGTTTGCAACCACTAGCGCCCGTTGTGAGGTTGGTAGTGCATTGCAACGGCTAGCACCGCATTGCAAGCTCCGCAATGTTTTGTTGATGTTGCTTTCAAGAACATTGAAGATCAATCGCAATCAGGTGCTCTCAAACCGGGGATGATATGTTTGAGGTAAATGTATAGTATTTAGTCTAATTAGGCTCTCCTGCCCTCATCCGCTTCCTCCGCTACCCGCTTGTTCACCTGCTCCTCTGCGTCATCAACAAAACCTCCCGTGCCTGGTGACGGCTGGTAACGTGGCTTTGTGCGTTGCAAGGCTGCTGCCAGCTTCATAATGGCTGCTGCCATCCTCGCAGCAACCGCGGCCATCCTCAGAGCAGTTTGCAAACTACCAGTACTAGTCCTGGTGCAACAAGAGACTTACTACATATGGAACAATGGTATAATACATCAATAGCCTGCATCTTGATCAAGCTCAGTGACTTCTCTGTCTTCTATCACTCCATCATCTTTGTCCGAGTCCAGTGGGCCATCTTTATCATCCTCTGCCTCAGTCTCATTGTCAGTTTCTGTTACAATTTCTCATTTTCTTTATTTTCTTTGATTAGATAACGGACACAGCCACAGGAGGGTTAGGTCAGCAAGGTGAGGATGGCTGAGTCATTGGAAGCCTGGAGGGAAGGGTCACATGGTTGACTCATGGAAGACATGAGGTGAAAGGTATATAAGGAGGGGTTAGTAGGTAGTGTACCTTAGCCTTATGATTGTTTGTGTCATACCACACAGCAACTAAGTGCCTTCTTGTCTTCTTCTCTCAAACCTTGAGGTTGTGTGGAACAATTTATCACCTTCCCATCGACGTCACCTACGTTCTTGGCGACATCGACTCACTTTACTCTTGGCGACAAACGGCTGTGTTGACAGAGTATGCCCTTGGCTGTAGAGGCAGCGTCGGCGAGTCACACAGTGCAGCAAACAAAAACCTTTTGGTCTAGGCGATAAAACAGTCAGGAGGACCCCTTGTCTCTACGTGGTGTAGGTGCACCAGTACAGATCAGGCCTGATTGCTGTTGGCCAACAACGAAGAAAACTTCCTGAGCACATCGTATATCAAGGGTGTACAGTCCAGAGATACCAATTACGTATCAGTTCTATTGAGCTGAGCATGAGGACACTCTGGTGAAGTCCCGGGTACCACGCTCTTGAAGTCATTACCATCGGACGACTTCCCTTTGTCAACATCGTCTCAACTGAGATTGTCACCTGTACAGCCGAGTGAACAGACTATTGTCTACTGTGCTGAGACGTAGAAATAGTTGAATATTTTTGTTACAGGTTACACACGCCTTACATGAGGCATTCTGCAGATTCGTCACATAAGCGAATCTAATCTACACATTATCATCACACCCGTCACACGTTCCACTCGTCACAATGGAACAAACTTTCCGTTACATATTGCTGTTCGCCAACATGACGTTGGGCGAAATAGGAATTGCCTTTGAGGCAGAATGGGCATGGGGATGCGCGCTAGTTAAGAAAGTTTTGAAGCAGGTTGCCACCATGGTGGACAGGCGACAATGTGATGCCCATGTCAGGGCTTATTACCATTGGTGCAGGAACCAGTGAAGAGAGAAACGAAGGCTGCAGTGCGAAGCTCAGCGTGAGGCAGAACAACTCGAGGAGGTTCCGCAAACAGGAGGAAGCATGGCAGGCGCTGATGAAGGAGAAGTGTGAGAAGCTGCAACGTCAAAGGCAGCTTGAGGAGGCAGAGCGTCAAGAGGCGCTAAACTACCAGACACTGGTAGATTTGTTAAACACCATGGAGTTGGACTCCATAATCCGAAAGGCACTGTTTGACACGCTGTCAAACATACAACTCTTGACGAAGGGTTGGAACGTGATTACATTGAAGCATGAGGGATTGGTTCTGTCAGCAGAGGAACAGAACCGATTGATGCACACGCTGAATGGCAATATCATGAAGCCTCAGCAATATAAAACTAATTCAAGCTTACCACGCTACTTGCCATACAATAAAACAAAATGAGTATACACAATCCATATACTTTTTACCGGCATGCGGTGAAGAGACGATGAAAGAGCAAACACGGCGAATTAAGAAGTGGGCAGACAAGGTTGAGGCCAAATTACCTGGCAAGCCAGGTCATTACAAATGGACGGCGTCAGAACCATGGAGGCAAAAAGGATACTGTTATATGTATCTTTTTGAGCCAAAATATTACACCAAGTATCAATGGCCAAGTTATCTGACCATGGCAGAGGTTCCATCATGGGCTCATATTCTAAGGAAACCACATGTCAGATTTGCATTGAAGAATGGGGATGAGAATGGAGTCTGCTCGCTGTTGTGCGCGTCCTTGATGAGTTCCCTCAAGCCTGCACGACAGACCTCGGTACACGTTACACCACGTGACTACTGAGCCGCTCTCGAGGATCACCATCGCCGTCGACAACAGATAGACTCGCTGATCGTCATCAGTGACTACTACCGAAAGGTTGCTGTCGACACAAAACATTTGGACGAGAATAGTCCTGTGAGATTGAAAGTGCGGGCAGGCACTGGTCTACAGGCTATACCATTTGTTCGGAAAAGCTCAGGAACGAGCTGAATTAGTCAGCTTCTAGCTATTTGTCGGAAAAGCTCAGAAACGAAAGCAGTCCTTTAGCGTGCCGTGTAGCAAGGAGAACAGTCTCGAGATACCAATCACGTATCAGATCTAACGATCTGAGCACGAGGACACTCGAGTGAAACCCCGGGCACCACGCTATTGGGTCATTTGGTGGAATAAAATCCAAGAATTGAGTGCGGGTGCGTTATTGACCGCATCAAAGAATATTCGCATTAGGAAGTGCGGATATAGAAGAAGAGACGACAGCCTTTTTACTTAAAAGGTCTAAGGCAACAACCAGGAACGCAGTCATGGCTTCCTTATTCAATTTCATCATCCCCCGCGCCGGCCTCACTCTCGTGCAGGTTGGCAAACGCTTCGGTATCGAATGGGCGCAGGAGTGCGCAGAAGAAATCACTCGGTCGGTTATCGTTTCTACCGACAACAGGCAGCGTGACGCCCACGTACGGGCATACTATATTTGGCGCAAGGCGCAGCATAGGGAGCGTCGTCTCCAACAACGACAAAGGGCGTTTCAGCTGTGGCAGCTGGAACAAGAAACCCTCCGCATTCAGGAGGACGCTTGGGAAGAACTCCTCAAGCAGCGCCGGGAGGAACGGCGTTACCAGAAGAAGGTCGAGCAGGAGCTCGAACAGATAGAGAAGGACAGGCAGACCCTGGAGGGGCTGCTTAACAACATGGATCCCGAATCGGAGATCCGCCAACGACTGTTCGACACGCCGTCGAACATCCAGCTCTTACTAATGGGCTGGAATATCATCACCTTGCGACACAACGGCTTAGTTCTGTCTGCCAAGGAAAGGAATCGGCTCATGCACGCCGAAAACGGGAACATTAAAACCCGAAGCTACAACAGAGCGACTGCGGAGATCGCTAATCAGGAGCGGCTGGACGGGAAACGACCCGATCCGTATATGAAGGCACGCCTGAAAAGGAAAACGCCAACCAGGTACAACACGCCGTTCCTGGTCTCACCGCTCATCATGAAAACCGACCCTGGCACATACCCCCTGCTGGGACTCGACAACTTCCTCAAACTCGTTGGGGAAGATATCACGTACACGGACACCTGGGTCAAAACATTGACCCGTCCAAGATTACCAAGTGCGCCCGTCACGGACATCCAAGAGGAGAAACCCTGGCGAAGGAGCGGGTACTGCTACATGTACCTGTTCAAAAAAGAATTTTACCACACGTTTGACTGGCCCGAATGGCCGACAGTAACGCAAATACTGTCCTGGGAACCGGAAATGCGAGACGAGACCGTCAAGTTTGGTCTCCAGGATCACCACAAAAATGACATGTTTCATGTCATCGAACGAGCCGCGCTGCGCCCACATGAAGACGAGTCCTACACATGGAAGGACATGAAACTAATGGAGGGTCGCAGCAAATACAACAAGTTCGCCCGATTTGGCGGACAAAAGGAATCTAAGAAAGGGAAGGCACGAGCCTCCACCATTTCGTCCTGGGTCGCAGGACAACCATCAACAGTGCGCTCGACGTCAGCGCCCATGTCATATGCCCAAGCGGTAACTATCAAATCTGGACCTAGCAAGTCGCTAACCAGAACCGCAGGGGCAGACGCCAATTGGTACAACGGTACCATCCCATGTGCAGCGGATTGGGAATCCGCAGACCCTGAACCCAAACAGGGGTTCAATGAGGAAAAAACAAGGACCATCAACAACTGGAAGCGGGAAGTTGAAAAGGAGATAGCAATTCCGTACCCATACCCCCGTCCTGCTCACATTAAACACGCATTACACCCGGATGTACCCGGTTACTGTTACTTGATTTTAATTAAAAATCAATTCTGGGACATGTACGAATGGCCGGCGTTTCCTCAGATCCAGGAGATCAACTCGTGGGATTACAACCTGCGTAACACCCACGGTCGTGTAAATATCCGACGAACATACGGATATAACGATTGTTACCACATTGAGCGTGTTCCAAAAGGACCTAAGGGTTGGGACACGATTACGTCGCTAGTACGGTCCGGTCATGACCGTAAACATATGGGAGCAATTGAATGGGACGCTGGTGCAGACCGCTATCTCAAAAGACCACGAACCGCCATGTTACATAACCGTATTCCCGGTTATTGTTACCTAATCCTGATCAAACATAGGTACTGGGATGCATTCAACTGGCCGGCATATCCTACAGTCGACAAAATCTTGTCTTGGCAACCAGCATACAGAGAAAGTACTGCTATTATTGAATCAACAATAATGCCGGAACTTGAGCGAATTCACGTATCCTCTCGAGAACACGGGATGCATGGCTGGGAAGAAGTATACCGATTGAAAGGCAGGGGATTTGGGCAATACACGGTGGGAGCATCTAGGAACGATAACCTAACAAGATTCCTTGGTCGGGAAATTCGTCGCATCAGGCTAAATCTACCTGGCAACCACCCAAACAGACGATTCCAGCAGCAGGTTCAAACTGTAACAAAAATCTTCGACCGTGTAACACCTGCTATCCCCGGATATTGCTACCTAGTTCTGTTCAAAGAAGAACTATGGAGTGCGTTTGAATGGCCCGCATTTCCCACGTCACATTGGGTAAACCAAGTCGACCCGCAGTACCGATCCAACCAGTCTGTTAAGTTTAAAGTGGTGCGACATAATAAATGGGTTGGATTCCATGTACGAGCAAGTCCTAATGGAACAAGTGGATGGCCAATGATTCAGGCAATCGTTAATGGGGATCTTGGACACGTCGAAATAGGTTTCGGCTGGACAAATACAATGACAGCGTATTTGCAATCAGCAATCTATCAGTATAACTACTATTTCGGGCCAAATGCAAACCCAAGACCGGAACCCTTGACTGTGGCAGGAGGATCAACTCCGCAACAAGTGGCCGAGAGGGATGAAGTCATCCAAGAATGGAATGAAGGGACTAACCAAATGGCGGCGCATATGGGAAATCTGTTTCAGCAAGCAGTAACAGAATATCAGAATACCCGACCTCCACCACCTAGTAGATCGCTGGTGAAATTGGAGCTACCGGACCATTATGAAGGGGACCCCGCACAAGTAGACGCATGGTGCAGAGCCATGGACGTATACTTTGAATTGGCGCACGAAACAGATTATGGCAGGCGTATCTATATTACGCTGGGGCGGATTAGAAAAGGAAAAGGAGATCGGGCTGGCACATGGGCCGCTGTCAAATTAAAAGAACAAATTGACAGCGACACGGATTTTAATCAAAAAGTTGCGGAAGAAGGATGGCCAGCGAGATTAACCTATCAGGAACGAAGAGAGGGACACTTTGTTCCTGCCTCGATCGGGGTAGCAGCCCACTATCAACGAAATCCCCAAAGCATCAAACCTCCCTTCTTAGGATGGGCAGATCTTAAAAGGCAGATGCATGATTTCTTTATGTCCAAAGAAACCAGGGAACACGCTGTTGAACAAATCCAAAAGCTGCAGCAGGGTAGTCGGGCCGTGGAAGATTATATCATCGAATTTAAAGCTCTGTTACCTTTAACCGGATGGAACGCTAGCGCTGCAAAGGATCATTTCCAGAAAGGGTTAAATCCAAATCTAGGGTTCGAATTGATCCGAGTTGGAGATCTTGATGCAGGGGATTCCTTGGAACGGATCATGGAAAGGGTCACGGAGTTGGCGCGCGCATACCGAAGGGCCCGGGACGCGTATGGCGATCGACAGAAAAAGACGCCATTTAAAGAAGATTATCAAAAGGCGCAACCGGTGGCGCGAACTTACAAACCGGCACAGGCGACAACATCCACTCACGATTCAAACGCAATGGATGTAGACAAGGTGAAACGTGCACCGGGTGCATGTTACAATTGTGGAAAGAAGGGTCACTTTGCAAAGGAATGCAAAGAGCCAAAGAAACATACATGGGCCGAAAAAGGAAAAGGCCGTGTTAGGGAAATGAAGATCCAGGAGCTCACAGAGGAGCAATGGAAAGAATGGGGCAAAGAAAAGGGTTTTGGCGACAGCCAGTAGGCACGCGCTCCGCGCTGCTGGCTAATAGAGTTTCTGTACCGGACAATGATTCTTGTGTAAAAGTACCAGAATTATTATATGAATGTTCTCCCCTCATTCACCGGATACGAAACTTGAGTGTGAGCGTAAAAACAAATCGGTTAACTCCATGGACCCCTGAGTGGGTGTTAAGACGAATCTGGCAGGAAAATAATGAAACTGCAGTTCGTTGCTTAAAGGAGTGGGTACCGACTAAACGGGTCAACGAGGTCAATGCCAAGCTGGTAAATGATCTCAATAAATTATCAGAACAGGAAGCACTATGGAACTTGACACAATTGCGTCAGCAATTGGTACACGCAACAGGCAAGCAGGAAATAGATCTGCACTGTGTGTTAACAACCATGGACACGGGCGAAACCATTAATGTATTAGCATTAGTTGATTCAGGGTGTACGGGCTCCTGTGTTAACGAGGAATTTGTGGAACGACACAAATTAAATAAACGGCGGTTGGTAAAACCACTACCAGTCTACAATGCGGACGGATCCCGAAATTCGATGGGAAGTATTGAATACATGACACAATTCAAGCTGCGAATTGGGGTTCATGAGGAAATAATCGAATGCAGCGTGGCGCGTTTGGGGAAGACAGATTTGTTCCTAGGTCACGATTGGCTGAAGCACCATAATCCGGCCATCGACTGGAAACGAAAGGAAGTACGATTCACGCGATGCCCAGGAACCTGTTGGACGGCATCACAAGTAGAAGAGCCAGAGGATGAATCGGACCCGCTAGAACAACTGGAGGAAGGCGAACGATTATTGGCCATCGATATTGGGGAACCGGAGCTACGACTACGCTCGGTGGCAACCAATATAGCTGCTAAGGAATCAGAGGCCGCCCAAAAGCGCACCTTAGAGGAAGTAGTGCCTAAGCACTACTTGGAACACCGAAAGGTCTTCGAGAAGGAGACCTTTGACGAACTACCACCACGACGGCCATGGGACCATGCCATTGAACTAATACCGGGATCTAAACCAGTGGATTGTAAGATTTATCCACTGAACCGGGATGAACAGGCACAGTTGGACGAATTCCTGAAGGAAAACTTGGAGTCAGGACGAATTCAACCGAGTAAATCTCCCATGGCGTCTCCCTTCTTCTTTGTAAAGAAAAAGGATGGTAAATTACGACCGGTACAAGACTACCGACGATTAAACGAGATGACGATCAAGAATCGCTATCCGTTACCACTTATCGGAGAACTAGTGGACAAATTGTCTAAAGCCAAGATATTCTCTAAAATGGATATCCGTTGGGGATACAACAATGTTCGCATCAAACAAGGCGATGAGTGGAAGGCGGCGTTCAGAACGAATCGGGGGCTTTTCGAGCCATTAGTAATGTTTTTTGGATTAACCAATTCCCCGGCTACTTTCCAAACCATGATGAACGATATATTCCGGCAAGAAGTTGCGGAAGGATGGGTCGTCATTTACATGGACGATATTTTGGTGTTTTCATCTACACAGGACGAACACACCAAACATGTTAATCGTATACTGGCGAAGCTGGAAAACCACAAGCTATCCTTAAAGCCGGAAAAATGCTGGTTCGATCGACCAGAGATTGACTTCCTGGGATTAGTGATTAGCGAGGATTCAATCCGGATGGAGACTGGCAAAGTTAAAGCAATCGCGGAATGGCCGACACCTACCTGCAAACGAGAATTGCAGCAGTTCTTGGGTTTCGTGAACTTTTACCGACGTTTTGTGGAAGGATTTGCGGCAACAGCCAAGCCGTTAACAAAGTTGACAGGAAAGGATGACTGGCTGTGGACCGAATTACAGGACACCGCCTTTCAGGGACTGAAAGACCTTGTGGTGAGGGAGGTTGTACTCAAAATCCCCGACGATGAGGGTCAGTTTCGAATTGAAGTCGACGCATCGGACTTTGCAATCGGCGGAATTTTGTCCCAGCAAGGGAAGGATCAATCCTGGCGACCGGTGGCCTTCATTTCAAAAGCCTTAAACGACGCAGAACGGAACTACGAGATTTATGATAAGGAAATGCTCGCCGTAATGCATGCCTTTTACGAGTGGTCACATTACCTCAAAGGCGCTAAGGAGATCGTGGAAGTGTTAACAGACCACCAGAACCTGACATACTTCCGGAAACCGCAGAACCTTAATCGGCGTCAAGCGCGATGGGTCACGGATTTACAAGAATACAATTTCGTGATTAAGCACCGCTCGGGGAAATCCAATTCTAAAGCCGATATTCTGTCTCGGCGAACAGATCATCACCCGGGAGGTCCAGACAATGAAGGGGTCGTCTTGCTTAAAGACGATTTGTTTGTTAGAGTATACGACGACGACAGGGCCATCGAAGACATCATTAAAGACATCCAGAAGATTCCTAACCGGCAATGGGAAACCCAAGTACGGAAAGGGCTGGATAATAATAATGAGGACTTTAAAGTGGTCAATGGACTAGTGGAATGGAAAGGACGGATTTATGTACCCGCAAATATACATACTCGCGAGTCGTTGTTAGCAATTTACCACTCCTGGGGACACCCAGGAATCGACAAAACGGTGGAACTAGTAACTAGGGATTTTTGGTGGCCTCAAATGCGTAAAGACATTCAAAACTACATCGCAGGATGTGAAACCTGTCAGAAAGTTAAACCAGACAGACAAACTCGGGCGGCACCATTACATCCTAACGAGGTACCAGAGGGACCATGGGAGATAATTTCCATGGATTTAATAGGACCACTTCCGGAGTCGAAAGGAAATGATATGATTCTGGTCATTGTGGACCGATTCACAAAAAAGTCATATTTCCTGCCAACCACATCCACTGTGACATCGCAAGGAATTGCCACGCTGTTCAGGGACAACGTATTCAGGGAACACGGACTGCCGAAAAAAGTTATTAGCGACCGGGGACCGCAATTTGTGTCCAAATTTATGGACGATCTATATGGCATGTTGGGAATTAAGGCCAACCGCTCCACCGCGTATCACCCACAGACCGACGGACAAACGGAACGTGTCAATCAGACAGTAAAGGAGTTCCTCACGATGTTTGTCAACCATCGACAAAACAACTGGAGTGACTGGCTGGCTGTGGCGCAATTTTGCCACAATGATCGAACGCATTCGGCAACGGGATACTCTCCGTTCTTCATGAATTACGGGCGACATCCGTACAAAGGATTAAACCCGACTTACGTGCCAAAAGTGGTAGCGGTAGAGGACTTGGCAAAACAGGTTGAAGGAATTCACGCCAACGCTACTGCGGCACTTGAGAAAGCCGCGGAAACGATGAAGCGCAAGTACGATGAGTCTAAAGCCCCGGCGCGCCAGTACCAGCCTGGCGACAAAGTCTATTTGAGCACGGCCAACCTTCCTACGCTGCGTGTCACAAAGAAACTGGACGGCAAGTTCGTGGGACCTCTGGAGGTTGTAAAGAAGATTGGGCAATCGGCTTACCAGTTGAAGATTCCAGCGTCCTGGAAAATCTACAACGTATTCAACGAAATCCACCTCAAACCGTATAAGGAACCGGTTTTTCCTGGTCAAAAGGAGAAAGCCGCTTCGCGCAAAGAAGCGCAGATGGTCGAGGAGTCAGTCGATGACGAATACGAAGTGGAGGAAGTTATGGACAGCCGTGTCAGTGGGCGCGGCGGCGGACGTCTGGAGTACCTCGTCAAGTGGAAAAATTACCCTGTCGAGGAGTCAACCTGGGAGCCGGCGGAAAACTTAGGAAACGCAAAAAAGGAAGTCCAAAAGTTCCACAAGGCGAATCCTAGTGCGCCCCGGCGGATGGTTAATGTGCGCGACATTAGCGCTAGCTTTCGGAAGTGGCAAAATCACACGGCGATCCCTATAGCGAAGCGGCTGTATGGGTGGGGAGGATGGCAAGTTTGAGCGGGAATATTTAGAAAAGCTCAAACGAAACTGGCAGCGCTGGAAAGGCGACCGGCGCGATATATATGCCGAAGAAGACGCGCGGCATGAGTTCGTTAGGAACTCAAAAATGATTTTTACGACACGCGTGGCTTCCCGGGACGTGAAGCCTTAAGGGGGGGGGTCATGTTACGACTCTGGACGTTTTCTACTATTTTTCTATATTTTATCCTATTTTATCTGGAGGCCTACGGACGCTTGGAAGGATACCAATACGCATAGGGGCTTGGGGGAATCCGTTATGGAAGGACCGGTTAGGTAAGCCATGGGTGGCTGTACAAAGGTCTAGGCATAGGGGTCCGGGCGAGTCTGGCTATGGAGGGGTCTGGAACGTTGCTGCGCGTACACAGCCTTGGAGGCAGTGTAGTCTGTGCGCACAGACCAGGACCAAAGGTATATAAGGAGGGCGTATCCGTAGGTAGGAGTCCTAAGACTCTAGATAGTTTGCTCTTACCCAGCTTACTGGTCTACTGTGTCGAATCTATCTCTTTCTCCTCCATCTTCTCGAGTGAGACCTGTGGTTGTGTGGGACTAGTCCTAACACTCAATGGGTTTGGTGGTCGCCATCAGGACTTCGATTGGACCTTCCGTGTCGTCTGCCGGCTCGGCATCGGCGGCTGATATCTCGTTGGTGGATGCAGAGTCCACACGTTTGGCGGTAACCAGTTGACGCAAGTCTTTCTGGACGGCCGGCGAGAGCGCCACGATGTCTTTAGTGGTTAGGGTTATCGGTAGGCTGAGGAGATGGTCCACGATTCGGGTCGAGGCTGATGCGTCATCAATCGGTGATCGGAACTTAAATGTAGGTGCCTCCTTGTCTTTCCCTTTATATGAGGTCGAAGCGGTAGGAGGCGTTGGAGGGGAAGTTTGCTTAGATTTTGGGGCGGCAGTGGTGGATTTTGGAGCGGCGGCGTAGGAACCGGCGGTATCAGCGTCATCGGCGACTTCTAACATGTTGGTTGATGCTACCCGTGTATCAGGGGGCGTGGGCGCCTTGTTGTCCTTGTGCCATTTATCGATTCTTTCCTTGAACCATTGTCCGTAATACCTGTATGGTGCTATATTTGGCTCATCTCCGTTTGGTAGCTGGATCCTGCCGTTGACGATTCTTATCTTCCCTTCCCTGACGTATTCTTCTCGCATGCGACACCACGGAGTTCGGTGGTCTGTACTTCCGCAGAAGATGCATCCATCGAATGTTCGGGCTGGCAGCAGCTGAGACGAGGTTTGGGCGCGGGGCGGCGTTGGCGGAGGTGGAGGTGCGGCGGTTGGCGGGCGTGGCGATGTGGCTGCAAGGAGGGCTATCACGGGCCTTGAGCTGATGACAAATTGGGCGGCGTTGTTCATTTCTTTGAGGTCGTATCCCTCGTCGGGTCGAACATCTGGGCATTTGATTGTCAACCGAGTTGTAATATCTGGCCTGACCTCATCCGGAAGCGCGGACATGTACATAATGCTTGCCTCGCGGCAAGTCATGCGGTGCTTGGTTACGAGATAATTAGCTGTTGCAGCGAAATCGCGGTGATACTCAGCGAGTTGGGTTTCGGTGGTGACTCCCATACTCTGGTACTTATCGATGATTGCTTTGAGCGCCGCGATGGTGTGCCGGCGGTCAGGTTGTGCTTCTGGATAGATGTCGCGGATCGCCGTTTTAAACGCGTCCCATGATCCGGTTGTAAGGGCATCCTTTGTCGAGGTCCAGGTGTCGGATGACTTCTCGTCCGTGTAGTAGATCGCCCATTTAATTAATTCTGTGTCGCCGGATCGCTGTCGGTTGTCGCAGATCATCTCGATATCTTCGAGATACCTTTCAAGGCCGCTGGCGGTGCCTTGGAAGCGTGGAGCCTCCTTGCTGGTTCTGATTGGCATGCGTGTGCTGCGTGGGGTTTCGTCCGCCATGCTGCCTGCAGGTGGTGATGATGTATTAGATGAAGTAAGCGGTGGTAGGGGTGATAACGGAAAGCTTAATTGATCTAGGTCTAATATAGCAGTTCCAAGCTGATCGCCTGGTTCCGAATTGTTCGGGGTTGGTGTGCCGAGTGGTGAAGGGTGTGAGGGTGTAAGTAGCCAGTCGAGGTTGTGGAAGGATGTATGGGCTGGCGAAACGTCTTGTAGAGGTAGCGGAAACGTTCCTGGCAGGAGATGTCCGTCGTCGTCGGTGGAACTAGATGTTTCTTGGTCGGACGCTGCAGGCTGTAGCGCCGTCGCTTCTGATTCTGTTTTGGGAACCTGCAGAGGTGGTGTTGGAGGCTTCCGAGTTGCCCACGGCGGTAGAGGACGGTTGAGTCGGCGAGGCGTAGACGGCCCTTCCTGTTGGTCGGTGGGCTTTGGTCGGCGCCGAGGTCCTAGTTGGGCTGGGAACTTATCGGAAGCTTTCTGTGCAGCGGGACGGTTGGAACGAATGACTTATCGACAGACCTAAGAGCCCCTCGTGGTGGGCTCCAGTTGTAACGATTAAAGTGAGGCCGACGTAGAACGGCGTTCGGCCAAAGGGGCTTCTGAGGTCCGTCGGCGAGTGCTGGACGACTAAGACGGCGCCGATAAGGAGATGAAAATGAGTGGAACGGCGACTACGTCGCCGAGCGAAGGTGCACACGAAGATCGAGTAAAGAAAGGGAGTGGTATTAACTGTCCTCTACTACATACACGCATTCCTTATATACTTTCGAACATGAGGCTTACCTGCGGCGATGCTTCGTCACCGAGTCCGTTGGTCCGTGCGCGTCCTGTTCCTCCTCCTGCATTGGATTTATCGTTGAGTCGGCGGGGGCGGCCCTTATGATGCGGTTCGTAGCGAAGGTTCGTGGCTCGGCGTTGTCCGTTCCTGATCTCGGATATTGGTCCGCTTCGGCTGTCGGTCTCAACGTAGCCGGAACCGGCACGTTACACAGGTCGGCAAGAAAGGGCATCTGCTTCGAACATTTTGGTGCCAGGTACATGTTTGATTTTCAGGTCAAATTCTGAGAGCATCATGGACCATCATGCTTGTCGAGGAGTTAATTGTTGGGGTGTCCGATAGAATAAAAGATTCTTATGATCGCAATGAACCACTATCAGGTGTGGTGATCCATGCAATAAATGTTGCCATGCCTGTAGTCCTTTAATGATTGCAAGCAGTTCTCGGTCATAAATCTGGTAATTCTGTTCTGTGAGCGTCAAAGCATGGGAAATAAATCCACATGGATGAAGCATTCCAGTTGTGTCTGCTTGTTTAAGTACTGCTCCAGTAGCTTTGTTTGAAGTGTCCATCTGAAGAATAAATGGTCAGGTGGGGTCTGGCATACATAGAACAGGCATGGAGGAAAACTTGCACTTGAGTTCATCAAATGCATTCTGGCAAGTAGGTGTCCAATTGAAAAGTAAACCTTTCTTTGTTAGATCCGTCAATGGTTTTGCTATGGCAGCAAAATTGCCGATAAATCTCCGATAAAAGTTTCCAAATCCGAGGAAGGACCTGACTTGTTTGACTGTCATTGGCGTTGGCCAGTCACGAATTCCTGCAAGTTTGACGGGATCCATTTGTATATGTCCTGGAGTGATGATCATGCCTAGAAATTCGACTTCTTGGACACAGAATTTGCACTTCTCAAGTTTCAAGAATAGATCGTTTTCTTGTAGTCGTTCCAGGACATGTTCTGTGCGTTTTCGTACTTCTTCCTTGGTTTTCCCACAAATTAAAATGTCATCCATGTAAATAATGAGCCATCCTTTGTTTATCATGTCCTGAAAGTATTCATTCATCATAGTCTGGAATGTTGAAGGCGAATTACAAAGGCCAAAGAACATGACTGTTGGTTCATATAAGCCTCGATTTGTTATAAACGCTGCCTTCCATTTGTCACCTTTCTTGATTCAGACATTATTGTATCCCCAGTGCAGATCAAGCTTAGTGAAGTAATTTGCGCCTTCCAATTTCGTCATGAGATCTGAGACTAATGGTAATGGATAGGCGTTCTTGATTGTCCACTTGTTTAGGTATCGATAATCCTGACAAGGTCGTAATGCGCCGCTTTCTTTCTTAGAGACGAAGAAAAATGGTGATGCCTGTGGCGATTTAGATGGTCAAATGTATCCTTTGTCTAACTGTTCCTTAATCCATTCGTCGAGAGTTGACTGTTCTTTTAATGACAATGGGTAGATTTTGTTGACTTTTGGTGTAAATCCTGTTTTGAGTTCGATTGCATGATCCCATGGGCGAGAAGATGGGAAACGCTCGGATGCTTTCTTCTCAAAGGTGGCTTGCCAGGGTGTATATTCAGAAGGCAGGGTCGTTGGCGCTTCATCTTGTTTTGCCTGATGTTCAAGCGCCTACAATGCTGATGTTTTTACTCTGATCCAATATTTGTCTTCTCCCCATTGTTTGTTGTCTAATGCCATACGCCAAATGGGTTTGGTGTCTTCTGAATCATTGTTCATTTGGAGGGTTTTCTTTTGCCAATCAATAGTAGGATTATGTTGTTCCAGCCAAGGTATTCCGAAGATTATCTCCTGATCTCCTAAATTCGTGATCCATAACCAGTTGTCGTACATCTTTCCTTTAATAGAGTATGTAAGGCAAGTGCGATGAGTGATTAATCCATTCTGGTTGATTGTTCCATCAGTGTTTTTGACTCTAATCGGTTGTCTTAAGAGTTCCTTTTGTTACAGTTTCCTTTTCGTTTCATCTTCCTGTCTCAGTGGACCATCTCATATTCATCATTTCCCCTTAACTGCGTATTGTACAGCTTGGACGCTATCTCCTTTCATAGTTACCTTCACATTTCCTTTCTCAGGTAGCCATCGTTTCATTCCCTTTATAGTTTCCTTTGTTCTCTGATTGTATATAAACCCCATGTACTGTAGAGTAACCCCAGTTCCAACTTAGACGAGTTTTGCTCTCAACAACGATCGACTTGAACGCTCTTCTCTCTCATCACTCTCAAGGCCTTTGTCAACGTTTGACTTAGCGTCTGAACTCTTTGTCCAGTGGCTGGGAGCGGACCGAGACTCTGCTTGTTGCTGTTGACGTAGAACAAACCATGATGATATCAGGACTACCCTTGCCGTGACGGCTTAGGGCCCCAACAATAGACTGAAGAAGGAGAGGAGTGAGGGTAGAGTGGAAACCCGAGAGAACTCGACTGAGGACTCTGGGTGTTCATTGCTCAGTTTATATACAATACAAGGCGGTCTGTGCGCTAACCCCTACAACCCTAAAGGCTGTGGAACCCTACGCTAACAATAACCTAGCATGAGTAAGACTGCATAGCCATGACTGCGCATTGACTGCGGATTAGTCATCGGATATGAGTCATCGGTCCGGTAGTCCGTAATCTAATCTAATCGTTATCTAATCGAATCTAATCTTAGCGCTGACTAGATAAGATAGACGCCGACTTAGCTAAGTGTTTGGCTACCAACTACAAAGAATATAAAGGAAAATGAATATAAAATGACTTAGAATTTGGAGCGTTCGATACGAGTCATGACAGACAAGGGCATCGTCCATAACACAAGTTGGAACTCAGGAACCGCTCAGTGCATCATCACTAGCCAGACACCATTGATACCAGGGCCTCTCAGATTAGGCCACCGAACAACTCTGTTCGCTACAGACAGAAGTACTACCTTAACCGAAGAGAAGTCTACTTCTCTACTACACACAAGGTCTGGTGCTATGTCTCAGGAACAAAGAGAAAGAACCTACCAGTCTCGGAGGAGCTCTTTGAAGGAGAATACAAGGAGGGAGACCCTACCAACGAACTACCACCAGAAATCTGGATCCATTGGAACAACGAAACAAATGAAACAGAAGAACAACTATTCCTACCCCCAAACACTGAACCAGAACTCACTTGGTGGCACGAGTTTCGAGTTGATGAAGAACTAGGAGACTACGGCTTCTTCGCATTTGAAAAACAGATAATCGCCAGGTGGAACGAATACAGGGAACAGCAACAGATCGAGATCGATCTAGCCTTTGGGGATAAACCGAAACAAGCAGAAAGCTCGAAACAAGGCACAGAACCAAAACACAAACCAAGAACACAGGATCCGAAACCTGAAACACCAAAACCAAAACAGACACCAAAGAAGGACATGTCGGACAAAAAGGATACATCCTCAAAAGGGATAAAGGGAATCTCCATTAAGGAATTCAAAGGACAGCGCTCTAAGGCAAAACACTTCATCAATACATTTGATGACATCTTCAATCTTGACGAAGGACGCTTTGACACATCGAAAAAGTGAATCAAATATGTTCTCCTTCACTTAGGGGAAGAACTAGACAATTGGAAAGCCAATCTTCGAGGAGAATTAGAAGCAGCAGAAGCAATTAAAGGAAAATCTGCAGAAAGCGCATTCACACTCTCATGGGATAACTATGCCGGCTTCAGGCGACAGTTCTTGAACGATTGGGGAGAATCTGACAGTGCAGCCAGGACCCTAAACGATCTAGATAAAGTAAAAGTGGGTGGAGACATTGACATCCCTGCCTACATTCAGAAATTCCAATCACTCATACATTCCACCGGAATTACAGGGTTCATGGCGCAGCACATCTACTTTTGTAGAGGACTCCCTGCATCAGTAGCAGCAAAGATCATCGAAAACCCTGCAGTCACCAGTATGGAGACAGCCTATAACGCTGCAGAACGCCTGCACAATGCTTGGGAGACCATGAAACTGATGAACCGATCTTCTGGATCAGGAGATACAAAGGGGCATTTCAAATTTAACCAAAACCAGAAACCCTCTGCATCCGGATCAAGGGGAATCAATGCTGTGAGCACAGGACACCTTTCAGATGCCCAAAAGGAGGAATATCAAAAAACCGGCAAGTGTTTCAGATGTGGAATACAGGGACACATATCCAGGGATTGCCCAAACAAGGGGAACACCCAAACGTTGTCCTATAAGTCCTCCTCCCCACAGAATTGAACAATCAGAACAGTAGAGGAAACGACCTCAAACGAATCAGCTGCCCAATGCATTAGGGCGCTGTTGCAAGAACTCCCAGATGAGGAGTGTGAGAACACCCTCCAGGAACTCGAATCCGAGGGTTTTTAAGAAGGAGACGCCAGAAAGCGGTTGACGCCTCCAGTACCATCGAACAGTTAGCACTCGACTCTGTAATTGTAAATTCCAATAATAACAAATGGATTTCCATTACTGTGCACACGAACCATAAACCCGCTGAAATATCTGCTCTCATCAATTGCGGAGCAGAAGGAAACTTCATTGATGAACGAACATCAAAAGATCTACCAAAAGAACTCTTAAAGAAACCGATTAGAGTCAAGAACGCTGATGGAACAATCAACCAGAACAGATTAATCACTCATCGCACTTGCCTTACATACTCTATTAAAGGAAAGACATACAACAACTGGTTATGGATCACGAATTTAGGAGATCAAGAGATAATCTTTGGAATACCTTGGCTAGAACAACATAATCTGACTATTGATTGGCGAAAGAAAACCCTCCAAATGGACAATGATTCAGAAGACACCAAACCCATTTGGCGCATGGCATTAGATAACAAACAATGGGGGGAAGACGAATATTGGATTAGAGTAAAAACATCAGCATCACAGGCGCTTGAACATCAGGCAAAACAAGATGAAGTGCCAACGACTTTGCCTTCTGAATATACACCTTGGCAGGCCACCTTTGAGAAGAAAGCGTCCAAGCATTTCCCATCCTCCCACCCATGGGATCATGCGATTGAGCTCAAAACAGGATTTATGCCAAAAGTCAACAAAATCTATCCGTTATCACTAAAGGAACAGTCAACTCTCGACAAATGGATTAAGGAACAGCTAGACAAAGGGTACATTCGACCATCTAAATCGCCACAAGCATCACCATTTTTCTTCGTCTCTAAGAAAGAAAGTGGCGCACTGCAACCTTGTCAGGATTATCAATACCTAAACAAATGGACAATCAAGAATGCCTATCCATTACCGTTAGTCTCAGATCTCATGACGAAATTGGAAGGCGCAAACTATTTCACTAAGCTTGATTTGTGCTGGGGATACAACAATGTGCGAATCAAGAAAGGTGACGAATGGAAGGCAGCATTTATAACAAATCGAGGCCTATATGAGCCAACAGTCATGTTCTTTGGCCTTTGCAATTTGCCTTCAACGTTCCAAACTATGATGAATGAGTACTTCCAAGATATGATCAACGAAGGATGGCTCATTATTTACATGGACAACATTCTGATTTGTGGGAAGATTAAGGAAGAAGTACGAAAGCGCACAGAACGCGTCCTGGAATGACTACAGGAAAACGATCTATTCTTGAAACTTGAGAAGTGCAAATTTTGCATCCAGGAAGTCGAATTTCTAGGCATGGTCATCACCCCTGGCCACATACAAATGGATCCCATCAAACTTGCAGGAATTCGTGACTGACCAGTACCAATGACAGTTAAACAAGTCAGGTCCTTCCTTGGATTTGGAAACTTCTATTGGAGATTTATTGGCAATTTCGCTGCCATAGCAAAACCATTGACGGACCTAACAAAGAAAGGCTTACTTTTCAATTGGACGCCTACTTGCCAGAACGCGTTTGATAACCTCAAGTGCAAATTTTCCTCGATGCCCGTTTCACGCATGCCAGATCCCACCCGACCATTTATTCTTCAGACGGATGCCTCAAACAAAGCTACTGGAGCAGTACTTAAACAAGCAGACACAACTGGAATGCTTCACCCATGCGGATTTATCTCCCATGCTTTGACGCTCACAGAACAGAATTATCAGATCTATGATCGAGAACTCCTTGCAATCATTAAAGGATTACAAGCATGGCGACATTTACTCCATGGGTCACCACACCCAATAGTGGTTCATTGCGATCATAAGAATCTTTTATTCTATCAGACACCCCAACGATTAACTCCACAACAAGCACGATGGTCCATGATGCTCTCGGAATTTGACCTGAAAATTGAACATGTACCTGGCACCAAAATGTTCAAAGCAGATGCCCTTTCTCGCCGACCGGATCATATGAGAGGCAAGGATGCTCAAGACGATGTGACAATGCTACCAGATAGCAAGTTCATTTGCCTCATCACTACAGACCTAGCTCAAGAAATCAGAGATGCCACAGCCCTTGACAGCTTTGGGTGCACAATTATTGAAGTTATTGAAACCCAACGTGCCCCACCAATTAAATCCAAGCTCCAGGACTGGGCGTTTGTCGATGGAATCATCTGATATATGGACAGAGCATACATCCCAGATAATGGAACACTCAGGACACAGATTGTCAAATCAGTGCATGAATCGCTCACCTCAGGACACCCAGGACGCATGAAAACCCTTGAACTACTACAACGCAATTACTGGTGGCCAGGAATGTATAGACATGTCAAAGAATGGATCACAGGTTGCGCCACTTGCCAACAGATGAAAGTGAATACTCATCCAAACACACCAGCTCTTCTACCTATTGGATCTAAGGTGACTCGCCCGTTCCAACAAGTCACATTGGATTTCATCACGGATTTACCAATTGCGGATGGATATGACTCAATTCTGGTCATGGTGGACCATGGTCTTATGAAGGGGGTAATTCTTACTCCTTGCAAGAAAACCATCGACGCCTTAGGAACTGCCGACATTTACATCTCAGAGATATTTAAACACTTTGGATTACCTGATATACTCATCTCGGATCGAGGACCACAGTTTTCGGCTAAGGTCTTCCAGGAAATCAGAAAGACACTAGGAATTGATCACAGAATGAGCACAGCCTATCATCCACAGACCAACAGAGAAACAGAACGTGTTAATCAAGAATTAGAAGTATACCTTCGTATATTTTGCGCAAACGAACCTCACAGATGGAAACAACTACTCCCAATTGCTGAATTTGCTCACAATAATTGACATCATGACTCAGTTAAGGCTTCCCCATTTCAACTCATGTATGGGACGAACCCTGTTGCACTACCAACAGCTGTACAGAAAATGACAACACCTGCCGCTGAGGAACGCCTACAGCTATTGAGAAAAGCTAGGGAAGAAGCGCTAGCAGCACATGAGCTAGCAAGACAGATGGTTGCACGACAAGTCAGGAACAAAGCAATCAAATTCATACAAGGAGACAAAGTATGGCTCGAAAATAGAAATCTCAATATTCCATATCAGTCTAGGAAACTAGCGCCTAAACGAGAAGGACCCTTTATAGTTGAACAAGTGCTAGGACCAGTAATGTATAAGCTCTGACTACTGAAACAATGGCGCATTCATCCAGTCTTTCATACGTCACTCCTTATGCCATACAAGGAGACTGAAACACATGGACCAAATTACACAACTCCTCCCCCTGATCTCGTAAATGGGCAAGAAGAGTTTGAAGTGGAAGCGATTCTCACACACCAAAAACGCGGAGCAGGATATCAGTATTTGGTTAGATGGAAAGGATACGGTCCGAATGACAACTCTTGGGAACCCGAGCACAACCTAAGCAATGCTGCGGATGTCTTACAAGCATATAAACTCAGAAGACAATTGTAAAACCCCATGTCTCACTATTGTAACCACCAAATTCTCAAACAAAATATCCAATACACAAAGAAATACTGTTCCACCATAGGACAATACTCTCCAAAACCATATGAGAGCTTCAAAGGACGACTAATCATGTTTCCCATTCATCACCAACCAGCCACTCCCTTAGAACCAGTTCAATCAATCAACTTTATCCGAACCCAGGCAACTCGATTAATTACATATAAAACTCCTAGACTTGCTGCTGAACACTCTGCACACCCACAAGGACATGTTGAAATCCCGTTTAACGCTTGTCTACATTATCTCCCGAAATATGAGGATCTCACGTTCAACCCTGAAGAATTACCAAATTATCCTGATGCAATGTCCCCTTATCTCCCATCACCTAACAGACCCTTGAACCACACACACAATGTATACGCCAAGGCAGCCCTCCGTCGGGAAAACCCAGAAGCATTTGATTTAATTCAACGGTTGGATCGTGCAAACAGAGCGATAGAACTCCACAGATGGGCTATTACTCAACGGTTCCCTGATACAATACCACGCCTCAGCAGAGCGCTTGAGAGTCTTGACTTCCTGGATATGTTTGACAGCACGGACGGACCTACCATACCTAATTCACCTGAAAGCTTAACGCCGCAGGACCTTACCCCTGAAACAAATGTCAACCATGAGAACGAAATCTCTACTGTTACCAGGAACGAGCTGAGCGAATCAGAAGGATCTGATGGAGAACTTGAATATGTTCCCAGCATCAGAGCGCCCACATTCTCTTACTGATTTGTAGATGGAGAACTCCGGACAATCAATTGGGAGGATGAGTTGTTCAATGAAGAATAAAAGGCCTCCCAGTAACACGAATAATTTCCCCATCTTATACATCCAAAAGAAATGTCTCCCCTCGCCATCATCGCCTACGCTGCCGCCTTCACCTTCGCCCTGTTGGTCACCGCATGTGGCCACTATTACATTGAACCCGTCAACCTCCTCTTGCCCTTCATCGCCGCCACCCATGACTTCCCCCTCGAGGTCTTTGTTGAGACCACTGTCACCATCAACAATTTTGATTTCGCCGACCTGCCGGAGCTGCACGAACATCCTGCAGCACTCATCAAACCCACTACCGCCACTGTACCGCCCATTGTCATTCACCCTCGCAACGCAATGCTCCAGAATGTCAGCGACCACCTCGCCGAAATCCTTGTCCTCTACGCCCAGTTTGCAGAACCGTTAGACTTCGTCACTGGTCTCACCATCACCACGGACCCTCATTCCCTTACCCTCAAGGAAAGGGATTCAGCATTAGCGCAGGCAAAACAGTTACAACTGGCAGTTCGTAGTCTTCAATGGCAAGCAGAGACAGCAGCAGCTGACTTAGGCAACGTCGTCACTTGGCTCGAGTCACGGCAGGATCACGCATGGACAACAGCATGGTAGAAGTCGGCGACTTCTCACATACGAAGGGGGTAATGTTACAGTTTCCTTTTCGTTTCATCTTCCTGTCTCAGCGGACTGTCTCATATTCATCATTTCCCCTTAACTGCGTATTGTACAGCTTGGACGCTATCTCCTTTCATAGTTACCTTCACATTTCCTTTCTCAGGTAGCCATCGTTTCATTCCCTTTATAATTTCCTTTGTTCTCTGATTGTATATAAACCCCATGTACTGTAGAGTAACCCCAGTTCCAACTTAGACAAGTTTTGCTCTCAACAACGATTGACTTGAACGCTCTTCTCTCTCATCGCTCTCAAGGCCTTTGTCAACATTTGACTTAGTGTCTGAACTCTTTGTTGTTATGAGCTCACGCCCAACAACACTAACCCACCGTCCTTTAGGACACAGACCCACAGGCCTCGTCGAGCAGGGGAGAGAAGGGGGAGGGAAGGAAGGTATATTGTACTATAGACAGAGTCTTACATGGGCGTAAGAGAAACCATCTTAAGTCTGGGGCGACTCAAGACACTTGCACTACTTATATACTACTCTACCAAGACCCTTGCCACCACCTAGTACCACCGGCACTCCCACAGCATCCATACTCCTTATTGTCTTGTATGAGCGCTGCCTCCACGCTGTCACTGTTGCTATGCTTCTTGGGTGCAGCCGCTGTAACGCCATTCTCTGGACCAGTCCGGGTTGCTCTAGACCTTGTAACCGTAAGGGGCTATATCCTAAAGCCACCTTGTCTCCATAGGCTGTGTTGCAATCCCATATGTCCATATGCGCTGCCACTGCTGCTTCCTGATGCGTGATGGCATGATCCCTGATGCGTTGATGCCGACGTCGGTCAATGATGCCATCAAGGGCGCGATCCTCTTGCCTAATCCGGCTGTCCTTCCTAGTATAGTGTATGGCCGCCTTGTATGGCCATCGTCCTGTTCCATAGTAAGCGCTCCCATGCGCTAACCCACGCAAAGTGTTCCCAGGCTCCCTCCTAAGGCTCCTGGCCTGTATAAAGACTGTGGCAGTGGTCCCCGACCACTGATAGATAGATTGAAAATGTAATGCCGATTTGCATGATCGTAACATTACCCCTTCCTCAAGATTCCTCGTCCCGAGGAATCCAATGCGTGGCTATGTCCTGCCACTGCGATGCTAATCTTGGTTTTCTAAAAGAACCCATATCCCAATATGAAAGATTCCTGGTTGTCCACCAAGTGCGCTATTTGTTTTTGAGTTTTGATACTCCAGTTCTCTACTGGACGTCCTGTACTTTTGACAAAATATTGATCCTCCTTTTGACAATGATCTAATCCTTAGCATCCTGCCGACTACAATCCTTTTTGCCTTCCTGAGCGATCCTTCCTAAGTGCCTACGCTTTAGGCTCCCTTGTTACAGACTTTAATAATTGCTTTTGATAATCCAGCGCATTACTGGAATCCTCTGCGCTTCGTATCCTGCGCCTGATTTATGTTCCTGCTTTTGATAACCCAGCGCCTTACTGGGGTTCTTTGCGTCCAGAAAAATGAAACGGCCCAAAATTTTTATTTTCCCTTCCAGGTCGTTGCTTCTGAGGAAGAGCCCCGAGCCCTTGTCATTCCGCAGCTACTCAGGATAGACTCCTCAGGTGCTCACGATCCGTTCGCACCCTTCAGGTCTCCGTCGTCCTGCCTTCATTCTGTCGGTCTCCGTTCACCTCCTCTACCTCTTCCCCAAGATTTCGCGTCCCGAGAAATCCGCAGGTTACTTGGGAGTGGAGACTTCCAGGCGACACGACCAAGTGACCTGCCCCTGGCGAGAGCGAATAACATAGGGGGTAAAAAAAAATTTCCCATTTTCTGACGTTCTGTAGCTATTTTGTTGTAAGGTTGCAACCCTTATATCCCGTCGACTCGTCCTGCCGACTACTTTTCATGAAACAACCTCTTCCCCAGGCTGCCCCCTAGGCTAAATTCCCTGTATAGCTTCAGTACTTCGTTCCTTTAAAGTCCCTGTTATCCATGTATTCGTCATATAATATCTGAACCTAAGTAGACTGGACCCTTCTGGAACCGCAATTTGTTTCAGCAGGTTGCTACTGCTATCAGAATATCCTCACATCCCTATTCAAGGGAGTGTCATCGCTTATGACTCCGTGAACTTCTGGTATTGCCGGTGCTTTTGTTTATCCAGCGCCTTACTGGAATCTCCACGCATTTTTTACAGTGGTTGGCTTCCACTCTTCTGTACTCCTTTAGATTTCCACTGGGTTTGTTGAATGTCATCTCCTTTTTCCTGTAATCCTTCTGATCTAATCATCGGGGTATGACATTATACAAGAAGAGCATTGTTTACGCTCCCATCCTAGGTTTCCAGATTTGTTTGCTGATTCAAAATAACCAGCCATCCTTCTATTTGCGCCGAGTAATTTAATCGGTCCTCAAATATCCTCCTTTATCATTTAATCTTTTCAATGCAGTTGATTCTGCATTAGTGACTTTTCCCTGGCGTCCACTATTCCAAAGCGGTCTTTCTGGCGCCTGCATTTCCATGGCTAGACCTTTTTACGAGATGCCCGGCTCGAGTTCTGAACATAGTCTGACAAGGGTATGCCAGTCCTGTTGATTGAGAGTAATAAAATTCCACCAGAGACACAAGTGACAATGATCCGATGCGATGCTTTTGTACTGTTGTCAATGATGGCCAGAGTTCCATCGTTCGTCCTTCGTTGATGGCATAGATAACCGCTTTTGATATCCCAGCGCCTTACTGGGCGATTGTCGCTTGGTACAATAGACCTGATTCCTAATCAAGGATTCCATCTAGAACCTTCTTTGCTTAATCGAGTAGAGACCTTGTTTAATGTCGCGCTCCAACGACAGTTGTTACTTTATCACCCTGATAATCCGTCCGCTGGGTCGTGATTAATATTCCTTTGGGCAACTAGTCAGAACTTTATTTAACGTCGCGCTCCTACGACGCTTGCGCAATTCCCCATCTGGGATTGCTTCCGTTTGACACGTGCCTTCATATATGGATTGGGTCGTTTCCCATCCAATCAATGATCCTTTTTCTTTGCCAACAAGATCAATCCGTTATGTTGCAAAGTGATTATATTCCAGCCCATCAACAAGGGCTAGATGTCCGATGGCGTGTCAAACAGTTGTTGCCGGATTTCGGATTCCGGATCCATGTCATGTAACAGCCCCTCCAGGGTCTGTCTTTTTCCATTTGGGCGAGCGCTTTCTCAACCCTTTTCTGGTACCGGCGTTCGTCCCGGCGTTGCCTGAGTGATTCCTTTCAGGCTTCCTTTTGTGGTCTTTGAATGACATTGGGCGCCCACATTCCAAATGTATCCCTGCCGTTCTGATAACTGTTCGGCTAGATCATTCCTATTGCAGTCTTTCTGATGGCGCTAGCATTCCATTGATCCTAGATTGTTGCGCTCCTGATCTGCGCGCGATCCTGTCGATGATTTCTTAATTCAGGGTCATCTTCCCCTGGTGTGTATGACGTATGCCTCGTTTGATGCTGCAGCTGGCCTCTGCACTTGCGATTGACGATCGCGTGGTTGATGTTCTTTGTGGCCTCCATCCTTCCATAATGAGTGTGATGAATTAACTACCCATTTGTTCGAGCGGTCGGCATCCGCTTTCCTTCCCAGGATCTTCAATTAATTCCGGGCGCTCCACCGGCAATCAATCTCTTCTTCCAGCTTTCGTAATTCCAAAAATATCTTCAGGAGAGGTATCGCTTCCTTGGCGGTATCCATAAATCCTATGCGCTATCATATCCCTTGTCCCTCCTGGTCCTAGCACCAGGAATGGTAAGCCCTGACATGGGCGCCCCATTGTTGTGTGTCGATTTTGGTCAATGGCGATTGCCTGAGTGATTTTACTTCACACTCTTTGCGCCCATATTTCCATTTTCGACCAATACTAAGTCATCTCGTTATAACCTAGTTTCTAAAAGGGATTTCGCATATCTAGATTGTTGCCAAGTTTGTTGTTACAGCGAGTCACCAAGATCCTGGATCTCAAGTAGAGATTTTGTCGACTCTTCTTCAATATCCGCGCTTCCCAACACAGATATGGAGCAATGTGGTCAATAACGCACCCACACTTGCTTGTTCGATTTAATTCCACCAACTGACCTAATGACATGGTGCCTGGGGCTTCACTCAGATGTCCTCGTGCTCAGATCGTTAGATCCGATACGTAATTGGTATTCTGAGACTGTTCTCCTTGATACACGGCATGCCAAAAGATTGCCTTCACCCGTTCCTTGGGTTTTTCCGAGACAAACGGTATAGTCTGCTGACCAGTGCCTGCCTGCACTTTCAATCACACAGCGCTATTCTCGTCCGAATGCCTTTTTGTTGCCAGTAAGCGGATACGCTAGTAGTCAGTGACAACGGTCAACTGAGACTATCTGTTGTTGAAGTCGAAGTCGCCTAGATCCTCGAGAGCTGCTCTGTGGCCATGTGTTGTGACATGCACAGAGGTCAGACGGGCAGACTTGAAGGACCTGTCAACACTGTACACAGTGATGACGGTAAGAGATAATTTTTGAAATAGTTGTCGACGTCGTGAGTGATGATGAGCAAGGCGTGCTCGACGCTGTTGTCGACGATGACGAGGAGTGTGGTAATAGAGACTTAAGATTATGTTATGAGCTCACGCCCAACAACACTAACCCACCGTCCTTTAGGACACAGACCCACAGGCCTCGTCGAGCAGGGGAGAGAAGGGGGAGGGAAGGAAGGTATATTGTACTATAGACAGAGTCTTACATGGGCGTAAGAGAAACCATCTTAAGTCTGGGGCGACTCAAGACACTTGCACTACTTATATACTACTCTACCAAGACCCTTGCCACCACCTAGTACCACCGGCACTCCCACAGCATCCATACTCCTTATTGTCTTGTATGAGCGCTGCCTCCACGCTGTCACTGTTGCTATGCTTCTTGGGCGCAGCCGCTGTAACGCCATTCTCTGGACCAGTCCGGGTTGCTCTAGACCTTGTAACCGTAAGGGGCTATATCCTAAAGCCACCTTGTCTCCATAGGCTGTGTTGCAATCCCATATGTCCATATGCGCTGCCACTGCTGCTTCCTGATGCGTGATGGCATGATCCCTGATGCGTTGATGCCGACGTCGGTCAATGATGCCATCAAGGGCGCGATCCTCTTGCCTAATCCGGCTGTCCTTCCTAGTATAGTGTATGGCCGCCTTGTATGGCCATCGTCCTGTTCCATAGTAAGCGCTCCCATGCGCTAACCCACGCAAAGTGTTCCCAGGCTCCCTCCTAAGGCTCCTGGCCTGTATAAAGACTGTGGCAGTGGTCCCCGACCACTGATAGATAGATTGAAAATGTAATGCCGATTTGCATGATCGTAACATTTGTCCAGTGGCTGGGAGCAGACCGAGACTCTGCTTGTTGCTGTTGATGTAGAACGAACCACGACGAGGGCATTGTCCATAACACCTTTGGTAGATCTTTTGATATTCGTTCATCAATGAAGTTTCCTTCTGCTCCACAATCGATGAGAGCAGATATTTCAGCGGGTTTATGGTTTGTTTGCACAGTAATGGAAATCCGTTTGTTATTATTGGAATTTACAATTACAGAGTCGAGTGCTAACTGTTCAATGGTACTGGAGGTGTCAACCGCTTTCTGGCATCTCCTTCTTAAAAACCCTTGGATTCAAGTTCCTGGAGGGTGTTCTCGCTAACAAGCTCTGACCTATCAAAGTGACAGGCAGACAGGGGGTTTTAGTGAGCAAGGTAAAGATGTCCCGCCAATTCCAGTTCCGGAAGTCAACTGCGTAAATGGATGCGAAAGAAGGCAACGATGCGAAAGATGCGAAAAGTGCGACGATGCGACGGATGCGAGAGATGCAAAAGATGCGACGGATGCGAGAGATGCAAAAGATGCGACAGATGCGACAGATGCGAAAGAATGCGCGCAGATAATGCAAAATAGATAAATGGAGTACTCAATACACGCGGCGGTTACGTGCTTGATAACCGAGTTTTGGGCGAAAGTGTGTAGGGCGAAGTTTGTCGGGCAATGGCAATGGCGATGAGTAGCCCAAGTCTTTCCGCAAGTTGGGCTTTTGGCAACGGCTGCAACGACACGGAGAGGAATTTCTCAAGAGACCGAGAGAATGAAAACGAAGCGAATGCGAAGGGGAAACTTGGATGGATAGGGTAGATTCTTTTCTACTATGAAACTTTGTGGTTTATATACATTTTACTATGCTACCAACTGTGACACGACTGACACTCTTGTAACTTTTTCTCCGTGTACGCGCGTCATCTTGCTGTCCCAATCCGTTATCTTGAAAGGCTCCCTCCGATGCGGCTTAGTACGCGAGCATTTTCTTAGTATTTTTCATCCAGCTGCCACTCCGTAGAGGAACCCTGATCGTATGGTCATTGTCCCTAAGGGCGTTTGAATATGAGCGCGGTGGCTGATGATCGAGCTCCGGTGTCCCTATTGATTACCGCTGATGTTTTCCCTGGTGACCGCGAACCTGTTAACGGAATTCTTCCGATCATGCTCCATATAGCCTTCCCCCTTGTATTCTTCGATCGATGCAAACCGCCGTGAAGATTTTGTCCCGGTATCCTGGGTGGACTAATGATTCCTCCGTCGATCATATGCGTATGCAGATGTAGGTTTCGATCGTGGTCCCCGGAAAGCTAACTTGCCTATCACGGAAGTGGCAGTGCAGAGCTATCGCATGCGACGGTAACTCTCGATGTGGCAGGTCCGTTTAGTCAGCGCGGTTTAGCGGATAATGGGATTTGTGTTCGGTAGTCGTCAAGCGCGACGGCGCTCACTGCTAGTGCGAAAGGGGGCGGATTATGCTGCGGTTGCGTGCGATGATAACCGGGCTTGCGAGGTCTGCGGAACTGTAGCGCATCAGATAGTTAGTGACGGGTTCAGTGCATGTGTATAATCCCAATGACGATAGGACTTCTCTCGCATAGCATGGCGCATATACGTGACGAGGTCGCTACACAGTCACAACGGGACACCGCTCATCATCGCGCTCCTCATCTGGGAGTTCTTGCAACAGCGCCCTAATGCATTGGGCAGCTGATTTGTTCAAGGTCGTTTCCTCTACTGCTCTGATTGTGCGATTCTGTGGGGAGGAGGACTTGTAGGACAATGTTTGGGTGTTCCCCTTGTTTGGGCAATCCCTGGATATGTGTCCCTGTGTTCCACATCTGAAACACTTGCCAGTTTTTCGATATTCCTCCTTTTGGGCATCTGAAAGGTGTCCTGTGCTCACAGCATTGATTCCCCTTGATCCGGATGCAGAGGGTTTCTGGTTTCGGTTAAATTTGAAATGCCCCTTTGTGTCTCCTGATCCAGAAGATCAGTTCATCAGTTTCATGGTCTCCCAAGCATTGTGCAGGCATTCTGCAGCGTTATAGGCCATCTCCATACTGGTGACTGCAGGGTTTTCGATGATTTTTGCTGCTACTGATGCAGGGAGTCCTTTACAAAAGTAGATGTGCTGCGCCATGAACCCTGTAATTCCGGTGGAATGTATGAGTGATTGGAATTTCTGAATGTAGGCAGGGATGTCGATGTCTCCACCCACTTTGACTTTATCTAGATCATTCAGGGTCCTAGCTGCGCTATCAGTTTCTCCCCAGTCGCTCAAGAATCGTCGCCTGAAGCCAGCATAGTTATCCCATGAGAGTGTGAATGCGTTTTCTGCAGATTTTCCTTTAGTCGCTTCTGCTGCTTCTAATTCTCCTCGAAGATTGGCTTTCCAATTGTCTAGTTCTTCCCCTAAGTGAAGGAGAACATATTTGATTCACTTTTTTGATGTTTCAAAGCATCCTTCATCAAGATCAAAGATGTCATCAAATGTATTGATGAAGTGTTTCACCTTAGAGCGCTGTCCTTTGAATTCCTTAATGGAGATTCCTTTTATCCCTTTTGAGGATGTATCCTTTTCGTCTGACATGTCCTTCTTTGGTGTCTGTTTCGGTTCTGGTGTTTCAGGTTTCGGGTCCTGTGTTCTTGGTTTGTGTTTCGGTTCTGTGCCTTGTTTCGAGCTTTCTCCTTGTTTCGGTTTATCCCCAAAGGCTAGATCTATCTTGATCTGTTGCTGTTCTCTGTATTCGTTCCACTTGGTTACTGTTTGTTTGTCAAGTGCTAGGAAAGCGAAATCTCCTAGTTCTTTGTCGACTCGAAACTCGTGCCACCAGGTGAGTTCAGGTTCAGTGTTTGGGGTTAGGAATAACTGATTATTTTCCTTGTTTATTTTGTTGTACCAGTGAATCCAAATATCTCCTGGTATTTTGCTGTTAGGGTCTCCTTCCTGGTATTCTCCTTCGAATAGTTCCTCTGGGACCGGTAGGTTCTTCCTCTTTGTTCCTGAGACGTAGCACCAGACTTTGTGTGTGGTAGAGAAGTAGACTTCTCTTCGGTTAAGGTAGTACTTCTGTCTGTAACGAACAGAGTTGTTTGGTGGCCTGATCTGAGAGGCCCTGGTATCAATGGTGTCTGGCTAGTGACGATGCACTGAGCGGTTCCTGAGTTCCAACTTGTGTTACGGACAATGCCCTCATCGTGGTTTGTTCTAAGTCAACAGCAACAAGCAGAGTCTTGGTCCGCTCCCAGCCACTGGACAAAGAGTTCAGGCGCTAAGTCAAACAATGACAAAGGCCTTGAGAGCGACAAGAGAAAAGAGCGTTCAAGTCGATTGTTGTTGAGAGCAAAACTCGTCTAAGTTGGAACTAGAGTTACTCTATGGTACATGAGGTTTATATATGGTTAGAGAACAAAGGAAACCGTAAAGGGAATGAGGCAATGACTACCTAAGAAAGGAAACGTGAAGGTAGCTATGAAAGGAGATAGCGTCCAGGCTGTACAATGCGCAGTGTAAGGGGAAATGATGGAAATGAAACAGTCCGCTGAGACAGGAGACTGAAATGAAGAGAAAACTGTAACACCAATCATTGATAGCTCTTGTAAATGGCGCATTGCGTTTACATTTTTCGTCCAGACTTTTATGCATGCGGCATGTCCTGGCATTACACTGATGGAATTGTAAATTTGAAGCGAGCTTGGACTCAAGGGTTTTTGAATCTTCATTATATCCCACAGCATCTGGATGAAGAGGTCGAGCATAAGATAAGTCTGAAGCACTACGAGAGGCAGATGAGCACAAGTATTCAGGATAAGGAAGATCAGCATGAACACATGTTGAGATGAATGAGCAAATTTTTTGTTGAAATACGTCCTCCATGAGACATTTCTTGATGACGGATGGAGGTGGCGCTCCAACGAGCCATAATAGCATATGGAGGTGGAGTGTACCACGGCCTTGGGCCTCAACAACTCCCACATATGTGTTTACAAGTCCAAAGATACCAGGTCTTCTCAGGATGATGCCATCTTTGTTCGCCTGAATGATGCCAAAAAGGCATTCCAAAATGGTTTTGATCAGGAATTGAAAAAATTTCGCAGTGGCAAAAGGATCATTGGCAATGTTGATTGCACGTTCCCTGCTATTTGGACTGGTGGTGTTGACAAAGTCATCCAGGTTTATGTCACAGCCGGCTAAAACTTGTGTGATGGGATTGTGAATGTCTGAAGGGTTAATTGTGATCCAGAGCGATGGGGCATTGAACATGACGATTGTGCCCCAGATCTTATTCCTAATCCTTTGTCTTGCTTCATCAGTTCCATTGACCTTAACGCGAATTGCAGTGACATGTTTTTGCAATTCGCAAATGACAGGGTTGCTAATCTTCTCTCTTCGGCTTTCCTCCCGACTGGATTGGATAAAATCAGAAGCCTTCAGACGAAGGATTGACATTTCATTTTGAAGGAAAAACCACCTTTGAATGTAAAGGCGAGCCGAGCAGCAGATTGCTCTTTTTTGCATCACTCCAAAAACCTGAAAGATGAACTGATGATTTAAACGGAAATGTTTGTCTCCATAGCATAGTGCCCATCTTGCGTGCACCTCATAAGGTACATCTAATGGCTGTCCAACTTCAAAGCCTCCAATGCCATAAGGAAAGAGTGTTGGAAAAGAACCCAATAGATGATTTGCATTACTAGGTCCACCATCAGACCATTGTTTTGTAATAGGATCAAGGCGAGCATATTCATTAATGAAAGCACTGCCTCGTCTAACAAAAAATGAAGGATTATTTTCATTGTCTTCGATGGCTGTGTTCGACAGAGCATGAGCCATGAGCTGATCCTCAGGTATTTCCGATCCATTGACATCTAAGACGCCATGAGACTGGATTGGGTAAATGCCGACATCTACTTAAAACGTTAGCACAGAAATCATGTGGATGAAGGAACTTGCCAGCTGGAACTTCTGTTAGGGATGTCATGTCATCATTTTCAAAATCTATTGGAACACTGATGAGGTACAGGGAAATAATATTGGCACCATACCTGGCACGTAGTTGTCTTTCTCACTCTCACGTAGCTCTAAGTCATCTGATACTTGAACTGCAGAAACTAGTATGTCCGGGATGTTGTTTTCCAGCAAAGATTGTAAACGATCGATGGATATGGTAATGTTTGAGTAGATTGGATTGTTGTTTTTCAACCAGAGCAGAGCATTGGCAACTGCATGGCGTCAAACAAGGAGCATGCCTTTTGGGAGGGATTGAATGGGAAAGTTTCCTGGACCGACAAAAGTGATGCCTATTACTGATGCAAGGACAGATATGGGCTGAGGAAACAATGACCCATCTATCATGGCCGAGACAGCAGAACTGTTCAAAGGATAAGTGGATACATTTCCTCTCATGCCACTATTCAATGTAGGGCTCCCGAAGTTCGGTTCAGTTCGGTTCAGGGTCACTTTTGGCTGAACCTGAACCTGAACTGACTAGTACTTGCCTGAACTGAACCTGAACTGAACCTGAACCTACTTGAACCGGTTCTGTCGGTTCGGTTCGGGTTCGGTTTGGGTTCGAACCGAAGAACCATGTGAAAAACTCCATTTTTGGAAATTTGAGCAAAAAAACAAAATTAAACTGCATCCCCATTACTATACAGCAGTGCCACACTCACAGGAGGCTTTATAAAAGCATATATGCTGCAGCAAGCAGTTAATTTGCAGATGGCAAGCCAGGTAGGCTGCAGATAAGTGGGCAGCAAGCAACTGAACCACTGGCAATTGCTACAACAAATATAATGTCATAATTCTCACTTCCTGAACTGTGGAAACAATCAATGAATCATGTGACATCCATGGAATATACTGTGCAATGATAGGAATTTGTGTATAGTAGTTTGAACCATAGTTCAGAATTGAACTTCAGAAAAAGTATAGACAGGGCTAATGCAAAGTCATGATTCTGACTCTTTGAACCATGGGAAACTTTTATACATAATGTGACATGAATGAAAATATACTGTTTTTAACATGCCTGTGGGGGTGGATGGGTTAGATCATGCACAAACTGTCTCTTGATGATGTGAGATAAATGAAAAAAAACCTGCCTGGCTTGATGAGCCAATTGGATGCTCATTGGTCTCGGAGTGGTAAAAGTCAATCTCTGTGACCTCCTTGAGTGATCCATCTGGGTTGAGCACAGCCATGACAGCTGGGCATGGTGGCACAATGAGTTGGTGCCAATATGGAGTGTGCGGGAATGGTTGTCACACTCCTGTCACATTTCAACGTGACGCCAGCCAGAGTGCCAGCCGGAATGCCTCCAGCCTCACATGCAATCAGTTCGGGGTTTGGTTCTGGTTCAGAACCGGTTCTCGAATCCTGGTAGCCGCCCGAACCAGAACCGGAACCAACACCCATAGCCAGAACCAGAACCAGAACTGAACCTGAACCGTTGGTTCGGTTCTGCCGGTTCCGGTTCGAACCGAAGTTCAGAACCGAACTTCGGGAGCCCTAATTCAATGCCTCGGGGTCAAATGACTTCGAACCAACTGTCTTGGGAAACAACTTTATGACATATGCGTTCGGCAAATATTTTGCTATAAGGACCTTCTCGGCCATTGTTAAGATGCGCAAGGAAAAAGGGACATTTCCGATCCACATCCCATTTGCGAGAGAAAGCTGAGGGGTACAGTTTGAACACAAGTCCTTAAGACAATTGTTACACATCTGTACATTGGTCCCAACACCAGTGGTTTCAAATAACAGCATTCCATTAACCAAGACGTGAGCAGGATGGGGCTTGCGAGGATGAAGTCTAGTGGCATTCGGAATATCTTGAAGAGCGAGCATCCTCAGTTCTTTGTGTGGCGTTTCCTGTGCACACGCCACACATATGCCCAAAGACACTTGATCATTGCTTGTCGCCTCAATAAACCTTTTCACGCATTCCTTTTGAACATCAGGAGATGAAGCTTGAAAATACGGGCCTCTGATAACACCTTCATTTGAGAGAGTCGAATTTGGCAGCATTCTCCATGGGTCATTGGCGTCATTGGATTTTGTCCATCGCCTACTTTTGATGCGCTCAATTGCGGCTAAGATGCCACTTTGGACAGGGTTGGGAAATGTTCCAAACACGTTGATCAAGGCACGTTTCGACCGTTTCCATTCTGATTTGCAAGTAATGCCTGCACTGATGATTGATACCAAATGATTTAATGAGATCCGTCCACCGATGGTGTATAGCAGGATCCTACATTTATCTCAACATCGAGAACAAAAGAATAAGAAGCTGTAAAAGGTGGACCTAATGTGGCATTTAAGTCTCTTCCATTCATCGTGAGCAGAGAATAAATTGGTTTGTATCAAGAAGAGTGCTGCTAATAGAGACCACGAGTTTGGATGTTGGAGCGCTAAAAACACATGCATATGTTCATATCAAATTTCACACCAAAGGAATGGAGCGCCGTGTCTGAATCATTGTTTGATTACCATTGCCATGTATGGCAATGCCCAGAGGGCGACAAGACGAAAAAAGATGTTGGAGCGTGGTACGCGATAAAGCAATCTGGGGTACGCATTCAGAAGGATGAAGGTGTATGTAGTGTGCAGAAAGATACGAAAGAAGAGGAAGTTAAGGGTGGTGGGAAAAGCGTTTATCTTTTCTCAGATATCTTCTCACGATCTGCAGGTTTTGACAATTTACGGTTTCGACATGACCTTGCAGCGCAAGGTGATGTCTATGAGCTAGTAATATCCGAGTTTTGACAACAATTGCTATGTCTATGAGCTAGTAATATCCGGAACATACACGTACACTTTCTCAAGGTTGTCGACTAGAACAGTTGGTGGCTTTCCGATAAACTTACCAACCCATCCAAAAACGTTGGCCCACTCGCTCACCGCTACTTTGCAAGTTTCTGTAGGCTCGGACCAGGCCCGTTTCGCATCCTCCCAACTGGTTGTTTTTGGTAACCACGCTTTGACTTCAGGTGACGGATTCACAACTGGAAACTTTTCATCCTTGAGGATTTCAACGAACATAGCGTCGTGCGCATTGAAAGGTGGGATGTGGTCGTCTGGATATTCTGGTTTCGGCGCTATTACATGCATGCCTGTCAGCATGTCCTTGACTGTTGAATTATTGCCGTTGAGAAGGTCATCAGACGCGTGTCCACGGGATGGGTCGTTGTTAGAATTATCTTAAAAATGTTTTAGTTATTGACGTAAATTATGAGTTTGGTACCACTCACATTGGCCCCACATTGCCGAAGGTACATTCTTTGTCAAAGGGATGAACGTGAACCCCCCGACATCCTGTGACGTCTCTTTGTCCAGAATTTTAATCTCGAGAATCGACTCAATGGGCTCCGTCGTGTGCATGGGCTTTGAATAGACGGAAACGCGACTTTGGTACACATCCACCCAATCCGACTCGTCTTTGTACTTGACAACATGTAATGCGAAGCGGCACTGGGCATTAAATTTGAATTGGCCAGCGGTTACGATCCACGGTTCACCAGGTTTAGGTGTAACTTGTGAGCTTTTTCCTTGTGCATACCCAGCCTCGACGACAAGGGTAATTCCAGCATCGTGTCCACTGTTGGGTTGATTGCTTGATCGAGATAACAGATCCCAAAACTCGTCCAGACTCAACGGAGGCGGAGGACCAGGATGATTACCAAAGTAGATATCGAATCCAAATATCCAAAAGTTGACGTGAACATTGCCACCGAACGGGGGTCCCTCGAGATGGAGTGACGCAGAAATGTCGATTTCAATGGTGAATGTCCAGAATAAAAACTTCCCATGATACCCCACGCCCACGGATACACCGATGTCTCCCATGAAATGGAATGGGTTCCATACCATAAGGAATTGAGCGTGGGCGTTCAGGTGCGCTCGGATTGCACCCAGTTGGAACAGGACAGAGAGTGATCCTCCACCCATACAAACCTTGGGTGTAATCGCAAAGAACGACTCTCCAGTAATACTGAGATTTCTGTCAAGCTGCCATGAAATAGTTAAACGCTGAGGTCGTGGATAATGAGACGGAGCCTGGTAAGCCGGGTGGTAGCCGCCGATCTGTGTAGAACGAATATGAGTAGGTGTACATGGGTAATGACATGAGCGACGTACTGTAAAAACAAAGTCTCCAGCATAGGGCGACGGATCAAACCAATAGTAAAGAGCAAATCCTCCAAGCAAGTGGCAGGAAGGGTGCAAAATGAACGAATTGGGAGATAGTTTGCCTTCGACACTGAAAACGCCATACCGGGTATCCACGCGAGAAGTTATACCGAGTTCTACATAAACATGGCTTTGTTCACGAGGCGATTTTGGAGGAAGTGACAACACTGCATCTGCGAAAAGGCCGATACTGACATAAGGATCAATCTCAATGATGGCCACGGCTCGGACATCAAGAACCTCAAAGGCGAGCGCTTCAAGGCCAACTGCGAACCAAAACGAGTTATTTTGGGGTGTTACCCATTTTGTGAAAACATCGTCTGACAAGATGTTCAGCACATTCGACGAGGAAGCAGCGGCATCGGTGGACCCGCTGCTGACTCCTTTGATCAACGGAAAGCTTAGAATTTCGTCTGCATTCGGATACTTGACGTGAGAGTTGTAGCTACAATAAAGAACCCATTAGCACGAGAACCTCGGTGAAAGCCTGAAGTAGGTTATACCCAAATCCGAGCGAAATGCCATTAAGGGTCGCAAATTCCAGCTCTACAAGAGGACCGCTGAGTTGCGCGAAAAGGAAGAACGTCTTAAACTCTTCCGATCCGTGTGTCACCGTTCCGTACGAAGCAAGTGCCAAGAAGCTATACGCTTTGAAGTTTACGGCAATACCTCCAGCGTAAAGGTCCATATCATCTGTGACAATGTGTTCAAGAAGACCAGCAAGAAGGATGGGCGGTTGGTCAAATGCAGCCGCAAAACCTTGAATCTGAACGGAGAGATCCGTTAGTTTAGGATCTGAGAATAGAGTTGATGAGAGTTTCAAGCCAAGGCCAAAACCGAGTAGAGTCAGGCCTATCGGTCCAAGCGTAAGTGTGGCGTCGAGAACGATGATAATCTTCGAATCCTTGTATTGCAAACCAATGTTCGATAAAGACAACGGTCCAATGGATTTATGAACAGCGGCCTTGGACATACCACCACCGTCGCCGGAAACATCTCCTGAATCGCTACCGGAGTCAGCTGAAGCGGATTGGATGCTTTTCAAGACTTTGTGTCCATCAGGTTTTGATTTGGTGTCTCCTTTGGACTTTGATTTGGGACTACCAAACTTGTAATCAAGAACAGCCTGCAATCAAAAATGAGGTGGGTGCAAACAAAAGCAAAATTGATCCCTTACCGTCACCTTGCCGGAATCCTTGGTCAACAACATGAAATGACATCCCGCAGTAAGCACGATGTCGGTCGTGGCTGCACCTTCAGAAGGTTTAGACTCCTTGAAGATAATACCTGTTTGTGGTGCAAAGGCGGTGCTGTTGATATCTGTGACTTCCGCTCTCGTTAATCCTGGAGTCTTGCTTTTATCCTGTACCCAAACGAATTCGAGACCATCAACCGGATTTTCAACCTGACCAATCACTGGTATAGTAAAGGAGGGAAGGATATCGACCATAGAGAAAACAAGGGCACGTTTTTTGCCAGACTTTTTGCTGCTGATTTGTATGAAGCTGAATTGGAACTTGTCGAGTGTAAGCCGGAACACAAGTACAAGTGGAGAGTCTTTGGAAGACGCTTTGGAACATCTCAAGTAGACTGGCGAGTCTTTAGGTACTTGTTTCGATGTTGGGTCATGTTTAACGTTGAGCTTGATGTCGCTGATAAAGTCCGGCATGTCAAAGTTTTTGGATTCGCCACCGCAAATTGATTGCACCACGTCACCCAACGTGCACTCATTCGCAGCGCTTAAGCCTCCTTCAATGCTCCAACCGCTGCTATCGCGGTTATACGCAAAATCGAGCTCCAGCGCCGCTATTACGATCGAACCCATGAACTGGAACTTTAACGGCTCTCTATTTCCATATTCGCACTTTGCGTACACCGATCGGATGGTCACATTTCCGAGGACATCAACCAGCTGGCTCCGTTCATCTTCGTTGAAAAATAGAACCAAGTCTCCAAAGTTGATATCGTTCAGTTGCCCTGTCAACGTCCACTTCTTGTCCGCGTATCCTATGGTGGCAAATAAGTAGCCAGAATCGCTCATACAGTTGGGTGCTGGATGAGAGTCTGTGCTTCCAGCGGGCAGAGGGTGGAGGTTTATAAGCGCCGCAATGTACAAAGTTAGCGCCGACGAGCTCCAGTCATATGACAAGTACAACTCCAATTTATCGAATGAGACTGACGGAAGTGCAGTACCCGGAGATGGAGATTCTGCTGTCAATACACCTTCAAGCATGAACGAAGTCCTGTCTACTTCAATTGCAGCACGCGATATGATGATAGGGATTCCTTGAGGTGGTTTGCTGATGGTGACCCCTGGAATGAGATCCAATAGAGAAAGATCATTCGATGTTTCAATAGTGGGCGTGACATCGAATAGTTCTTCATAAGATGGCATTAACTTCCGGGTGTCATCCTGGTTTGGTTTATACAGGCTTCCAGTGAAAACGAGATCAGGCCACACGAAGCTAAGTACTACAACAACGTCTTTTGCTTCAGAGTTAATCTTGAATTTCAGTTGAGCATCGACGCCGATCTTGCCTAAGCTGGGTTTCGACCCCTTATCACCACGATTGATCTCAACCAGGACGCGTAATACATCGAATGTGCTGCTGATTTTTCTGACCACTTCCTTGAACACTTTACTGGCATCGCTGGACCCATCAATCTTGTCAAGGAGTTTGACGACAGCATCAAGAGCTCCGCTCTTCCAGTATATCGCCAGCGTGTATGAATTCTTCGCGCAAGATACTCTCGTTGAAAACAAAGGAAAATCGAACGACAGAATAAGCTCTGGTTCGGATGTATCCTCTCTAGGAGACTCAAAAGACAATGTTGTCGTAGTCTTTTTGGCGACGACGGTGGCGGATGATGGAGTGATGTCATCCCATAAGCCTAAATCGCTGAGACTCTTGAGAAAGGAAACTGTATCTGGTGCCTTACTCGAATCGAATGTTGCGGTAGCTTGCAGACGCATTGTGGAAGTGTAATTTCCTAATGACGGAGAGAACCATATGGCGCTGCTCTTTTCAAGCTCAAAGTCGATATCGGAGTCAAATGCGATGCTATCACCACTGATGTCGAAACACTTGACAAGATTGCCAAATGAAATAGTAGAACCGACCGAGGAGTCGGCGAGATCAAAGCGCAGGAAGTCGGTGATCGGTTGGAGTGTGGGATCGTCCTTCGGGCCAACCTTGCGAGATGGGCTAAACGTCAGGGTCGATGGCCCTGGAACTGTAATAGTGAGGCTAAAATGATCGATGGTGAGCTTTGTATCCGCCACGGATCCCGTCACGGATCCCGTCACGGAAAGATAAGCATCCGATGGGGAGATGGTGGAGGCAAGCCACACTTGCCATTCGTCTGCCTTGTCCAAGCCAACCGTCTGGGTCGCTGACGTGAGCTCTTCCGCAAGTATGATAAACCCGTAAGATAGAGCAGATACGAAGGGATCCCATTGCGCTGGGACATAGACGCAGCGTCCAGAGCTAGATTGGACTAAGGATGACATAAGGTAATACTTATTGTCGGTGTCGTTCTTAGTCGTGCTTGTGGATGCCATATGAAGTATGGACGGGGAAGGTTTGACAATGTTGGATGTCAGATTTGTGTTAGGCCTCTTACTAGTAGGCGCTGAACTGCCTGAAGAACCAGGTGTTGCAGAAAGATCGCGCTTCCTGGACAGAGATTTGAAACTGGGACCTTTCCGTACTATCTCAACAGGTTCAGGGCGATCCAACAGGAACGAAATATGCGACACATGGGAACTCATCTTCCCTCCTTTAGCAGGAAAAACATAGTTGTCTTTATGGATGGGAGTGCACCCGTCGAGTATGGGTTTAAATATCTCTCTTATCTTTAGTTCCAATTCGTCCTTATCTTTTTTGGCGCTGACTTCTGCGGCCGTATTATTTGACTTCTTTGCGGCGTATATATCATTGGCTTTGGCCGTTGCTTCCTTAGCCCATCCATAGAGGTCACGAATATATTGACTTTCACCTTCCAAGAAATCATAGATTGTTGTTCGATACCTCTCTTCAAATAATCGGGGCTTGTCGGTCGGAGGCAGGAAATGTTCTACTTTCTCATCCATCCAATGTGGAAAGGAGGTCATCAAAATGCCATTTCGACCATCAATCTTGGGACTGATATCCTTTCCAAATGATCTATAGTATACGGCGACGTAGAGCAAAAGCTCCCATGCTTGGCATATCTGTCAACGGAGTCGAGCGATGTTCAAGCCAACTTACTTGGATGACGATGCAAATTGCCAGCAGAGACTACGAAGTACTTTGGTTTGTATGTTTGACACATTGTGGGTGGAGTGGCCGTGTGCGAACCGTGGTGGCTCGCCTTCACGATGGCTATCCTGTTCTTGTCGTCAGCCGTCTTAACCGGCGCGACCAAAGATGTGAATGGGGGCCATTCAAGGATCTTGTCCTCGAGTTCCCTGTGGGCATCTCCAGCAAGGTAATGAGACACAGTGCCATCTGGATGGATGACCATGCAGACGATAGAACTTCGGTTTTTGTTATTCGTATCGCCTCCTGCCTCTCCATAGCCAACCCCCAGGAATCGGTTATTAACGGCTACACAGTATAATCCAGGCATGGTCGCGCCATGAGCACCAACAAGCGTTGTAGGATTGGCCGCATTTCCTTGATCGAAGGATGTAGGCCGGACATCGGTGAATAAATTCCGACCGATAAGTTCAGATTTCGTTTCATCAGGGTCCCATGCGACTGGTTTGTCGTCTAGTTGGCTTGTTATCATCCCGGGCATATCTGCACGATACTTGCAAATGAACAACTCCTTCTCACCCGTCTTCTTGCCCTTCTTGTCCTTCACATCCATCTTAAACCCAAATTCGTGGTTGTTTGACCAACTGACCCGTAAGACACCAACGTCAAGGCCAGAGCTCCATTGATATGGAACATAGAGTGTCGTCTGAGGCTTTCCATTCTCGTATTTCACGAAGGTCTTCTGGTTCGGATTCTCCGCTTTAGCGTGCCAAACTTCCGCCAAGAGCTCCAGTATACCTCCGTAGTGATCTTTATCCCAGTGGGTGATCACTATCGCATCCACCTGGAAGCGTTTCCCATATTTCTCCCCAATACTTTTGAAGACCAGCTCAATGTTTTTCATAGGGAAGTGGTTACCTATGCCACCATCGACCAAAACAGCATACTTGATAGTGTCCTTTCCCCTCTTTTCTTCGAGCAGGAGAATGATTTCACAGTCTCCGACATTGATATTGACCTAGACATTGTCACAATTCTGTATATCTGAATGCGATTTATTCTAACCTGAATGTACTCGACTTTATACTTGGTAGCCATGTTGATTCTGAGACTGTTATTCGCTAGATTGCTGAGAATGCATGGGACTACTCACCTATTGCGCCATCAGAGTAGAAGACAATATCAATCGATAAGGGACCTGCCGTGAGTTGGTTTTCGGAATGATCCCCACACGGTCATGATAGGAAATGCTTCGCATCTGCGATTATGGTTTGGTTCGGATATCGAACGGCGTGTGCCATGGGAAGATCAAATGCCCGTTGCGAGTTCATATTATTGAGAGCCATGAGATGAGCTTGTAGGAAACCCGAGTGATTGTCTGCGATTTTTTGGGAGAGTGGGACCAAGATTCAATATCCAATGACTGGAGGTCCAAATAGACTTGAACATGTCCCACTGGCACATCTTTTCCCTGCCGCCTGAGCTCGTCGAAACACTCGTTCCACGAACTCTGCATAGCCAGCCAGCACCTTCAGCACCCGTTCCAGAAGTACCAGAACCGACCGAAAAACAGCGTGCCGCGCTCTCCTGTGCCGTCTGTCTCGGGGTCCGTTTTCAAGACGTGGACGAACAGCGTGCCCACGTGCGTTCAGATTGGCACAGGTACAATGTCAAAACGAGGCTGGCGGGCGGTAAAGCCGTCGACGAGCCCGCTTTTGCCCAGCTCGTGAGTGGTGCGTGGTTTCAAGTTGTCGCCATTTGTGATCTATAATCTAAGCGAACGCAGCGTTGGACGATTCCTTGTCAGGCTCTGCATCTTCAGACGACAATGAGGGAGAGGATGAAGATGATATATCGGAGGACCAAGATACAGATGCGGTCAACACGCTCGTGAATAGGACAAAAAAGCTACTCAAGACGACTATCACTACATCTGAGGAGGAGGATACCAGGACTACCAAAAGGCCTTTAACATCTCTAACGTGGTTTCACTCTCCTCCTTCTACCCAGATCGGAGTGTATCGCGCCGTGCTTTCGGCGGGCACCGATCCTCAAGAGCACCTGAATGAGTTGAAGGGAATGCAGGAGGGTGAGCGAGAAAGAAAGTGGGCATTGTTTATGACTGCCGGAGGGCATTTTGCGGGTGCGATTGTGAGGGTGAGCCGGTCCAGTGATGTGGAAGAGGGGGAGAGCAAGGTGAAGAAGAAGAAACCGAAACAGGACATGGAGGTATTGAGACACAAGACGTTCCATCGGTATACCAGTGAGCGATTTGCTGTGAGGTGGAATTGAGCAGAAAGGCTAATGGATGGGTGTATAGCTCGTAGGAAGCAAGGCGGGTCTCAATCCGTGAACGATAATGCAAAGGGGGCAGCAATCAGTGCTGGAGCCATGTTGAGAAGGTATGGTGAACAGGCATTGCGTGATGTGAGTCTATCCACGTTACGTGTGAAGAGGGATTGAACGCGCTGACAGGACATTCGTAATTTGTTGGGAGAGTGGGCAGAGGACATTGACGAATGCGAACGGATCTGGATACGCGCGAGCGTGTCCAATAGACGAATATTCCTGGACTACGAGGAAGCAGTCATCCAGAAAGGAGACGAGCGACTGAGGACGTTTCCGTTCCCTACTCGACGGCCAACGCAGTCGGAGGTACAGCGGTGCCTGTTCGAGCTTACACGCGTCAAGGTAACACATTTTACGGAGGATGCACTGCGGGCACAGGACGAAGCGTACTTTGCGTCACTGCCGCAACCCAGGCCTCGGCCGCCCGCGCCGCAGCCCGAGGCGGAAAAGGTGAAAACCAAGGTTGCCAAGCTAAGTAAAGAGGAGGAAGTACTAAGGGAGAAATGGAGCCGGTTGCTTGAGATGATTATCAAAGGGCGGCTGGAGGTGCTCAAGTTATTTTGGGAACGCGAAGGGGAGATACTGGGCGGGGTCAATGCTGCGATACCCGACTGGACGGGGGAGAAAAGGACGAGGATGTTGCAGGTAGCGACGCAGAGCGGGCATGAGGAAGTGACGCAGTGGATGCTGGAAGAGCTGCGAGCAGATCCGACGACTGCGGTTGGCGGGCGGACGGCGTATGAACTTGCGACGAACAAGGCGGTGAGGGACGTGTTTCGACGGTGTGCAGCGGCGCATAGCGAGTGGTGGGATTGGTTTGGGACTGCGCGTGTGCCAAGTGCGCTGAGCAAGGAAATGGAGGACGAGCGCGACGCGAAAAGGCGCGAACGGCGAAAAGGCCTGAAGGACAAACTCCGAGAGCGCGTCAAGGAGGAGGAGGTGGTGGAGGTTCCGGCAGTGGCGGCAGTGGATGGAGCTCCGGCGGTAGAGGCAGCGGAAGCAACGGACGGCGGGCGGCGACTTGGGGGAATGGCGGGATCAGCGGAGGGCGTTGCAGGACTTTCGGCGGAGATGCGGGGGCGAGTTGAGCGGGAGCGGCGAGCGCGGGCGGCAGAAGCGCGGCTTCGGACGGCGAGTTGGGGAAACCGGATCTAAGTATAGCTGTAGGCCGGCATGGACTTTGACGACGACAATCCGTTCGACCTCGTCCCCTCAGACGACTCATCTGCATCCAAGCTTGACATATCCACCCCGCTTTCGCAACAAAAATCCGAGCTTTGTTGCGACCACAACTCTCACCACATCCTCATTACAGATGCTCAGAAGACATCTGGAGGCTCGGCGTCGCCCTACATTGTCTATCTCATCAAAACTGGTGGCTCAGACACCCTTCGCCGCTACTCAGAATTCGAATCCCTCCGCGACAGCCTCGTCAGACTCCATCCCACCCTCATCATCCCCCCCATCCCCTCCAAGCACTCCATCAGCGATTATGCCGTCAAGCAGGCAAAGGCAAAGGAGGATGCCACTATGATTGCTCGCAGAAAGCGCATGCTCCAGACTTTCCTCAACCGCCTTGCCACACATCCCATCCTCTCTACAGAGCATGTCTTTCATCGTTTCCTCGACGCTCAAGTCTCATGGGTACCTCTCCCCCCTTTCTTGCCTACCTTTGACTCTTACTGTTCCTCACCTGCAGCCGCAAGTGTTAACCTCGCCCCCTTTATCTCTCCTCCCCAAGAACATCCTCAAAGCTCCCCCTCACAACCCCGTCGACCCCAATGCCTCACCCGCATACGCAGCCCTGCCCAACCCATCTGCTGCCCATCCCCTCCGCTCCCCAGACCAGCGCTTTCTCGACTCGGAGGCCTTCACCCTCAAGTTTGCCAGCCACATCAGCGGTCCCATGGAAAAGGTGACCCGCAGAGTCGATAAACGCTGGTCAGATTATGCGCAGGACCACGCCGATCTCGGCGCGACTCTCAACGGATTCAGCTTGAACGAATCAAGCGATCTCGCCTCTGCCGTCGAAAAGACCGGTCAGGCCGTAGACACGACCTACATCTCTACATCTAAACTGGTGCGTTCATTTTATCACTACCACTACTACTTTATCTTGACATGGCCCACAGCTGCAAGAGCTCGAGCAAAACTGGGCAGAGCCTCTGCATGAATACTCCCAGTTCGCTTCCATTATCAAGAAGCTTCTTGCCTACCGCCACCAGAAACACGTTCAGTTCGAGATGACCCAAGACGCGCTCGACAGCAAGCGCGAACAGCTAGAAGAACTGGAGAAGAGCGAGAAAGAGGCTCGGAGATTGGAAGAGGCTCTTGGGCGCGGTAGCAGGGGCGTCACCAGTCTGTCCCCTAGTCCTCCATCCAGCCTTGGTCCCGCTTCCCCATCTGTGCCAAGCACCAACGAGCAGGAGGGCGGCGATGAGCATGAGCACGAGCACGAGCACGAGCACGAGTCGGGAATCGCAGCAGTGACAGATACCAACGAGCCTCAAATCGCCACCGAACCACAACCGCCCTCCTCACCACCCTCCTCCACGTCTTACTTGCCCCCCCATCCCGGTCCCAGTCCCGTCAGGCGCAAAACACGAGCGCCGGGTATGGGATTCCTCAACGCGCTTAGCTATACGCTGCACGGCATGATGGATGTCGACCCCGAGACAGCGCGGAGGAACGGCATTACCAAGACGAGGGAGACTATTTCCCAGGTCAGCCAAACGCCTTGTTTTTATTTCTTTTTCTTCTTTGTCACCCACACTTATGCTCACCACCCGCGTTCGTAGCTGGAAGAAGCCCTCCATTTGTCGGCTCACGATCTCAAGTACGCGTGTACCGCCATCCAGGCCGACTTGGACCGTTTCCAGAGACAGAAAGTCGCCGATTTTAGAGAGATGTGTATCGCTATGGCAAAGAGCCACAGGGACTGGGCAAAAAAGGTGTTCCCCCCCCCCCCATTCCATTGAGGTGAGACGGCTGACCACGCACGTACGTACTTACAGAATTTGGAGGCTTGGGAGAACGCAAAGAAGGAGATTGAAAAGATACCTGGTCATCCCAACAGACTCCCCTCCCACGACACGTCGACGGTGCCTGGTAGTGGTGGAGATCCAAAGATGGAGAGGAGAGATTCGACTGCGACGGTCAATGGACGTTGAGTACCAAGTCTCGGTGTTAGTTTAGTTAGAGTTGAACGCGTGATGGATGGCGGAGGGTTTTTTCTCGGGATATTGAACCGTCCAGGTGGGATGGAAGCCGCTAATAGGCTTCCTGTAAACAAACTAGCAAAGGAGATTCAACAGGCTCTCCCACGACATCGACGGGGCCTGGTGTGGCGGAGATCCAAGATATTCAACGGTCAATGGACTGTTGAGTTGAACATCTGGTCGCGAGGCAACACGCGTGACGTCATATATACATTTCTCTTTTTTGCTTTGTTATCGCATGTGCAGGGTTGAGACAATGTCTTTTTCCTTTTTTTCCGTCGGGACCGGAAAAACGTATACCCGGTCGGAGCGGGGTCATTTTCATGGCTGGCATGATGACTAAGCTGACTACCATCATGTCCATCTCCACCAACCACGGCACTTTGAACACGACGATAGCAGTTAGTGCGATTCACCAGGAACCCTGGGAAAAGGAGCGAATTGTGCTGATCCTCTGCGGATTGATTGCATCCGGAAAGGTGCGCTACAGCCGAACGATGCACCTTGCTGCATCCACAACATCGCTGACACCCGATCGGACTCTTCCAGTCGACCTTTGCCACTCAGCTAGAGAATCATTTTCCGCAATTTCTCAGATGCAATCAGGATGAGCTCGGCAGCCGCCGTGACGTGGAAAGGTTGGCTCGGCAAGCTCTAAGCAATGGCATGTCGGTCTGCATCGACAGGACCAATTTCGATGCCTCGTGAGTCTCATCAGATTTTGGCGCTTGCCGCGAGGCCTCGTGGATTCCAAGTATGGCCAGATGAATGAATCTCAATCTGTCGATAGACAGCGTTCACACTGGATCAAGATCGCGAACGAATTTCCCGGAACTTTAATCTGGCTTATTGTCTTCGACATTCCATACGAGGTCAGCGGCACTGTATGTCCAAGATTGATTCTGAATCTCATAGATATGTGCGGCTCGCCTGCGGGAACGTAAGATCGTTGTAACCTTTTTAAGCTTTAGAACTGACATGCTCTCTGCATCCGCATGGCCGTCGACATTGACAGGTGTATCGCATCCTACCATCAAAAATGCCGAACAGGGTTTATCTATCCTTGCGCGATTTGCCAGTGACTTCCGCTATCCTCAGCCGGAGGAAGGATACGATCGCATCATGTATTTGACTCCTGATCAGCTAGGTCCGATTTACTCGCGTTCCGATATCTCTGTCATACTTGGTCTTGTATGGAACTCTGTTCCTGTCACACTCACCAATACACCTCGGTCCCTGCCAATGCCACAGCACGACTTCCGACAAAACAACAGCGGCCCGAAAAGGGGCAACGTGCACTCTCGGAACAACGAAGATGGCAGATTCGTCGCTACCACCCGAATCCCACTGCACTGGCAGCGTGCCGGCGCCGGCAGTCAGGGCGGATATTATCCCTCCTAGCATGCAGCTCCCGGTACTAATTGATCATGTCCTTCGCGCTGTCTGACTCCTGCAATATGTATAGCTGTATTACTGAACTCGCCAAATATGTGCATGAGCGTTGGTGTCGATCATCTGTCATACATCCTTGTGGCTGAATTATTGATCGGTTTGTTTTTTGTGAATCGTCATCGCTGATGCCCACAGGACAATAAGAAGTCTTCACCCTTTACTCCAAAACCTATGTATGTCGACCACACTCTGCGATCGGTTAGAAATCACTCTTCTAACCTGCCAGATTCGTCGGCATGCTTCATTCGCTGACCTAGAATTTTTGCCCCGACCTGAAGAAATTTTCGTACAATCTCGTTCAGCATGGTAGGGTACCCACATTCCGTATATGGATGGATGCACGCTCAACGCCATACTCTTTGCTTCGCTTGTACTGTTCGAGAGCGTCCTCCAGTCTTCCAGCTAGAAACATGTTAACGTGTAATCGACTGATGACCTCTAAAAATAGCTTGACAGACTTACTAGCTTCCAATACCGCAGCATAATTGAATGCTATCTCTGGGTCCTCGGGTGCCAGGGACGAAGCGATTCTAAAATGATGGTGAATATCCAGTTCCTCGGGCAACGAAGGAATAAGTTTACTGGAGGTGATGCAAAGCTAAATCAGGCCGTGATACTCGGCAGGTGTCAGTTGCTACGAATGAGCTAACATAGGCATAAGGCTCACTGGGAGATATGATATATGCGCTAGCTAGGTCTAGGGCGCGTTAGTCGTGCAATGACTTTAACTTGACGCATATGCGTACTTGTATGCGCGTCTGGACTGGACGGTTGTAGCGCTATTGATTCTTTCCATGCAGCAATAGCCTCATCATACTCCTCTGGATCAAATGTGAGGAATGTGACATTTTCCAGCGGAAAGAATTTACTGAGATGGTAATGAGTGACACCGAGATTAAAGAGGGAACTTGCGTTGCGTTTTATTTCAACGCTACGTTTGTAGAATGCTTTGGCAGCGGGAATATCACCTTCCTCTAATTTTGCCGTACCCTGTTCAAGACAACGTAAAGCCTCTAGATCCGCAGGATCCGATGCTGACGAGTGAGGAGTTACGGACGTCGCCCATCCTAATAAGATGCAAGTTAGGAACGTGTAATATGCACATTTGGGCATAATTTTTACGGCGTGACGGGATTTCACGAAGAGGATCCGGAGTCCTGTGGACAATAAGGCCATACTTGAGGCAGGAGTTGATGGTAACACGGCACGGGAAGCGAACAAGACTTGACCTGAGGATGGTCCTCGTGCAAGAGAGGAAGGACATGCTTTACCGCTCCAAGCTTACCCGAGGTCAAACCGGAGAGAATCACGTGACCTTCAACGGACCACATTTTCGGGCAGCGGTGAACGCTTTCGACGACTGCCAGCTCTCCTTCTTACCGTCGTCATGTCGCAGTCAAACCCATCCTCGTCTCAGAATCCGACAGATTACCTGAAGAATGCAACCTTCTCTCGTCCAGATGGTCCTCCGGTCTCACAAGACAGTGCTGTCACTGCCTCGGATTTGCTCATGGCAGCCTACGACCCGGCAAGGCTGCACCCTTTGGCCCAGATAGGCGACAAGCTGGATTACTTGGTCCTTGATGACGACAAAACCAGCGACCTGCCGGGTGGTACCACGGCTATGCCTTCAAGAGGGTGGAGTGATGATCTGTGCTATGGTACCGGTACCATGTATCTGGGTGGTATGTATAGATCTCTTTCACATTACCACTTTCGACAATCCTTTCTTGCCTCATTTCTTCCACGAACGTCGCACCTTATCTCAGCTTATTCGGATACGAACCATCTTTAGTCTCCTTATTGTCTTCGCCTGTCACATGTTCACAATAGTTGTCAAGGTTTAGCCCTTGGGGGCGCATGGGGACTACGTGAAGGTGCCGGGAGGCCTCTTGCTGTGTCGAACGCAAGATTGCGAATCAATAGTATCCTGAATTCTGTCACCAGGAGGGGAACGTTTATTGGGAATTCAGCGGGCGTTTTAGGTTTGGTTTTACTCTTTCTCCCCTTTCGGTATTACCGACCGACCATCTAGCTCTCGTATACAATACCGTTAATTCTTCAATTGACGCAATGAGAGGAAGGCACGATACCCTGGGAAGTATGGGGGCCGGCGCACTCACGGGCGCGGTTTTCAAGTGTACCGGTGCGTTCATGTTTTGACGTTTTTGATCAGCTTCCGAACAATTCCATTCATTGTCAGCTGGTGTGAAACCGGCCATTGTAGCTGCTACCCTTGTCTCGGGGATGGCAGGCGCATGGAGCTTTGTTAAGAAAAGTATTTGATTCTACATTTGTAATATAGTCCCCATTAATGCCCCTCGTCATTCACCGGATTCGGAGTGTTCTGAATGTAAGCGACCTTTAAAAAAATATGCTCATAAAAACTAATGTCATGGCAATTGAAGAATCCGGTACCCGCGCGCTTGGCGGCCAGATTGACCCCTGATATGGACTGGATGATCTGAAATACTTCCAGGACTATGCACGGTGTTGCCGTGTAATTAATTCGTTCCGTTATCATGGGTTCATTTTCATCCCTTGCTTCAGTTCGTTATATACCATCATAGATCGTAAGTTTCTTCCGTGCGGATAATATCCTGGTTCCGCATGCGCAAGATCGTCTCATATGTCCCCATCCATCGCTAACAACGATGATGCTAGAAACAGCATGAATTCCCCATATAGACAGCGAGTCAATCAGCAAACGCATCCAGAACTTCCAGTTATATCTAGCACAATCCATTCAGCACCCGTGATACCAAAACGATTCTGGTGCCATCGCAAGCGGTCAAAGGTTTTTGAACAGACTCTTCACGTGGCGCTTGTACTAACTTTGCATTCTTCCATTCTTTAATAGTTGTTGATTCTGTCCACTACCACCGAGCGCTGGAATTTGCATCATGGGACATACCCAATTTTGGTGTCTGCCAGTAGGCATATAAAAAACCATATCGTCACCACCCGTACCCACTTAAAATTCGACCCTGCGGGGTTCCACTATGTCCACATAATTAAACACTTCAGCAAATCCAGCAGTGGATACTCCTCACCACAACCATCTTGCAGCTCGTTGATCTTTTCGTCCAAGAGGGCCTCACCTACTGGAAGCCCTCCTTCAAGCAACGAATCACCAACATCCAGCCCTCCTCATCACGCACGACGTCTGCCACGTATTCAGGTGTCATCTTTGTTATCCGATCCTCCTACGAGGTATTACATGCATAGAGCACAGGCGCGCTAGTCTGATACTCGATTCTAGGACTTACCAGCTGGATGTTGTTCAACATCCAGTCAGTACAGCAGCATTTGGAACGGCGAACCTATCGCGGTTGCCACTGACGCCACCGATTATTGTGCAGTTGACTATCAGGGACCCTTCCGGTAATTCCATTATACCGTATGTTTCTATCCCGAAAGAATCATCATGATATGCTCAATCAACTAGTCAGGCGGAATTACCTTTTCTCATTGCACACCTGTCACTATATTCAAGTAACGGAACACCTCTCGATATGGGCTCTTCTATTGGCAGAAACCATACGCCACCGATTTTATACGGCAACCTAGTCTCCTCCGTAGAACAACTAGAAGATCTACAAGGAAATCTTGGTCTATTTTTTCTCTTTCCTGATGTCAGCATCCGGTGGCGTGGACAATATCAACTCGGCATAAGTTTATTGAGAATATACAGGCAAGTGTCTAAAAGGATCCGTTCTCGTCCCTTTTCTGATGTGCCTTTACGCAGTCCAGATCCACTCGCGGACGCAAGTTTGGTACAACAGAGCACCATGCTAGCTGAAACCCGCACCCACCTTTTCAATGTCGTTGAACAGGCACAATACATCGCCGCGCGTAAGTGAATTCCCCAACATGTCATAAGCTACGCATTAACTTGTACTTGCAAGCTATGACGAGATTGACCCAGTCCTTTCTCCGACAGGGTGCAAGGATGTTTACATACGCGAACTTTTCATGACACATGATGAGTAATGACTACGACGGCGCGGTCCAACTAACATAGATATGACGAGCATTATTATTTTGTACATTCATACTTCGTTCCGCTTTTATCTCAGCGATTAGATTTATATGTTGTGTTACCTCGGTTCCCAGATTACATTTGTCTCGCCTCCCCTCCTATTTATACATTAAGTAGATAGTTATCGTGAAAACGAGGTCGATGTTAGACGCATCTAACCCATTTCTCTCCTAGAGCAGTGCAGGGCTGGAACCGAGGCTCGACACTTCACCGTCCCTCAGCGCGACAAAACATCGGGTCAGGGCTAACAACCACATTGAGTCCTCAAGGCCTCAAGGACTGCGCACGACGATGTCAATGCTCTGGCGAGGCTGTGGGGAGCGTAATTAGCTAGCGGCATGACTGCGCGGCCGACTGAGCTTCAAGCGTACACAAACATAAATTAGGCCATCGGCTAATCCGAACGGAACTCCACTCCTCCACGACCACCCCCATTCGCTTCACACGAATCAAGAATTATGAGTGCTAACGACTACTACAACAACAACAAGCAGGGAGGATATTACCCGCCACCCTCTGGTGAGTACCATGTCGTACGAGAGGTAGTAGTTTAGCCGTTCTGACGTTGGGTTACTAGGAGGTCCTCCACCGGGCCAATATTATCCTCAGGTACACGCAACTATACATTATTTTTTTTAGAATGGACTATCTGACATATGGCCAGCATCCTCAACAAGCGTACCAAGGAGGCCAAGGTGGCCAATACAACGGCCCTCCTCCGCAAGGTTATGGTCCAGGTCCTGGTCCAGGTCCCGGGTATGCGCCTCAGGCTGCCCCACAGACGGTGTATGTGTACGTGTCTTTCTATCTGCGCTTGGCCGTGTTTCGGATGGCTCACGCGTATCCAGGCAACAACCACCAGCCCAGAACAACAACAACAACACGTGTATGGCATGTTTAGCTGGATTGTGTTTGTGTTGCTGCGCTGAAGGTGCGTCGTCTTTTTTGTTGCTGGTCGCCCCTTTTCACACCGGTTTGACAGAGCTCTGCTTGTGTCTATTCTGATCTTCTATGGTAGCGTCACTGTCATTACCTACAGAGTAGCTATTATTTGCGTATTATAGGTTTTAAGTCATGCACCTCACGATTTGATTCTGGGAAAAAAATCGGAATATTTCGGACTCGGAGAAATACACAGCAATGCGATGCAAATCACAATATAATATAGTGGGTTTGACCCTGCGAGAGGGATAGCAGTATTATCGCGCGACACCAACAGTAGGCCCTGCCAATTCCAACAGCGACGACGACGACAGCATTGCAGGTGGCGACTGCACGGCGCCGTTCAAGTGTGCATAACCACCACCTGTACCGCCGCCGCCACCCACCATGCCTGCGACGGTCTTCTGCAGATCCGCCCATTCCGTCTCACGGGGTATAGCCATATCCCCTATATCGTAAACATACAACCGTCCGTCGCTTCCTCCAATCGCAGCTCGCCGTCCGTCCTTCCGGTCCCATTGCATCTTGTTCAAGGCCCGTGCCGAACCGACGGTCGTCTGCACCGCAGGCACTTCCGTATCCGTATTTAGGTTCCACACGTCAAACTTTCCCGAGCCGTCGACCATGCCGAATAGCGCAGGATGGGCAGGATGCCATTTGACGTCGTAGACGTAATCGTCTGCTTCGTCAAAGCTATATATAGGCGCAATACCGGTGCTGCCGCTTGTGCCCCCAACGCCGCTGGATCCTGCCTTTCCCCCGTGGGCCGCGGCTGCAGCTGCCGCAGCAGCAGCGGCGGACGCACCCAGTGACCTCGCACGCCAGAGCTTGACAGTCCAGTCGACAGAACATGTCAAAAACAAGTCGCTGAAATCGACAGGGCCAACAATAGGATGGAAGTGTAGCCCTGTGACGGGACCCGCGTGTCCACGATAAACTTCGTGTTGATTAAGGCCTGCCTTGGCACCTGCGCGATCGTACCGATTTGCTTGGTAAACGTGGCCTTCTTCCGTCCCTACCCAGAACGTTGTTGTCTCCGATGCCGGGAAGTCGAGGCAAGTGATGGCAACTTCGGCAGTCTTGTTATGTCCACCGTGGACGAGCTCCAATGTTTCCTGTAAAAAACTAAGCAAGAGCGAACTGCCAATCCGTTCATGGTCATACCTGAGGTTGTGCAAGCATATCAACCAGCCAACTGCATACTGTTCCGTCTGAGCTGCTCGTGATAAGATTGTGTGCATTTTGCGTGCCAACCATTTGCATGGCATACACAGGATGCGTATGGCCTGCGGCAGATAGAGGTGTCTTCAACACGGGCAGATGCTTCGATCGTGTGTCCCACAACAATATCTGACCCGAGTATGTACCACCAAATACGAGATTCGAGTGGAAAGGAGAGAATGTCACGGAAAGGACATCCGACTGTTGTACTTTGGTCAAGACATGGTAGAGTTACGGAAGCAAGCAGGTTACTTGGGAGTGGAAAACGAATTCCGGCCGTTCGAGCAGGTGGAGATTCCACACTGCAACAATGCCGTCCGGCTCATTCAACGCCGCCGGATTTTTGTTGTACGCGGCCACACTTAATTCCGGGAACTAGATAAAGCATGAGACAAGTGTGAAGCATCATGGGCCGTCATACCTTGGGTGACCAATCAACGTCAGTAATTGATCGGTTCTTTGTATGACGTTCATCAAGGAACTCGCAGATCCGCTTCACGCGTTTGCCCTCAGAGTCATCCCTGTACAGTCGTGTGGGTGTAGCCCTTGCATAGATTCGTGGCGCGTCTCACCCTCCAGCTTCCGTCCCCACCGTATAGTCACGTATATAGTCATAGTTATCATTCAAAGCACGCTGGACGATTTTTGATGACGTTTCCACGAACTCGAGAAATTCTGGGGCAGATAGAAGACTGGCACGTTCTTCCTCTGTCAGATCTACGAACCAACCAAGTCAATCGAGATAATGGCAGCAGATATCAAGTACCTCGAATTTCTTGTTCAATTTCCATGTCCAGTTTCGCGCTTTCTTCCTCTAGCTCCTTCTCGCGGGCCAGTTGCTCGGCTTCGGCTTCCGCCTCCCGTGTTATCCGTTGTCTAAGGTCCTTTTCATCTGCTTGCTGCCGCAGTGGTTCCGTTTCAACATCGGTAGTTTGAACCTCTTTGTTATAAATCACGCGCTCCTGGATAAGAATGAGTTGTCTAGATCATGAGGTAGCCGGGAGAATCCAAGCCTTTTGAGGGAATACAAATAGCTCTTGCTCGACGTCTATCAGGTCAGCGTATAACCGGGGTGTAATTGCGCTGTCCGTGTCATCAGTGAAAACAGGAGGGGCCATACGCCTGACCTACCGGTCAATGACATGTTCGGTAGCGGAGTGCACTTGTGTCATGTTTGTTGTATACCGGTCGGACGTTGATATATCGCTTTGTCTACTGACACGACCAGAGGTTGACACAGTCAATATGGAGGGACCAGGGAGAGGTATTGTTTGAGTAACAGACGGTGTTCCTGGAGCAGATGTAACTGGAGAGTTGTCAAAGCTCGTCGGTACTGAGCGCGGATCTGTCCCCAGGATATCGTTCACAAGTCTATCGACATCGACGCGTTTGCGCGACGGACCTGCTGACTACTAGACGTAAGATACCGTACAAACGAGGAGAGAAAGATGACCTCTGATGTTCTTCGTTCATTCTGTGCCCTTTGTCGTTCAGCGCGAGCTCGTCTGAGATCTTCGACCTTTGCTCTCTTGGCCTCGATTTCCGCGCGCCGCTTTTCTGACATGGTAAATGTGACAGGCTCTGATGCGGTGGCTGTGCTGGTGCGATTATACGACCAGTAGCTCAATGTGCAGAGTGTATCATGACTATCTCTCTCAAGCTCCGAGTTTTCTGTATGAGATGAATTGCCGACTCGCGCAGAAGAAACTCCCAGGTGCAATGAGGTGCAATGTTGGTAGCCAATGGCGTTGCGCCGATTTGCAAATTCCCGGTTCATTCCGGGTCACGCGTGACCACAACTTCTGCTCTCTCTCTGCCAAATCCTCCAAGCTAGAATGCTCTCGAGGCTGTCTGCGGGAGCCTTCAGAAAAGCTGCAGGCCACGGGTGGGCCTCGGCCTATGCCCGTTCCGGGTTTTCATCCGTAAGTACGGTGTACAATTATGTTAAAAAACGTTTGACAAGGACGTCACGGGTAGGTACGAAATGCTTCCACTAGTTCTACCTCGTCGTCAACTTTCGAGGTGTGTTTTGAAAAAAAAGCTTGCGCAACTAGGCTGAGCGTTGAATTGACCCAAAGGCCTTTGCAAACTCCCGTGCAACAGTCGCGTCTCTATCTCTTCTGACCGTCGGGTCGATAGCCTGGTACACACATCTGTACGGCACAATCCCGTTTATCGGAGAAGTGCACGCTAGCGCTCTTGCTGACGAGGGCTTGCATCCTGCCGCGTATCCGTGGTCGCACAAGGGCTGGTTCGAGTCATTTGACCATGCCAGGTAAGCGACGCATTTACACGACATTGCTGTGAACGACCGACTTACCGTGTTGAAACTAGCATTCGGAGAGGCTATCAAGTCTACCGTGAGGTCTGTGCCGCGTGTCACTCGTTGGACCGCATCGCTTGGCGTAACCTCGTCGGTGTTTCGCACACTGTTGATGAAGTTCGCCAAATGGCAGAGGAAGTTGAGTATACGGACGGCCCCAACGACCAGGGAGAGATGTTCCAGCGACCTGGGAAACTTTCAGACTATATGCCTGCACCATACCCCAATGAACAAGCCTCCCGTTCTAGTAATGGGGGTTCTTTACCTCCCGATTTGAGCTTGATCGTCAAAGCACGTCACAGTGGCGCGGCAAGTGTTTGTATAGCTGAGGAGAAGCTTGCTGATGTGGAATATCAAGGATTACATATTTTCACTCTTGACGGGTTATATCGATCCCCCTGCTGGGGTTGAAGTTCGTGAAGGAATGAACTATAACCCTTACTTCCCTGGTGGCGCAATATCTATGGCTCGTGTCCTTTTTGATGGTTTAGTCGAATACGATGATGGTGTGTTCGTTCTCACATGTGCCGTTATACCCACTTCACAATTGCTATGACAGGCACGCCTGCCACTACTTCACAAATGGCCAAGGACGTGGCCACTTTCCTCAACTGGGCGGCTGAACCAGAACACGACACACGAAAACAATATGGCATCAAGGCTGTGATTTTGTGCTCTGCGCTGACTTTGCTGAGTATCTATGTCAAGCGATTCAAATGGATCCCGATTAAGAACCGGAAAATCGGTAAGTCATATCTTTGTATGTAGACGAAATGTACTGACGTGCTGTAGTGTACAGCCCACCGGGTAGTAAGATACATTAGAAAAAGATACACTCTTTTGTACCGACATCATAGACAATTGAGTAATTTTTGTTACGTTTGGGGAAGGTGCTTGTGTTAACGTGTTTGTCCGATTCTTATTGGAGATCACAGTCCCTTCCTCAGCAACGACGAACATATTCTTCATGCCAGACATCCATAGCACCATGAAATCTTCATGTGTTGGATAAGCCCACGGAAAAATGAACTATATTTGTCTTTATAACTTTCTTCAGATGAACTCGTGAGAAGTCGTTATCCATTCACGTTTCTGATAAAGAAGCTTGATGGGGAAAACATTCCCAAACCCAATTCACAAGGTTCTATCGCGATTGGAAGTGATCTACCACTCCGATAGTGTATCTTGGCCGGCGCTAGGTGAGCATCATATATCTTCAGCAATCTAGCGAGTAACAGTCCCCATTACCTCAGACGATGACATCCAATTATAAAATCGAGTATATTCAGGTTAGAACAATCGTACTCAGTTGTGCAGAATTATGGAAATATCTAGGTCAATATCAATGTCGGAGACTGTGAAATCATTCTCCTGCTCGAAGAGAAGGGGGGAAAGGACACTATCAAGTATGCTGTTTTGGTCGATGGTGGCGAAGGTCACCCTAGACCGAAGAAAAACATCGAACAAGTCTTCAAAAAATTAACGACGAAATATAAAACATTCCAGCTGGATGCGATAGTGATCACCCATTGGGACACAGATCACTACGAAGGCATACTGAAGCTCTTGGCGCAAGCTTGGCACGATAAATTGATTTCGCCGACTCGGAAAACCTTCCTGAAATATAATAATGGAAAGCCTCAGACAACACTCTATGTTCCATATAAATGGGGCTATCACCTTGACTTTGGTGTCTTACAAGTCGTCTGGACGAACGACGAGTTTGGGTTTAAGATGGATTTGAAGGATAAGCAGGGCAAGAAGACGGGCGAGAAGAAGTTCTCCATTTGCAAGTATCGTGCAGATACGCCCGGCAAAAGAAAAAACCAATTAAACGACAAACCAGTCGCATGGGACTTTGATGAAACGAAATCTGAACTTATCGGTCGGAATTTATTCACCGATGTCCGGCCTACTCCCCTCAATCAAGGAAATACGGCCAATCCTACAGCGCTTGTTGGTGCTCATGGCGCGACCATGCCTGGATTATACTGTGTAGCCGTTAATAACCGATTCCTGGGGGTTGGCAATGGAGAGGCAGGAGGCGATACGAATAACAAAAACCGAAGTTCTATCATCTGCATGGTCATCTACAAAGATGGCACTGTGTCTCACTACCTTGCTGGAGATGCCCACATGGAACTCGAGGCCAAGGTCATTGAATGGACCGGATTTACGACTATTTCGAAGTCGACCGACACGGTTGATGACAAGGATAGGATAGCCATCGTGAAGGCGAGCCACCACGGTTCGTACACGGCCACTCCAATCACAATGTGTCAAGTATACAAGCCAAAGTACTTTGTATTATCTGCTGGCAATAGGCATCGTCATCCAAGTAAGTTGGCTTGAATTTGGCTCGATTTCGTTGACAGACATGCCAAGTGTGGGAGGTTATGCTCTACGTCTGGGCATACTATAAATCACTTGGACGAAGTATCAGTCCTCGGGATGACGGTCGATATGGCGTCTTAACAACCTGTTTTCCATATTGGATGAATCCAAAAGTGCGGCTTATCACCAATAAAATTCAAGATCCCGATGATGATGACGACGACGGCGATGACGATGACGTGGATAAGTACAAAGAGACAATTGAGAAGTTCCTCGATAAAAAAGACAAACATGCTGGTCGCCGTGAGCTTGTTGACAAGCTCTATGAATTGGCTAAAGAAGGAAGGGACGAAGCCGCAAAGGCCAAAGCCTCTCAAGACATACCCAAAAGGGACAAAATAGACGAGGAGATACGAGGGATCTTCAAAGGCATTCTCAAGGAGTCTAGTCGCATTGAAGAAAGCGAGCTATTTCTCCCTCCATTGAAAGGGACGATGACTTCACACGTATCATACATATCGCTCCTGTTGGATCGCACCCCACCCGTCGTCGTGAATCGGATAGGTGCCAGTTTCAAATCCTTGCCCACGAAACGCGGCGCTTCTGCAACACCTGGTCCTTCAGGCAGTTCGGCACCTAAGAAGCAGAAATCAAATCTGACATCCAACATTGTCAGACCTCTCACGTCCATGCTGCGTATGGCAGCTACAAGCAACGCTGAGAACGAGACCGACAAGAAATATTACCTTATGTCGTCCTTGGTCCAATCTAGCTCTGGACGCTGCGTCTATGTCCCAGCGCAATGGGATCCCTTCGTATCTGCTCTAACTTACGGGTTTATCATACTTGCGGACGAGCTCACGTCAGCGAGCCAGACAGTTAATTTGGACAAGGTAGACGAATGGCAAGTGTGGCTTGCCTCCACCATCTCCCCATCGGATCCGTCACTGGTCCAACTATCCGTGACAGGATCCGTCGCGGACGCAAAGCTCACCATCGATCATTTCGGACTCACTATTACAGTTCCAGGACCATCGGTCCTGACATTTAGCCCGTCTCGCAAGGTTGGCCCCAAGGACGATCCCACACTCCAACCGATCACCGACTTCCTGCGCTTTGATCTCGCTGACTCCTCGGTCGGTTCTACTATATCTTTTGGCGATCTTGTCAAGTTTTTCGACGCCAGCTGCGATAGCATCGTATTTGACTCAGATATCAGCCTTGGACTTGAGAAGAGCAGTGCTGTATGGTTCTCTCCTTTGGTCGGAAACTACACGTCCACGTTTCGTCTACAAGCTACCGCAAAATTCGATTCGAGTAAGGCGCCGGACACGGTTTCCTTTCTCAAGAGTCTCAGTGATCTAGGCTTATGGGATGACATCACTCCATCGTCCGTCACCGTCGTCGCCAAAAAGACAACGACAACGGTGTCTTTGGAGTCTCCTAGAGAGAATATCTCCGAACCAGAACTTATTATATGCTTTGATTTTCCTTTGTTTTCAGCGAGAATATCTTGCGCAACGAATTCATATACACTGGCGATATACTGGAACAGCGGAGCTTTTGATGCTGTTGTCCAACTTCTTGACAAGATTGGCGGTTCCACTGATGCCAGTAAAGAATTCAAGGAAGTGCTCAGAAAAATCAGCACCACAGCCGATATATTACGCGTCCTGGTCGAGATCAATCGTGGTGATAAGGGTTCGAAACCCAGCTTAGGCAAAGTCTGCATCGATGCGGAGCTGAAATTCAAAATTAACCAAGATTCCTCTGAAACAAAAGAAGTTGCTTTCATGCTTAGCTTTGTGTGGCCAGATCTCCTTTTCACTGGATGCCTGTATATACCAAACAAGGATGACAGCCGGAAGTTGATGCCGTCTTATGAGGAACTATTCAATGTCAAGCCCACTATTGAAACATCGAATGACCTCTCTCTATTAGATCTCATTCCGGGGGTCACCATCAGCAAGCCGCCCGAAGGAATCCCTATCATCATATCGCGTGCTGAAATTGAAGTAGACAGTACCTCCTTCATGCTTGAAGGTGTATTGACAGCAGAATCTCCATCTCCGGGTACTGCGCTTCCGTCAGTGTCGTTCGATAAATTGGAGCTGTACCTGTCATATGACTGGAGCTCAAAGGCACTATCTTTGTACATTGCGGCGCTCATCAACCTCCACCCTCCTCCTGCTGGAAGCACAGATCCTCGTCCGGAACCCAACTGTACGGGCGATCATGGTTTTCTATTTGCCTCTGTAGAATACACAGAAGGGGCATGGACACTGAGGGGAGAATTGAGCGATATCAACTTTGGAGACTTGGCTATATTCTTTCACGCAGACGAGCAGAGTCAATTGGTTGATGTCCTCGGAAACGTGACCATCCTTTCGGTTTTCGTTAGCTGCAAGTATGGAAATAGAGTGCCAACACAGTTCCAGTTCGACGGGTCTCTCGAAATTGCGGCGCTGGAGCTCGATTTTGCGTATAACCGCGATAGCAACGGCTGGAGCATTGAAGGAGGTTTAAGTGCTGCGGACGAGTGTTCGTTGGGTGATGTGGTTCGATCAATTTGTGGTGGCGATTCTACAGACTTTGACATTCCTGACTTTATCTACGACATCAAGCTTAACGTTAAACATGATCCAGCATCGCAACAAGTACCTAAAGACTCGCCAGTCTACTTGAGATGCTCCAAAGCGTCTTCCAAAGATTCCCCACTTGTACTTGTACTCCGACTTACACTCGACAAGTTCCAATTCAGCTTCATACAGATCAGCAGCAAGCAGTTTGGCAAAAAACGTGCCCTTGTTTTCTCTATGGTCGATATCCTTCCTTCCTTTACTATACCAGTGATTGGTCAGGTTGAAAATCCGGTTGATGGTCTCGAATTCGTTTGGGTACAGGATAAAAGCAAGGCTCCGGGATTGACAAGAGCGGAAGTCACAGATATCAACAGCACCGCCTTTGCACCACAAGCAGGGATCGTCTTCAAGGAGTCCAAACCTTCTGAAGGTGCAGCCACGACCGACATCGTGATTACTGTAGGATGTCATTTCATGCTGTTGACAAAGGATGCCGGCAAGGTGACGGTAAGGCCCGACCAGTTCTGTTTTCGTTTTGCGGCCATCTCATTTCCGATTGTAGGCTGCTCTTGATTACAAGTTTGGTAGTCCCAAACCAAAGTCTAAGGGAGACCCCATGTCAAAGCCTAAGGGAGACAAAGCCTCAGAAAGCATCCAATCCGCTTCAGCAGACTCTGATGGCGACTCAGGAGACGTTTCCGGTGACAGTGGCGGTGTGTCCAAGGCCGCTGTTCATAAAACCATCGGACCATTGTCTTTATCGAATATCGGTTTGCAATACAAGAATTCGAAGATTATCATCGTTCTCGACGCCACACTTACGCTTGGACCCATAGGACTGACTCTACTCGGTTTCGGCCTTGGCTTGAAACTCTCATCAACTCTATTCTCAGATCCTAAACTAACAGACCTCTCCGTCCAAATTCAAGGTTTCGCGGCTGCATTTGACCAACCACCCATCCTTCTTGCTGGTCTTCTTGAACACATTACCACAGATACCATGGACCTTTACGCTGGGGGTATCGCCGTAAACTTCAAAGCATATAGCTTCTTGGCACTTGCGTCGTACGGAACGGTGACTCAAGGATCGGAAGAGTTTAAGACTTTCTTCCTTTTCGCGCAACTCAGTGGTCCCCTTGTAGAGCTGGAATTTGCGACCCTTAATGGTGTTTCGCTCGGATTTGGGTATAAGCTCCTTTCACCGAGGTTTTCGTGCTAACGTGTTCTTTATTGTAGCTACAACTCTCACGTCAAGTATCCCAATGCAGACGAAATTCTAAGCTTTCCTTTGGTCAAAGGAGTCAGCAGCGGGTCCACCGATGCCGCCTCTTCCTCATCGAATGTGCTGAACATCTTGTCAGACGACGTTTTCACAAAATGGGTAACACCCCAAAATAACTCGTTTTGGTTCGCAGTTGGCCTTGAAGCGCTCGCCTTTGAGGTTCTTGATGTCCGAGCCGTGGCCATCATTGAGATTGATCCTTATGTCAGTATCGGCCTTTTCGCAGATGCAGTGTTGTCACTTCCTCCAAAATTGCCTCGTGAACGAAGTTATGTTTATGTAGAACTCGGTATAACTTCTCGCGTGGATATCCGGTATGGCATTTTCAGCGTCGAAGGCAAACTATCTCCCAATTCGTTCATTTTGCACCCTTCCTGCCACTTGCTTGGAGGATTTGCTCTTTACTATTGGTTTGATCCGTCGCCCTATGCCGGAGACTTTGTTTTTACAGTACGTCACTCATGTCATTACCCATGCACACCTACTCATATTCGTTCTACCCAGATCGGCGGCTACCACCCTGCTTACCAGCCTCCGTCTCACTATCCACGACCTCAGCGTTTAACTATTTCATGGCAGCTTGACAGCAATCTCAGCATTACTGGAGAGTCGTTCTTTGCGATTACACCCAAGGTTTGTATGGGTGGAGGATCGCTCTCTGTCCTGTTCCAACTGGGTGCACTCCGAGCGCACCTGGACGCCCACGCTCAATTCCTTATGGTATGGAACCCATTCCATTTCATGGGAGACATTGGTGTATCCGTCGGCGTGGGATTCCACGGCAAGTTTTTATTCTGGACATACAGCATTGAAATCGACATTTCTGCGTCACTCCATCTCGAGGGTCCCCCGTTCGGTGGCAATGTTCACGTCAACTTTTGGCTATTCGGATTCGATATCTACTTTGGCAATCATCCTGGTCTTCCGCCTCCGTTGAGCCTGGACGAGTTTTTGGATCTGTTGTCTCGGTCAAGCAATCAGCCCAATAGTGGACACGATGCCGGAATTACCCTTGTCGTCGAGTCTGGTTATGCCCAAGGAAAAAGCTCACAAGTTACCCCTAAACCTGGTGAACCATGGATCGTAACCGCTGGCCAATTCAAATTCAATGCCCAGTGCCGCTTCGCATTACATGTTGTCAAGTACAAAGACGAGTCGGATTGGGTGGATGTGTACCAGAGTGGCGTTTCCGTCTATTCAAAGCCCATGCACACGACCGAGCCCATTGAGTCGATTCTCGAGATTAAAATTCTGGACAAAGAGACGTCACAGGATGTTGGGGGATTCACGTTCATCCCATTGACAAAGAATGTACCTTCGGCAATGTGGGGCCAATGTGAGTGGTACCAAATTCATAATTTTGCGTGGATAACTAAAATATTTTTAAGATAATTCTAACACCGACCCATCACGCGGACACGCGTCTGATGACCTTCTCAATGGCAATAATTCAACAGTCAAGGACATGCTGACAGGCATGCATGTAATAGCGCCGAAACCAGAATATCCAGACGACCACATCCCACCTTTCAATGCGCATGACGCCATGTTCGTTGAAATCCTCAAGGATGAAAAGTTTCCAGTTGTGAACCCGTCCCCTGAAGCCAATGCGTGGTTATCCAAACCGATCAGTTGGAATGGTGCGAAGCAGGCTTGGTCCAAGCCTGCAGAAACTTGCAAAGTAGCAGTGAGCGAATGGGCCAACGTTTTTGGATGGGTTGGCAAGTTTATTGGAAAGCCTCCCACTGTTCTAATCGACAACCTTGAGAAAGTTTTCCTGTATGCTCCGGAGATTACTAGCTCGTAAATATGGCAGCAATTTGTCAATTCGTGTGTAAGATGTTGTATAGTAGTTGATATATGATATGTAATGCATGCAATGACTTCAATTGTTGGTCAACAGTCACTCATGAGCGTGACCTTTCATTTCAAGTTACTACAATAGTCACTAGTACTGAAGTACTGATCGCGGAAACAACACATATCTAATAACAACGGACTCAGGATGGATTATCGGTCGTTTGTATCAGATGCAATGCTGATCATATCAGTGAGTCCGATGGAATCATTAATCACCTGTGTCAATGGAATTGACCTGAACCTTCGTCAATTCGGCGATGTGGGAACCATAGAGTTGCATCGCTCGAGTCAAAGGTCATTCACACCGTACCTGGTCTTATCTATCGGATGTCCTTGTCCGAACCACGTTCACCTTGCCAGGCAGGTCCAGATGCCCTAGTTTTCCCCGGATGTCATCCCAAGGACCAGGCGCACGTATCAGTGGACCAATACTCCCACCGCTTTGTCCCACATATAAAACACTGCTTGTTATCATGATCATCTCCTCGTCTCGCACTCCCAGCCCCCCTCGCGCACTCCCAGCCTCTTTGAATATCCAATGATTGATCCTGTTCCTGGTGTCAAGTATCGTATCCAAAGTTTAGATTATCAGGCATATCTAGAACTCGCGGATGGGTCATCAACTGTCAGGTTGCGACCCGCAAAAGGAACTGATCGCCAATGCGTACGTACTACATCACAATCTGTATCAGTGCGGTAATACCTTTCTGACTCGAATCTAGTGGCAGTTCGAACGTGGGCCAGGGTCCAGCAGTTACTACGTTCGAAATGTTGCAAATAACACTCAGTACTTGTATTTCAATACATCCAATAGCACCGTCGTAACGTATAACGGGACCAACGCTATTTATTCAGTGGTTAACGTGTCATACCAAGATGACGCATATAAGTATGCAGACATAGAACTGTCTTCTACGTATATTGACGATCCCCAGACTCTCTTTTTACTACAATTCCACAAATTACTATTTCTACACTGTTGACAACACCACGACAGTTTCTGCCACATCGACCAGTGTATGTTTTACTCTTCGATGACCTGCCAGTATACCGCTCATTCCTTCAACAGCAGAACGTGGAACCGCAGAAATGGCAATTAGTTCCCGTTACTTCTCAACCGATCTACAATTGTCCGTTGCAGTCTGGAACCTACCGCATTCGGAATCTTAACGGTGTGAGCCTCCTCACGATGCCCAGTGGGCAATCCATCGGAAGCACCAATGTATACGTTCGATCTCAAGATCAAAGCAACCAGGGCGCTTATCAGCGTGTAAGTTGCTATTCTGGTGCAGCCGCAATGCGCTAAACTCACTTGTGTTTGTTTAGTGGACTGTGACGCGGCAACAATCTGGCCAGTACACGATTAGCAACGCCGGTACTAACTCGTACCTTGGTTGTAATGCTACAGCCCTCGTAGGCGATGGTCTAGTCGGATTGCAAAATGTGTACCTATGGGACATTTATAGCGCCGGAGGCTTTGCTTGGTCGTGAGTACGGCTTCGCCTCATGAGTTCGCGGTTATCTCACTCACTTCTAGTTTACGTATTCCAGCGGCACAGTTATCGGTCGGCGCCGCAGATTATGAAATTGAAGACGAAGGCGAAGTAGGTCTACTTTGAATGCTGCCATTTTTTCCAAGCTCACCATAACCAGATGTCCCTTGTTCCTAGTGATGTAAGTCTACTGTTTTAAGTTCCAACAATGTGGAATGACGAGTTTATAGAACACGCCCAGCCAAATATGGTTCATGGAGAAGTATGTCCCCTTTGGCCAAGATAAGATTCATGCCAAGCGTGAAGTTTCTGAGGGGAATTATCTCCTGCAGAAGGTCAATGACCAAACTATCTACATGAACGCATTCGATAAGCCTTGGCGCATCGCTCCAGGAACCGCTATTACATCCAAGGTACGTTCCGAGCCAACCTATTCGAAATTTGGCTTGACTTGATTAGTTCAAGCTAACATATATCGATGCGAACTCGGCCCACTTCACACTTACCTACGTGGCTAAGACAACACCGGCACCAGTCGTTGCCGATGTTGGCGGCTATTTGGGATTAGCTGGCAAAGGAACTGAGTTTGTATTGCTGGAAAAGGATGAAGGCAGCCCGGGATATATGTAAGTCAAGGTTTTGCTATTGTGCAGTGCTGATTAGTAGCCTGTTTAGCATTTGCCGTCCCGATACCGGGCGTCCTTACAAGGTGGTCAGCGGTCGTACCACAACCGATATCAATCAGAACTCTGTCGTAAGCTCAGAGTACTGATGTTTCCTGTGCTAGTCATAACTTTTTGCCCAGTTTGCGATCGAAAACGTGGTGGCAGGAGACGCAGCGCAGATGTGGACGCTTGTAGCTGCCTAAGCAAGACAGTAGGTTGAAATGTACAATATAGTGTTGATGCTATGAGGACGTATCTAAAAGAGCAAACGCTTCCTTCCAAAATAGGAAACCTTTATCGATAATCGATAAATTGTGATCGATTGATTGATCAGATGATCAATATGCATTCGGGGGTCTTCGACAACATATTGGTTCATGGAAATGTGTACCAGGTCCCAGATACCATTTCCGAAGTAGCATCCCAAGCACTATCACCGATGGACCACGCCATGTGACCTGCACATGTGGGAAGAATTTTGGCCATACGAGAACGTTCTTATCGCACTGGCGAGCATTGTCATCATTCCAGCTGCGATCGTCACCATTCTCTTGCAACTCGCAACGTAAGCATTCACACATTTTCCATTTTCGACATTCAAAGGCGCTTAGATATATCAAGAATCTTACTTGTCGAAAAGTCTCAGAAGATTTCGGGACACGTTATATCAATAGTGCGATAGTGCATGTCCATCGAAATGTCATTTTCAGCTTATCTTTTTTCTTAGTCCATTTTACGACCTTCAACTATTAGTGACGTACCATGGCTTTCGAGTCGACAAGTTTTCCATCCAGTTCGGTTCGACACCGCGTCCTTCGTCGTACCTTTTCCAACCTCAATCCAAAACCCTTCAAATTAGACTTACCGCCTTTGAAGCCAGGTGAAATGCAGTTGTATTCGTATTATACGCCTGGGATCTCTACAGGTCTCTACGATATTGTCGCAGAGCAGACGATTCACACATCCGATGGAAGTCAATCCAAAACGATCAGAGCTCTCGATCAGTCGTTTTTTGTCTATGCCCCCAAGTACTCCCTCGATCCTGCCTTGGTTCATTCGACATTCCCACATCAAGGCGTAGCTGCCCAAGCTAACATCCTGCCACATGTTGTTCTCAACGATCCTCACTTACCGTGGCAAACCGAGATCGGGAAGACATCTGAGAAGGATACATTGCGTATCCCCTGGCTAGCTGTAATTGCTTTTGAACAATCGGAACTAAAACTACAGCCGGGCGACCCCCTCTTCCCCCCTAGCTTACAAGGCGATAAGAGCCTGCCTCAATCATTTACGATGACCACTCGTCTAACTGTTGGACAACTCCTTAGCTCTGGCCTCCAATGTGCACTTCCTGCGCTGGACGAGGATCTTCTGGAAGATCCGAAACTTCCTTTAAAATCCATCGATGTCATTTTCCCAGAGATGGACCTCTTTCTTGCCCTTTTTGGTGGCGGTACTAGCGATGCACCTCAGATTGATCTTGATCGCTTTAAATACTTGGCTCACGCGCGCAAAGTCAATACCACTCATATGGCGGATTCTGGTGTTCTCGATGAAGGGGAGTTCAGTGTTGTCTTCTCTCATCGGACGGGACCTCCATTTGAGAGGGGAGCTTCGCCTGAGCCAAAGCGCTGTGTCGCACACCTCGTATCACTTGACTGGATCCATCGCATTCCGGCATCTGCTCTTAAATCAAACAAGCGTGCAGCTGTGATTTCGCTATTCAGCTGGACGTACGACTGCATTCCGCCAGAGACGGTGAATTTTGAAGACGTTATGAGGGCGGTTGGAAAAAACAATGAGGTGTTTCGAACCCCGGACGAGATTCGAAGCAAGGTGAATAAGGATTTACCTCCGGCTGTCCACAGTCGGATCAAGGATCGATTGGACGACGGATACACGCTTGCACGGTATCGAGTCCAGACGGGTGAAGAAACTTACGCGCTCATGCGTGGCCCTCTCACACCTTATGCAGTCCCTGATGCGACCTGGATGGATATTCACTCGAACACAGGGGAAGATCTTCAGATAATTGATACGCAGTTGGGGTTAATGGACATCTCGTACTCTGCGGCTTGGCAGCTGGGAAAGTCTCTCGCCATAGCTGACCAAGCCTTCTGTGCAGCCCTCATCAGGATCAGGGCCGATGTATACGATAAATCGAGCGAAAAGGCAAAGGAAAAGGAGCTATCTAAGAAATTCGAGGACGCCACTTCCAAAAGAGTAATTGATGCACTACCGGAACACTTCTCTGACATGATGCAGCTCTCCAAACAGCCCTTTGATCAACAGCGGTGGGACCGCCCGTCCCTTATTCAGAGCCGTTACCAACTTTTGGCTGAGGGGAAAAATACTGAGAGTTATAACGAAGCCATAGCACATCATTTGCGACGCCGAGTAGAACGCCTCGCGTCAGCCGCTGATGGAACTCATTATACCGAAGCCAAGGATCCCTTATCGACTGATTGGGATCTCGTTCTCAACTGGATTCTAGACAAGATCTACTTGGACAGGGTCCCCCCTTGGTATCTCATCCCTGATCCCACGTGGCTTCCTGCTGAATCCATTCGCTTCTTTTATGTCGATCACAAATGGTTGAGCGCACTGGTCGACGGGGCTCTCAGTGTCGCCAACCATCTTGATAAACAGGACAAAGTGCGACAAGTTATTAAGGATCAATTGCTGAAGTATTTGAACGAAGAGATCCACCCCGAACTCAAACATCCACCCCAAATTCCGTCGTATGGGTTCTATTTGCGCTCTGTCGTTGTCGATGCTTTCCCCGACCTGGTTGTTCGAGCGCCTTGGCCGACTCGTGATGGTAAACCAGATCTGAGGGCAGAAGTCCTCCGACAGGAGAATGTTCGAAAGGATATCATGTTCTGCCTCCTCGACCGCATTCCCAAGAACCTTCAGCAGCTGATTCTTAGTCAGCCTCCTCACCAGCAATGCTTTATGTTCGGTCATGACTCGACGTTTACTAATAGCTCGTTTGATCTGGAGCTGAGGAAGGTTTACTCCGTCCATACTTCCAAACACATGGACGAGTTGCCCAAGCAATCGTTTTCCAAGGGCGAGGACGGGCGTTGCGAAATTTACGACTGGAACACACGCACCATACTAGTTGACAAGTTCGCTGGACTTGTATCCAGGACCCTCGACGATGCGCACAAGCAGGATCGTGATATTTATGATGGGGAGGCGAATGCATCTCTTTTAGGAATTGAGCTCAACGACCCCATCTATCGTCTCACGTTTTTCCCTGAAAATCCTGAAAATCAATTTTCAGCAGCTTTGGGCAAACACTTGGTTGCTTTTAGTCTCCCAGGTGAAACCCCGCCTGAAACTGCCCCGCCTACAACTGTGCCGCCAATTTTGAGAAATTATGCACGCCCATTCAAGGGTGTGGCTCGCCCTCGCCATCTGCCGCGCGGTCCACCTCGTAGGTCAGGGTTCCCACAACCCGTCCTTGCAACTGCTCCTCCGGATATATCTAAGAAACTCCAGACACCGACAAAAATTGTTTCCGCTTCTACAGATCCTACAGTGACATCCATTTTATCGAAGAATGATTACGATGACATGGAAAAGTGTTCCTCTCGCTTTTCAGCCAACTGTTTCCCTATCGGTAGTCCTTCAGCAGCCAAAGACGAGGATACGAAATATCTTACTTCATCCCTAAATGGGTCCGATGTTATCGTCAGCCTCGGTCGCAATGAGGTTGATTCCGATTCAACCGATTACATCCACCTTTTCGAGATACGCGTACCACTTGGAACGGCCGCGGACCACCTGTTCATTAAGCCACTGGAGATAGATAGTGTTGAGGTCCTCAACACGATGAGGTTCACGACGGATGTCGGGGTAGACGGGAATGAAATTGTAATTCACCTCAAACCCAAAGCGGTATCAGAGTTGTCGCTTCTCTCCCATAACCCAGATATGTCGGTCATGATCAAAGGAGCCAGTGTCAATCCAGGTTCTCTGGATTCGACGATTTCCATTGTGGAGTTGTATACGAGCAAGCAAGGAAATGCAAGGGTCGCACTGAATTATATCCATCACATCCAAGTGAAAAAGGAATAAGTAAATGGTAGACGGTGTCTGCTCTATCTTGTTCGAACATTGTAGATATAGTTGTGTATCATTCAAGTTAGTGTTGTCTTACTAAATTGTTCAGAAGAACCTGAGCGAGTCATGGCAGTTCTGTTTATGTCGGACGTCCTGTCGTTGCCCCAAGCACCGAGGGCGGAGGGGTGATCATACGATATTTTATGGAATTTCATCAGTATTTATTAATTATTGTGGAACTTTGTCCTGATGGCGTAACCTATGTGCCGCGAAATTGGACAAAACCGTTGTTGGAAGGAAAAATGTAGATGATCATCAATGATCTTCAGTGATCACCTGTGTTCATCATAGATTATGATTAATGAGCATGTACACTAGTGAACAGAAGTGATAGTTCATGGTCCATTCTAATTGCCTACTTTCTTATCCACAAAGGTGCTCATGAATCAAACATACTACATAATGATCTTATATGTAGATTGCTCGCTAACGTTGTTTCACGTTCGCTCACATTCGCTCACTGTTGTCAATGACCAATCAGGAAGAAACAGGTTCAGATGGCAAAAGCTGTTAACAGTTGACTCATGTCTGCTCACTATGGTTCATGATAACAAATTGATATTCATCCATGATCACCAGTGATCACAGCTGTTCTGGACGAAGCACAATGAAATGAGATGAGTGCAGATGATCATTCGAGATCATCAATGATCACTATATTTTGTCCAGTTTCGCGGAGCAAACGTAACCTACTAATAACCGTACAACGACGATGTTGTGTCCTCTACGATCGCAGCCCATACGACGTCAGTAAAGTACATCGCTACTCATCTCAAAATAAAATAATCTGCTCTTCCCACTACCAAGGGCTTTCTTTCATGTCGACATCCAGTCTGCTCTGTTTCCCTAGGATCGATAATTTCCCCTAGTAGTACTTGATATTGAAGTTGGTGTCGACAAACCACCCTGATGACGCGACTACTATTCAGAGATGGGAAGCCCTCTCGGACACCAATCACTCCCACATAGTCGCCGTAATTCCTTTCACATCAGGATTTTCCCTTCCAGCTCAACTTGCCTGGAGTTACTAATATGAGTTAACTTGACTTTAATGACTTAATTCCGAAAATTCCAAAGTAGATATTAAGTGAAATAAGACATACAATACATTTAAGTAGATTAAGGCAGAATGTATCCGTTGACTTAAGTTGCTTGAGTTGATTACAATGAGTCGCCAGTGGTTCACAAACTATGTTGGCGAGGCTGTTGTGAAGTTGTGTCCAGCGTGTCTGTTACTATGCACTTTGATGTGACTTGTGTTTGTATTGGATGACACAATTGATCAACCCTCCAGTCGAACAGGGTAGATGATGCAGAGGAATTTCTAGTCGACAATTGAGTGCAACGGAGGAAGCATAGGAAGACGTCCGTGCGGCGGATACATGATGTCCAGTTGACCTTGTGGTAGGTGCGGGAGCGGATGGGCGAGGGTGGCGAGAGCGGACAAGGCGGTAGTCTTCTCTTGGTTGAGGTTGCGGAAGAGGGTGGTAGTTGCAGGAGTATAAGGGCAACGCGCTGATGCGGTACTAATATTTCAAAGCATCGGCCCACTCGAAACGGCTCCGGGGAAATCTGTAGGACCGTCCGTGGGGAGCTTGAGTGCGAGGCACCGGATGAGAAGCCAAACCAAAAAGAGGGATTTTCCTGATGAAGGATCAAAAATCTGCGGATGAGGATAAATGATAGGGGCGGACCAATCCCAGAGTGAGGGAGGCACGTGGCGCGTGTGGGAATCTTCCTCAGCCGCAGCACAATTTCGGCCAAATTCTTAGTTTCATCGGCAATCTTGAATCAGAGCTACCAGAGGTGTTTATCCGCTAGTCAATAGCCGCGATCAGTTTATCTTCTCTCTATCCACGGCCCGTGCAAATAGCGGTGGGGAAGTGAGATTAGCAACTTAGACTGATAATTATCAGCTTCGCTCTGACCGCCTTGATCGAGTTGAGATGGAACGTATACGTTGTTGCTCCCAGTAGTAGATTTCCCATCAGGCGTTCACGCGGTTGAGATCCCGAATTTCTGCTGTTCAAGGAATCAGCGGAAAGGTCTTCCGATGGTATTGTGGAGATGATCATGATAACAAGTAGGTTTATATGTCAGATTAGAAGCATGGTGGTCTGCTGATATGTGCATGTGGTCCTTCAACAGGAAGACTGGGAACTTGATGGGAACTACATGGCGTGCAAGGAAATCAATCAGATAAGGCGCGGTGGTTCCCACATCGCCGAATTCCCCAAGGGCGGATGTGATCGGCGTTGTGGTACCAGTATGATCTGATCAGTTCAGCTTCACTGGATAGTTGGGACGTTGTCGCATTCCAGTACAAATTAGCTAAAGCAGTGCAACTTGAAGTTCAGCGCTTCTGCAACGTCAGTAACAAGCTTGTCTATGCGTGGGTTCGCAGCTGTTTCACCCAGTTCTAGTTTACGTATTCCAGCGGCAGAGTGATCAGTTGGTGCCGTGGACTATGAAATCGAAGACGAAGACGAAGTAGGTAATGTACTTTGAATGCTGCCATTTTCACCATAATCAGATGTCCCTTGTTCCTAGTGATGTTCCAACAACGTGGAGTGACAAGTTCGTCTGACATCCTCTCACTATGCAGTAGAATGTGCTTCGAGGAACGCAGCTAGGTCCTCGCCATGTTTGGAGCTGGAACCAATCATGGTACGCGGATACATCCAACCGATTCGGTGGTCAATCGGTTGGATGATGGCAGTTATCCAAAAGACCCAAGTCAGATTTATCATTCATCAAGTCTTTCGTATCACGAACATATCAGCTGGCACCACATAGCTGTGCCCAAGGAACAGCGTGGCATATGTCACTGTGTTTCACCTTGACAGTATCTTATCAGATCTTACCTATTCCTGGTCTCAAGTATTGCACCCAAAGTGGGGATTGAACCATATGACTTTGTCAACAGAGCGCCAGACCTCTGGCTCCTTATCCGATGTATAAATACTACTCATTACCGTGCCGCCCTCACCAAGCATCCAAATGGCCGCTCCCGTTACTGGTGTCAAGTACCGCATCCTAAACGTAGATTTCCTGACATATATCGAAGCTTTGGACCAAGGGACAGCGGATGTTAGGCTGCGACCCTGGAAAGAATCTAAATTACAATGCGTATGTGATGTTGTAATCTGTGGTAACATCTTTAATAACTTGCAGCTAGTGGGAGTTCGAAACGGTGCCAGGAAACGTCGGCTTCTACTATGTTCGAAATGTTGGAAACAATAAGAGGTGCCTGTATTGTGGTGATGCAAGTTCTATAACCGCTACCACGCCCACCACTACCTATTCGTTGGCCAAGGTCTGGTATGAGGATGGCTCATATCGGTTCGTGGATGCTTATAAACATCGTGAATATTGAATATTGATCATTCCTAGACTCACCGTACGCTATAGCACCACGGATTATTATGTCAACCCTGATGACTATGGTGCACTTATGAAGGCCACGAGTACGAAAAACGCATGTTTCACCTTCGGATAACTTTGTATCGTGCTAAATCGTTTGTAACTAGGACACAGACAAGCAGAAATGGCAGTTGATCACAGTGGCGTCGCCACCATCGGTACCCATCTACGAGGGTATACTACAGACAGGAAACTACCGCATTAGGAACCTCGATGGCAAGAGCCTGCTCACATTACCTGATAAAAAATCCATCGGGGCTGTTAACCTATTTGTTCGACCTCAACGTAGTGAGGCCGATAAACTGAGAGCCTATCAGCGCGTAAGTTTCTAGCGTGGAGTGTGATCGTGCTGAGCTCACACTTGGTTTGTATAGTGGATCGTAACTCGGCAGGAGTCCGGTGACTACACGATTCAGAACGCTGGTGATAATTCGTACCTTGGCTGTACCGTTGCCACACCCGCCGTAGGTGACAGTTTAGTTGGATTGGAGAACATATACATTTGGAAATTTCAAAGTATAGGAGGTTTTGCTTGGTCGTGAGTACAACATGATTTCATGAGCTTATGGCGTTCTCACCGCTTCCAGTATACGTCTTCCATCGGGTGGGCTATCGGTGGGCAGCGCAGATAATGATATCGAGGACGAAGATGAAGTAGGTATATTTTGAATGCTGCTGTTGGCTCAGCTCAATATCTTAGATGAGCCTTGCTCCCAGTGACGTACGTCTGCTGTTAAAGGATCCATTAATGGGAAGTAAGAAGTCTACAGAATACGTCCAGCCAAATATGGTTCATGGAGAAGTACATTCCCCTCGGCAAGGACCAGATTCATGCCAAGCGTGAAATTCAAGAGGGAACTTACGTCTTTCAGAGCGCCCACGATTCATCTATCTATATGAAAGCCATCAGCAATGCGTGGCGCATCGCTGCGGCAACCACAGCTCCTTCGAAGGTACGTGCCGAGTCGGCTTATTCGAGTTTAATCTGATCTGAATAGTTCAAACTGGAATATGTCGACGCAAACTCTGCCCATTTCACACTCACTTACACTACGGCAGCTACAAAAACTACGGCAGCTGAGTCAAAAATTGTTGCTGATACTGGAGGCTTCATAGGTTTAAATGACGATGGAACTGAGTTTGTGCTTCTGGAAAAAGATAAGGATGACCCCGGATTTGTGTAAGCCAAGACCTTGCTGTTATTCTCTACTGTGCTGATTAGTCCCCTGCTGTAGTATTTGCCGTCCTGATCCCGGGCATCCACACAAGGTGGTCACTAGTCGTACCAAGATCGACGGTAACGGGAATAGTGTCGTAAGTCCTAAATGCCAACCATTGCTATTCCACTTATATGATTTGTCTAGTTCGCTATTGATAATCTGGTGGCAGGAGAAGCGTTGCAGATGTGGAAACTTATCCCTAGTGCAGCATGAATGAACGACTTCAGTAAAGTACCTCGCTATTCCCCATTCCATAGCCCATCCGAAATAGAACAGCTCAATCTCGTGTTTTTCATGTCCCGGGCCTGAAGACAAGGATATTGGCGAAGGGTTGATGTTCTCCATTCCCTGGAAAATGTTGATATGTATGTTTTGCAACGCTTGATGATCCTTGAGGAATTTTATGCCCTGGTATGTCGGCCGGCGTATACTCCACACATCGGATCTCCCACGTTCCCCACTGGTCAACATCTGACCTAACTCCACTATTAGATGAAAGGGACTAATTTGTGCATGTGGTGCATGGAAACGTCATATATAGGGATACTCGAGTCACCATTTACTTGCACTCACAACATTGCAACATGGTGAGTTCACGCCTCCGTCGATAACTGTATTCAATCCACATGTTTCATAGGGCTCCGTTATCTCAGCGATAGGTCATGCTATCAATTCCGTCATCTCCGCAATCGCCAACGTGATCATGGCCATTGTCGGCGGTATCACAACGGTATGCATCATAACAGATGTCGTTCAGAGACAAATACTGAACATGTTCACCGAACAAGGTCATCGTAACGATATTCGATTTCATCGAAGATATTTTATGTTGCCGTTGGTGCCGGCGTGGGGTTTCCAGACGTCATCGCTTGGGCGGAGGCCTGTGGACTTGAGGTGTAGCGTGTTGGACCCTGCTGGACTATAGACGATCCCCGTTGACTACTTAAGGATACGTATTGAAGATGGAAAACATCGGGAGGAGGACACTAGCACTTTATGCGGATACAATGATGTATGAGGGTTACTCGAGCGCGTTGGTTAAGTCCGAGTGTGACATAACGCAATTTGATGATACGGAGACCATTATATTCTCCCGTCTTGCAGAAATGGGAAGCCCTCCTCGGATACCAGTCACTCGCACATACTCGCCGTAATTCCTTTCAAGCGAAAACAATAGATAGCAAGACTTTCTCGGGAACGCTCCTTCTGCCCAAGACCACATTTCCACTTTGGCCGGAGCCGTCCAAGAGCGAGACACCTTACCAGAAACGTTCAGGAGAAGATTTGTATAGATGGCAGGTATGCCATTTGGCATAATCATCCAATTCACATAATGACTGGCGTGCCAGTGGGAAAACGCGACTGGCTCCTTGTTTGTGTTGCACGACGGTCCACCTTATGCAAACGGCAACCTTCATATGGGTTAGTGTATCGTCATTTTAGTGCTCGAGAATCTTTAAAAGAATCTACAGGACACGCATTGAATAAAATACTCAAGGATATAATAAATAGATTCCACGTACTACGTGGTCATAGAGTTCAGTAAGTCCGTATAGCTCATGGTCGCTCCAAGTCGTTATTAAGTGATCCAGCTATTTGCCAGGCTGGGATTGTCACGGTTTACCCATTGAGAACAAGGCGCTGGAAGAGCTCGGTGTGAGTTCATTGCGTAGTTCAATGTTCAAAGCCTGAATTTCAAAAAGAAAGCATCATACACCATACCCGCTGGTACCATTAGACAGGCAGCAAGATCCACTGCCATGCGAGAGATTGCATCACAGAAAGCTCAATTTCAGCCTTTTGGCATTATGGCCGATTGGAACCAAGATTCCTCCACGTACCGCACCTTGGGTTGGTGGTAAACGTCTATCTCTATAGAGACCCCACTAACAGAAGTTGGATAGATCATAGATACGAAATGCGACAGCTGAGGATTTTCCAGAAAATGGTCAAAAAAGGTCAGGACTTCCTCTGATTTTTCGAACGCACTCATTTCGATTCAGGTCTGATTTATAGACACTATCGGCCAGTGCATTACTCGCCCTCATCTCTGTCAGCCCTGGCCGAGGCAGAGCTTGTATATAAAGACAACCATGTTTCTCATTCGGTATATGTCACGTTCGATGTCGATCGCAACTCGAATATAGAAAACCCGGTCTTGCGAGAACTGATTTCTACCGAAGTCAATGTCAAATTACTCGTTTGGACAACTACGCCGTGGACTCTCACAGCGAATATGGTATATCGTGTTGTGCCTGCAACGAGTTTTTAGTTAACGTGATGCGCATATAGGGTATTGCAGTGCACCCTGACCTTATGTATGCCATTGTTAGATGCAATGGCGTACGAGAGGGAGAATATTATATTGTTGCTTTAGAGAGATTGGAAGCACTCTCAGAGATACTGGGCCCAGTTGACATCCGCGCCAAGGTTTCAGGTACGGTATGAGTAAATATGTCATTATTCCATACTAATGTCACAAAAGGCGGGCAACTCGTCAATTTATTATATGTGCCTCTCTTCAGTGCTACGGCCGGTCCTGCAGTGTCGTTGAAAGTGATTCCTGCGACACATGTAACGGCCGAGTCAGGAACAGGGCTCGTTCATTGTGCACCGGCGCACGGTGTTGAAGATTATGCCGCTTTCCGCTCACTTGGCATGCTGAACACTATGGATAGCATGATATGTCACGTTGACTCTGAAGGGGCATTTTCAAAGGATGTGGCGTCCGTCGTCGGAGAAGACCTGGCAAAACATCTCCATGGTCAACGAGTGCTAGGAGACGGCGGCAAGGCTATCGTGGAAATGGTCAAGGAGATGGGACGTCTAGTCAAGGTCAAGCGGATCAAACATCGATACCCATACGACTGGAGGACAAATCAACCAGTCATCGTAACGTAACATAATCGACTATTCCATCTATCCCATCTCATTGGCAGACCAGGGCGACTTCTCAGTGGTTTGCGAATCTGGACAATATCAAAGACAGTGCTTTGAAGGTATTGGCCGACGTATCGTTCTTCCCGCCTATCTGTGAGTCGCCTCCTCCCGTATATATCCGCTTAATAGTGTCTCCCCTCCAGCACGAAATAGGCTAGAGTCTTTCATTCGTTCACGTTCGGAATGGTGCATATCACGACAACGTGTTTGGGGGGTCCCTATTCCAGCCTTGCACCACATTGCCACTGACAATGCAATTCTGAACACGGAGACCTTGGATCACATACTTGCTGTTTTGGACACTAAAGGCATAGAGCATTGGTGGGAAGGCCCTGTGGAAGACTTCGTACCCCGCTTGATGCTGGAGCCAGGACAGCCTGCATCGGAAACATGGCGCAAAGGCACTGACACAATGGATGTGTGGTTTGACAGTGGCACATCTTGGTCCATGCTTACTGAGATGGCTGTCGGGAAGGACGTTGCGTCTGGAAGGAAGTTTCATGCCGACGTTAACCTTGAGGGCTCAGATCAACATCGCGGATGGTTCCAAAGTCAACTTCTTACAGCAGTTGGCGCTGGAGATGATGTTCTCCCCACGAGCCCTTATGGGACACTAATCACCCATGGAATGGTCCTAGACCAAGAGGGAAAAAAAATGAGTAAGTCGCTTGGAAATATCATTAATCCGTTGACGATCGTTTTTGGTGGCGAGGTATACTCTAATGAACTTTTGTCTATATTGAACGAACCTAACATTATTTCAGAACTTGAAAAAGGAGCCAGCGTATGGTGCCGATGTCTTACGTTTGTGGGCTGCTACATCTGAATACTGGCGTGACCTATCTATTGGACCAAAGGTTCTTTCTCAGACCGCCGAATCTTTACGAAAAATCCGCAATTCAGCAAGATTCCTCCTTGGAAGTGTCGGAAATTCTGTTGCTCTAGCAGGCATGGAACGAGTGTCTAGACAGGAGTTTGGATTGGTAGGTCTGAATGTCCATGATTCTGTAGACCGGCTAACAACCTTTATAGATAGAACGATATGTGATGCATGAACTATACAAGTTAGAACAGACAGCCTTGGAGGGTTATGCGTCGTACAATTTTTCCAAAGGTCAGTAGTATATCATCCATATGCTGAATGATTTTTGACTTGATACCGTTCAGTGATGGTCGCATTGATTAATTTTGCCAACATCACTCTGTCCTCGCTTTACTTCGATATCACAAAGGACTGCCTCTATGCGAATGACTTGCACAGCCTTGAGCGGCGAACGGTCATCACTGTTTTCGAACACGTCTTGTCAACGCTTACTTCAATAATGGGTCCCGTCTTGCCGCACTTGGCAGAAGAGGTTCACGAACATCGGATATCTGATGGCAAATCCACATTCATGAAAAAATGGGTACCGTTGGTTAGTATCGTTGTTTTTCGCAAGGATGCGTGCCTCAACACTCCAAGGGTTCCGAATGGCATGATCCTGATGCAGCAAATGCCATGTCAGAGTATCTCCGGCTGCGCGGCAGTGTGCTGGCCTTGCTAGAAAAGGCTCGCGCCCAGAAGTGGGTGTTGTGATGAACTAATTGCTTGCGACTAACATTGGTGGCTAGGCTTTTGCGAAGCTCATTAGAAGCTGAGGTTGATTTGGTTATCTCGACGTCAGCGCAAAAGGACTTGGGGAACCTAGGTATCAGCATGCGTTACGAGGGAATGTGAAATGGCTTACCATGATTATCGCAGAACAACTTTTGACAACGTTATGCATTGTGTCCGATGTCAAAGTAGGTGCAACATTGTCGGCCAGCGATGCTAGTTTGCCCTGGGCATTTTCGGAGAAAGTGCCAGGCATAGGTGGGTGCAAGTTATAATCTTCCATGCCCAATACTCCTGACAATACAAGGCCTTCAAGATGAGATCACCCTTCGGGTGCGCGCAGCAACGCGAGAAAAATGCCCTCGTTGCTGGACGCATACTCGTACGGTGAAAGAAACTGTATGCCACAGATGCTCGTCCGTAATGAGCAAATCACAGGTCGCTATTGGTCAACTTGAATAGAGCATTGCGTAAACCAAGTACCTTTATAAGCTATGATGTAAACCCGTACTATTGCATGGCGGCTCCAATCTGGTGACTGACACCCTCGGTCGCCAACTAGGTATTACCGATGCAATTCCTGCACTCGATAACCGTCTCCGACAAACCGGTCAGATATTTACTCTCTCTACAGATATGCGACAAATTAAAAGAAAGTAGAAATAATGAATTCAGGTGTGGGTCACTGTCACGTTCTAACTATGTCTGATATCGAAGCTTGGGAAAAAAGTACGTTTTCATGTTTTTGCATCATTGAACACATGGATGAAAGTTCAGCTATTGTCTTCTGCAGAAGACATCCAACAGGCAGCGGATAAACTACACACTACTCTATGGGGGCAGAGTCTTGAGACAAAAAACGGGATGGTTTCGGTGTCAAGAATCTGCAGCTACGTGCCCTTGTGTTTACAGGCGGAGTCCTTCTTTTCCGCCATGAATATGAACGAGCCTTTGAAGTGCTCGAGGTTGTGGATAACACCGAGCGTGATTTCAAGGGTGTCGTTGTTACTGGCTCACCGGGAATTGGTGAAAGCAAGCCTACTGCTTTGTAGGTGTCATCGGAGTATTACTTGATATTCCAAGAACAAGGTGCCACAGTCCACCCTGTACTTGAGCAATGTCCTATATTCTCCTTTCTGGGCACTAGCTAATTCCAACAATGTTATAAACGAACCTTGTCTTGCTTTCCGAACCGCTGGCATAGGCGGAATTGCTTTAGTTGTTCAGGCCACATCTCCAGTAAAAAATCGTTGGTATTATGGACGAGGCGGGCACTATCCGTTACGTTTCTCGGCGCTGTAAAGTACGAGAATGCGAGCTTGCTAGTAACTGTGTATTCCTCTATTTGGCCGCATTCGATCATCCCTTTCACTCATGTCTTCCGACTCTTGGCCGCCACAGCTCAAGTCTGTCGTTTACTCACGCGGTCCTGTGTGCACTAATTTTCATTGACAGAGAATGGGTCGCAAGATGTCTTGGTCAAATGACGGATGCTAATAGAGCAGAGGCTCAGGCTGAGCTCAAGAAGGTAATAAGTGAAGCTTTCGCAGCACAATCATTATGGACAACGGACTGGGTTGGCGTACAATTGCAAAGGTACCATAGTCTGTTTGACTCGTGAGAGGGGCTGTAGGCTGAGTGGCATTGGCCAGTTTGTTGCCCAAGCCTACACCGGCGCTGAATAATCTCAAGCGTAAGACGTGAGTATATTGATTGCCTTGGTGGGCTCCTGGCTAAACGCACTCATAGAACGGAACATCAAACGTTAAGTAAGAAGGCCAAAAAGGCGCAAAAACAATTACACAATATGGGTCCTTACGGCGGCTTCACGACCCCCGCTACACCCGCATTTGATGCCAATGACCAGCTGGCTTTGGAAAGACGAGCTGCACGGTTTAGCGTCGAACATGGGCAAGAGCGGAAGAAAGCATTGCAAGTAAGTGGGGGCCCTAGCATTCGCAACGGTGCTAGATCGTCTCTGCTCAAGGCAAAAATGCAACACGCGCATTTATTCGATACCAAGAGTCTCTTATCTCGGTCAGCGTCACCATACGGGCTCGACGCAGCGGCAGCGGATGACCCCGAGGCAGATCCGGTGCGTTGTGCACCATCGTATTCCAGGCGCGAGTCGCTGTGTTCACTGGACTGGATAGAATGTGATTGATTGGGATCGACACACCATTGTTGGAACTTCGCAAGAGATTTTCAAGGACTATCTACGCTTGACAACCGTACGCGCATCACCTCTCTTCGTTTCCGTCCAATTCTCTGCCTTAATCACTGTTTGATTCCAGGATCCTAAACCTGAGCAGATACGCCCTTATCCTGTTCTTCAGCATACTCTGACTGAACTGAAAAAGAAATGGCGAGAAAAGGTTCCTTACAATTGGATATGTAGCCAGTTCAAGAGCCTGAGACAGGACCTGACAGTGCGTTCACGGTCTCCCTCACGAAAACTCCGTGTTTACAGTACCCCTCCTCCTTTTAGATACAACGCATCAAGAACGAGTTCACCGTGCAAGTTTACGAAATTCATGCACGGATGGCTTTGGAGAGCGTAAGTTTTTGAGTTGGCCGAGTGAAATTGGCTTGACTATGCTCCAGGATGATATGGTAGAGTACAATCAATGTCAGGCAACACTTAAAACGCTTTATGAGCTTGGGATACCAGGCAGAGTAGAAGAGTTCGCAGCATACCGCATCCTTATGCTTCTACATGGGCTGAACCGGAGTGGTGCGCTTTCCGATCGGATGGATTGATACTTGCAATGACAGTCTGCCAGAATTGAATTTATACGTAGGTCAACTAACACCCAGACAGAAAGCGGACCGTGCAGTGCAGCATGCGCTGGGTGTGTCTAGGGCGCTTTCAATGGGAAATTATCATTCGTTGTTTCATTTATATGAAGAGGCCCCAAATATGGGCGCGTATATTATGGATCACTTTATTAATAGGGAGCGGGTGAAGGCTCTCCTCGTTATAACCAAAGCGTGGGTGTCAAATGCTCGGGGCTTCTTGGTTAACTGATATGGCGAATGACAGATACCATACCATCCCTCTCAGCTTCTTACAAACAGAGCTCGCGTTTGATTCACTGGATGACGTGCGGACGTTTTTAGTTGATCATTCGGCAGGCCTCTTCCAGAACCCAAACGAGCCAGACAGGAAGAAGAACCTAGACTGCCGAGGTGCACATGGTCGGCTGCGGGAGGTATTTCAGGAGAAGTATCGCAGGGTTGGCATCAAGGGTGCGATCTGAGTATTCCGTCTTTTTTTTCTTTCCGATTTGTTTTCCTTGTTTTTGAGATGGATGTACATACTTGCCATGTCGAATAAATGATACCTCCGTCCCGGCGGAGCCCGTATTGCCCGCCACCCAGACTTGCCCTCCATCTGCCATGTCTTCGCCCCAGTTCAAACAGGTTTGCATCCTCTGCTGTAGCCCGGCCTTTACTAACTCTCATCAAGGCTCCTCACAAGTACGTCGCTCGCGATCCGTGCGGAGACTGACGAATCGCAAAATTCAGGCTACTTGCGTAAGTGTGTAGTAGCTATCATTAACTTCCCTACTCAGATCCAGCATTGCAGTATTCCAGGGCCTATCGAAATCGCGGATGATGTTCTCTATGCCAATGCGCATCCGTCCATGTCGCATGTCTCGCCCGAGTTCATTCTTATCTTTGGAGAATGCATACGCATGACCCGGTACGCATCGTACTGCTTTCCTATCGTTACCATCGACCTTACTTGACCGCTCGATCGACACGCTAAGGGAAGTCCTGCTCACCGAAACCGCTCAGCCGTTCCTGATCAGCGGCAGCGGGACGCTCGGCTGGGACCAAGTATCTGCCAACCTGGTCGAATCGGGCGATAACGTACTGGTATTACATAGCGGCTACTTTGGAGACAGCTTCGCTGCCTGGTGCGTTCTTTGAGCGGTTCCAGTTTCTCTCTCATGCTATTCTCTATCGTCACAGCCTAGAGACATACGGCGCCAATGTGACACAAATATATGCACCGGTCGGCTCAGCTGTTACCCCCTCCCAGCTAGAGCCGGCGTTGAGCCAGAAGCAATACAAAGCCGTTACTATCACTCATGTTGATACCTCTACTGGAGTACTCAGCGACATAAAGGCGTTGACAGCCGTTGTGCGTCGCGTCTCGCCTCATACCCTGGTATGTATGTCTGGTCGGCTTTGCATCAAGTCAAGATCACATTGATGATCTGTCTGTGTTTGGGTTAGGTCTTCGTGGACGCTGTGTGCTCCGTTGCAAGCGAGGAGATAAGAATGGACGAGTGGGACATAGACGTCGTTCTCACTGCTAGCCAGAAAGGCCTCGGCACGCCGCCAGGTCTGTCCATTCTCGTCGCGAGCCAACGTGCATTGGGTGTATACCAGGCCCGCAAAACGCCCGTCACTTCTTACTATGCGTCATGGAAAAAGTAAGCCACCCTTAGTCGTTCACCTAGCTTACTGATCGCCTCGTTTCGGATCTTTGAAAAAGTTGGCTTCCTATTATGAAAGCGTATGAAGATGGTCGAGCTGCCTACTTTGCTACGCCGCCTGTCAACCTTATCTACGCGTACCACATCTCTTTGGAGCTTATTCTCCGCTCCAATGTTTCTCTCGAAGAACGTCTTCGACGCCACAAGGAGACGACTGCGAGGATTAGGGAGGAAGTGGAGCAGCTTGGACTCGAATACGTTGCGCAGAAGAAGGAAGAAAGGGCCAATGGAATGACAGCAGTGAGTACAATATGCTTGCCCAACTGTTGGCCGTATTGATCGATGAACAGTTGTATTACCCCGCCGGAGTGACTGCGGGTGAGTTGTTACCGAGGTTGGTCAAAAGGGATGTCGTAGTCGCTGGTGGATTACACAAGGATATCAAAGGTGCACCGCACTTCTTTACCTCTAGTACTGGCTACTCACCAGCTGGGTTCTGTTATAGACAAATATTTTCGTATCGGGTACGTCATCATCCTTCTGCTCTGCAGGAGAAATCTCACTTTTGTCGTAGGCATATGGGCATAAGCGTTGTGGACGAGGAACGACATGATGTAGATAAGATCATTGTGGCCCTCAGAGAGGCTCTCCGTGAAATTACACCTTGAAGCAATGATACCGTTAGATGTTGATGTAAACCATCATCTCTCTTCTTCTCCTCCTACGGTCATGTGCTTTGGGTGCTGGAAGGCACGTGTTTGTGTGCATCGAGAGCCGGGCAGCTCTGGCTCCAAGACAGGCGAGTTAATAGACGTTAAATGTGTGCAAGGCTTTTGGTTTGCGTCCCCACGGTGCTCGTGGAATATGGGAGATGGGTCTAATGGGTTCGCGAGACGCAAGTGGGGGGGGCCACCTTACCGGGGTCTTAAATGGGAATGTATCTCTACTTTAGCCCTTCGACCAGCCCAGGTATACCTACCCACGCACAGGATACGTCCGTCTCTGTAGGGTATCTGGGTGATTGCCAAGTCCCGAAAGGATAGGCGTCGATAAAAGAGGGAAATAGGGATAAAAACAAGCCGACCGAAAGGACAGCCCACCCTCTTCCATGCATCTGAGTCGTCGCACTTCGCAGGTCCATCTCCTCACACGATAATATCCAACTCCACTTAATGTTGCCGTAGATTGCAGGATTTCTCGCCACGCCCAATTTACGACAAACCCACTGCACACAGGTACGACATACTACCTCCTTGGCGTCGGATGTCCATTCTTTCTACCGTACCCCTCATTGGTGTATCCTTAGCGTCGTACAGCTCTCTACGGCAAAAAAGCTCCCGTCGTTCCCCCCATCACGTCTTTTGCACTTTTTTGCTTATCGATTCCTTTATAGGCTGCGTTCCAAAGAGGATGGCAAAAAATAGTCGGTGATGGCACTACTGAAGCTGAGACTACTTTTAGGGTATATTTCCAGATCACTTGTCATCACTTGTCATCACTGACAGACCTAGTGTGGCGTAGGCGATTCTGTGCGTTTTTTCGAGCATCATGTATTCGTCTCTGCGTTGGGTCAGGGATTTAAATACTGACACTTTCCGATCTATCCCCAACAAGAATAGAGTTTTCATCCCGTCTATCTAAAAAGTTCGCACACAGATTAGTGAAAGATTAGTGGTTTCTCATTAACGAATTCAAGTAAGACACAGAGCTATTATCTTTTCATCCTAACCATTGTCTTATGTTCTAGCATCATGACCGGGGGACGATCAAACGTATGCGTTCCGATGAAGGTCGAGGCTTATCGGTTAAATACAGCTTCGGCCAATGGTCCTTCTCGATTAGCTCCTTTGTCTCAACCGGACTACACCCGGCTTCGCATTGATAAAAGGCTCAGTCATGACATTCTTGGGGATGTCGACTTGCAGGACACTGCCCGTGGACCAGAAATCAGCAATAGAGTGACGAACCTTGCCACAGGCGAGCTCAGGAGGGAGCGCTTTGGGATGTACATACATTGGGTTTTACCCCGTTTCTACAGAACTGGGATCGCAGCAACCGAGTCTGCGGCTAGCAAGCTTGCAGATTTGAGGAGCAAGCATGGCCACCCCGAGCCGACTGGCAATATAGGAGAGCCCGATCCTCAATCGCCCACTTATCGCACATTGCCACCTCGCTGGATTATTGTGCGCCATATCACGTCCAAAACTCCATCAAATGCCAATATACCTCCGTTTCAAGCATTCGTCGTTGAATCCGATCGCGTCTCAAGAATAATTGATTTCGGTCCTGATGTTGATATTGAAGTCGAAGCATCCCCATTCGCTTACATGAAAGACAAGCAGAGCACTCTCGCCGAGCAAGCAGACATCTACATTGGTTACAAACAGCGCTTAAACAGTTGGCAGGAGGCAGGCCTTGATTCATCTATTGAGCGAGTTCCACTTTCCATCCTCAGCAACGTTAACCCAGTATTCGCTGATTATCAGCCTCATAACGTGAATGTCTTCTCCATTCTCGACAACTTTTCTTACGAAGATAATGGAGTCAAGTATTTGGAGAAAGCGACTGCCAATTATTATGTCATGGGCTGGCATCCCTATTCAAAGAGGATCCTTTTTATCCTCCGCAGGCCGCCCAAGATCCTTGTCCGTCGCATAAGGATAGGTTGGAAGGTTGCTACATGCAGCTGACAGAGGACAAGTCGGACGAGGCGGTTAACTGGCTCAAAGCCCTACTCCCTCAGAAAGACGCCACAAAAGTGTTGTTACATGGAGCTCTTTACCAAGTCGAATGGGATGTGTACTGTAAGCCGCCTACCGTTCCCGCGGATGTTATTGCCAAAGATTACGATGATTTCTCGCCCGTGTCCGTGGGCGTCAATCCTATTGATGCTCTCCTTGCTATCACTCACGCCTTTGCTATCGAGCAACCCACCGAGGATTCAAAGCCGCATCCACTTGCACAGGATATTTTATCATTGCAGACTCTGATCATCAAACAGGATGAGGACCCAGATGCTCAGCTGGAGGCAGCCGATATCCTGTTTACATCCTACTTTGTTCCTGCTAATGGTGGGGGGCATTGGCACGTCGCAGGTGCGGGTACGAGTGACGATCCAGATTCCCCCACCATACCGGAGAACATGGAGCGAGATGTTCTAAGCCAAGTGAACAGGAAGCAGAATGCAGTTGACTTGTGCTCACGTGAAGCGCAATGGATCCAGTGGCAGATCTGGGCGGAGTGGTGGAAATGGGTACGTTCGAATGTGAAGCATACAGACCACGTGGATGTTCAAGCCAAAGTTGCTGAGTTAGTCAATCGCCACGAGCTGCTAGTTGCGACTGTGACCAATTGGAATGGAGAGATTAGAGACGTTGCCAAGGAATATAACTGGGAATTGTCGGCCCTGCCCAGATTCTATATGTGCAGGGACCCAACGGTCTTACTTTGTGGAATCAAGAGCGGTTGGCCCACTGATTGGAGCGATCTCCTGAAAGTCCGGCTGGAGAGCCATATTATCAAAATGAGTGACATCTTTATTAATGATTCACCTCCGGAGGATTGGGACGTTTTCCAATCTTTTGTTTCGTCTGTCTCTGGCAAGTTACCGATGGACTTGCAAAATACTTGTCGGCTGTTGCTGGAGGAATTCTTTGTTCTGCAGCCGCTTGCCTCAGATACTCCGCGTCAGCTTTTGCGGCAGGAAATATCTGTTCTGCAGCAGTTTGCCTCAAATACTCCGTGTCAGCTTTCGCAGCAGCGATTATCTCTTCTGCAGCATTCTGCTCTGAGTCAGCTTTCGCAGCAGGAATTACCTGTTCTGGAGCAGGTATTATCTGTTCTGCAGCACTTTGCCTCAGATACTCCGCGTCAGCTTTCGCAGCAGGCATTACCTGTTCTGCAGCAGTTTGCCTCAGATACTCCGCCTCGGCTTTCGCAGCAGGCATTATCCGTTCTACGGCAATTTGCCACGTATATTTTGCACCTGCGCCAACCGGTGCCTACCAATTTATGTTTCCCACTATATCACGACCTAGATAACAGCGAGGCCCCCGAATTGAAGGTGTGGAGAGACAGGTGGAATGCGAAGCAGCCTTGGTTCCCTTTGTTTGTCGAATGGGAAATTGAATACTATCACATCGATCACGAGTTATGGGTTCCCGCATCTCGGGGACCATATGGCCCTCCGAAGCTACGTTTTGAAATCAAAGAGGAAATAAATGATATCACAAACACTCGACGCATTGGCGGCCGATCCTTGGTACTGCCTCATAGTAACATGATGCTCAAGAACATGGTTGATAAACTGTTAAAGAACAAGAATAAAACAGACGAACTCGCTGATCTCAAATCTGCGATTGACAAGCTTGACTTGTTGACATTATCGTTGTCAAGTATTTCGGGGCAACTAGCCACAAAGCATCAAAGTAGGCTGTTTGAGCTGTCCTAGTATTTTCCGCTAATCTGGTTCAGATACCCATCTGAAATCTACGGTGAATGTCCCAGGTTATGGACCACTTCCCCTCCCAGAGGCAGTCAACGCCAGTCTGGGCGTAATCGATGAGACTGCAATTCGACTCATGCACAACACATCTATGACGCCGTATGCAGATTTTCCCGACTTTCGAGACGCAAACCATTCTCCTTTCAAACCTACCATTCACGGACAGTTCAGGTTTACAAAACTGAACGTAATTGACAAGTTTGGCCAAGCTATCTCTGCAGTCGACCCTGATCAGGAACCTAAGTTGCACCCATATATCAGTGAATTTTACTCCCCCTGTACCAGAGATGATCCATCTGGATCGCCAATTACTCGGACTGTCATTCCTGATGCGGCACAGTGCGTTCAATTGGAGCCACGATTAAACCAGGAGAGCAGACTAAACGGGCACTATGTCCTTTGGAGCGACGAGGGTAAATGCTGGCGACCTGCGACCGAATATGAGAACCCGATCTGGGGGTGGCTGGTCGTCAACTACGTTGACAACGGCCTTCAAGTCTTCTTGCCAGACGGCACCTTCTATCGAGAGATTCGGATGGGAGGAAATGATGGCACTTCTGTCGGTCCCGACTCTTGGTTACCCTTCGAGGCTCCGGAGAATAGCGCCGCGGAAGCCGCTGTTCCCAAGCAGCTCCTTGCGCTAGTACAGAAACTTCGATATGGGGGTTACCTCCATGAGTTTTTCGACGTTATGGTGGAAGCATTAGATGCAACCATGTCTACGCCCAACCATTATGCAGGTTACCTCCCTGCGATTACTGGAAAGCCGTTCGCTCTTATCAACTCGGGCTGGTCTCTCCAACTCTCTCATCCACCAAACGTTAATCAATCAACCAGCGTCTCGCCATTTTCGGAGCCAGAAACTCCTATCGACTTGTACAATTTTCAAGTCAAATTCGGAGATAAGGACCGAACCTTTGACGGTCTTCTTGGTTACTTCAAATTTCAGGAGGGGTCAGCAAACTTTGACCTGAATAACTTTTTTACCTACTTTCCGGGTCCTGAACGCGATACGTCCATGACAATCGTCATTGAAAAAAACGACTATCCCACCTTCCAAGCATTTTATGACAGTCCTTTGAAGGACGATCGAGTCAAGACTCCGGCTGAAATCAATCTAGACTACAACCAAAAGCTCAATGTCTTTGGAATGCTTGTAGATCCCTTTACGCCCGTCCATGCCTATACGGGTTTCTCACCTGTCGTAACGCTTCATCTACCTCAATGGGCACTAGAGCAAGGCTTGAAGAACATCACAGCGTTCATCCACTTGGGGCCCATGATCGTGCCAAATGATGCTCCGCGTTACGATGATGAACGCGTTCTCAAGTCTGGTTCCAATCTCAAGAACATGAAAGATCCACCTGAAAAAACCCCATCGTTTCCCATTCCCGCTATTGGAGTGGCTGGCTGGGCATGGTTACAACCATACGTTTCTCCGGACTCCGCCGAAGAAACTTGCTTCAATCCTTTCAAACTGTCCGCCATACCCAATGAACCCAGACTCGAGCACACGCCTTATACAGCTGTGGAGGGTTACCTCTATCTCAAACAACCAATTAGCCGTGGTACGCCTCCCCACAATCAGTAGAACAAACGTGTGTGAAGCGTTGAGTGTTTGGGTACGACCTGACGTTTGATTCCATGTTGTAGTAGTTTTACACTAGTTCACTTTTATTCCAAATATTCCGACGCGGTCGGCACGTTCCGTGACTGACTCGCGCACTGGCCTGCCATGTAGCGACATTAATGTGAAATCCAAACTAAATTCGACGTATTAGATCGAAGGCGAATCCTAATTTTGCTCTGAATGAACCAATCATGCAGTTGCCGCGACCTCGCGCTGTTCTCCTTCTCCACCCATACGATCATACCATGCTCTACCCTCTGTTGTCGCAGCAATATATCCTGCCCTTATCGTCCAATCACCGAAGCGCTCTCCCTCGCGACGCTCCAAAGCATATCGCTTGATCATAGGTCGGAGAATGGCTAGTATTTCAGGTTCCGTGACAGTTTCTGCATATCCATCAGACCATATGCAAAACGAACCAACGAGGCGAGGGTATACCTCTGAATATCTTGTTAAGACGCTGCCCATAGTATCCGCCTCCAAGAAGCATGGAGTACGTCCCTAGTGCTTTGCCCACAAACGCAACCTCAGCGAGATACGGCCGAGCGCAGCCGTTTGGACATCCCGTCATGCGCATAACAATCGAGTCGTTTCGAAGACCGCTTTCCTCGCAAATCTTTTCGACCTTGTCAACGAGGAGCGGGAGGTACTAGCAGGACAGTCTGAACATCGGTAGGCATTTGGTGGACAAAGGAACTCACTCTCTCCGATTCAGCCATGGCCAGCCCGCATGTCGGGAACGCAACGCAGGCAGAACTGGACAACCTCAACCCTGAATACGACAAGTTGTCCAACTTGTACTGCGCCAAAAGGGCCTTGATGCGGGGTACCTCTGTTTCCGGGATGTCGGACACCATTAGATGCTGGTTTGCTGTTAACCTGAATGCGCCCTTGTGAACTTTGGCAATTTCGCGTAAGCCTTTCTTAAATTCTTTTCCTGGCTCGTCCTGAACTCGCCCATTCTCAATGAACATCATGAAATGGTGTTTTCCGTCAGAACCACGGTGCCACCCAAAGTCATCGATATTCCGATCAAAAGAGTGAGGGCGAGCCGGTGGGAGTTCATACCCGAGAAGTTCTTCAACTTTGGCTTTGAAAGTGTCTAAACCCATTCTGTCGATTGTGTATTTCAAACGAGCATTCTTGCGGCTGGAGCAGCACCATGTCAGCAAGCACTTGAATGTTGGTAAGAGGGCAGCATACGAACTCGACACGATTTCCATTGTCACGCTGAACGAGCATAATTTTCTCTGCAACGTATTTCCCTTGTTTAATTGTGCAGAAACCGATGATACTTGCTGCTCGTGGATAAGTTTTCTTGTTTCCATGGGTAACCCCCATTCCACCCCCGACAGCCACGTTGAATCCAGTAAGTTCACCTCCAGCATCAACGATAGCAATGAAGCCAACATCGTTAGCAAATACATCCACGTCATTCGTAGGAGGAACGGCAACAGCGACTTTGAACTAGTATCCAATTGTAAGTTGTTGCAACTGAATGTAAATATGGCTATACCTTTCGTGGAAGGTAAAATTCTCCATACATGGGTTCAAAGTCTTGGACCGCCTCACCCGCTACCAATTTCTTGTCCAACCAAATTTCGTGGTACGCTGTGGTCCTTGGAATGAGATGATTGCTAACTTCTTTTGCAAATTCATACACTTGAGCATGTAATCTTGACATGGTTGGTACAGAGGAGCAAAGTACATTCCTGGTAGACGGTCAGAAGCCTATTCCAAGCTCCCAGTTTGACATACCTATTTACATCTCCACAGGCAGCGAGTGTGTCTAGCAACACACGGTTGATGTCTTGAATGGCCGGCTTCAGGTGTTTCTTGATAACGCCATGGAATTGGAACGTTTGTCTAGTCGTGATTTTGAAGGTTCCTGATCCATGTTCATCCGCGATCTGGTCCATCTGGAGCCACTGATCAGGCTTGCAGACACCTCCAGGCATCCTCACGCGGATCATGAAGGAGTATGCGGGCTCCAGTCCCTGTACCTGGCGCTCGTCACGAATGTCGCGGTCGTCCTGTTGGTATATACCATGGAACTTGGTCAACTGGGTGTCGCTCGGGGCCAAAGCACCTGTAGTCGTATCCTCGAGACCTTCCACAATAGTCCCTCGCAAATACCCAGACGCGACCTTGATATGCTCATTCGTGATTGGCTCCGGTTCGGCTTCTTTCACCTCGACAGAATCGACACCAAGTACCTTCCAAATCAGCGGCTCCCAAGCTTTGTATCCTGTCTCATAGCCATCGTCATCTTGGTCGTCTCCAAGTCCAACATCGGCAACTCGCTGTCCACCCAAGGCCTCCAATCGTGCATTCAAATCCTTCCCTGGTTTATTGTAATAGTGCGCATCCTCTGCGCGAGGCCAGTAATGGCTATCACCCATGCCGAAAACGGCAAACTTGAGCTTGGTAAGTGGTACCTCGCCACGTCCGGCAGCTGCATTCAATGCCTTGAAAAATTGGCGCCCATTTTGTGGTGGTTCACCCTGACCAGCCGTTGACGTGATGAAGACAACGTACTCTTCGTTCGCCAAGCTGTCAAGTGGGACAGAGTCGAGTGTGGCAATGGTGGCTGCAAGTCCGCGAACTTTGGCCCTATTCGCGAGTCGCTTTGCCACCTTTTCGGCATTACCGCCGTCCGAAGCGTATAAAATCAGCACCGGGGGTGCGTCTAGTGAAGTTAGCAGCTCATTGAAAGACTGCTGTGCTCTTCTTTTGCGTGCCTCTTTGATATTTTCGCCCAAGCTGCTGACCAGTTCAGCTGCCATTTCAGGCTTGGAACGCACGAGTTGCGACAAATGATTCTGTCGATCCAAGAATTGTCGCAACTCGTTCTTGATGATATCTGAATCCAGGAGAATGGTTCTTGACCTTCGCGTTCTTTCACTGGATCCCAGCGATACAAAGGCCAGTAGCCAGTGTCAACTGCGAGCTTGGTCTCTTTAAGAACTTCAAGAGCTGGTGTATCCACCTCCTGGTATGGAAGGTAACCGAGGACGACACTAGGCCCATCGTGACGATCGGCTTCTACCACGGCTTGCAGAACCTGGGCATAGGAACTAAACACCGCAACACTAGCGACATATACATTTCCATAATTCATGGCATAAAGACCAACATCCTGCTTTCGGCGGTTCTGATCGGCTTTATTCCTTTTTGTGTACGGGACCGTGTCGATGATGAGAATGTTGACATCAAGGCCAGAAGCGATCGCGTGATGCAATCCGGATGAGCCAAGGTCATAGGACCAGGCATCCGAACCAATTATCCAACGAGAGACCGCCGGGAAGTGTGAGCGCAAGGAGAGTACTTTTGAGGCGACTATATTGCTGGAGATCCCAGACTCGAGTTTGGAGATAATCTGGTGCCCGAGTGTCCTACTTTTCGTTGCGTGGTTTTTAGCTAAAGTCCATTGGCTAAGAAGTTGATGCAACTGAGGATCCAGCTCTCCATCGTGCAGCAACTTTTGCACGCTATCTATCAGCTCTTTCGTTGTTCTAATTGTCCCCTCACGCGCCCAAGCGCAAACTCGGGACTCGTAGCAATATCACCCAAAGAAGTAACCAACGAGGGTGAATTCGTTACTTCCAGCCGTTCGCCAAAGAGATGCGAGAGAAGCTTAGTATATGACGACTCATGTTTGGGAGGTTGAGGAGGGACAGCTGTAGTTGGACCAGCTGAAGCACCATGAATGCGGAGCGCGGACGACTCTAGAGCACGCTGCAAGACATCAGAGTCGTTGCCTGTCTCGAGAATGGCACTTTGGACCAAGGGCCTGTTCACTACGTTCCTCTGTTGTAGAGCCTGGACAACGTCCAAGTATAACGGCAACCATTTCGTGTTCCATTTAAGCACTTGCTCGAGAACGATGACACGGTTCGCGCTCGTAGGTATGGCACTAAGCAAATGCGAAGGGAGTAGAGGGCTCAATAAAGATAAGGTGATCACATATCTGTCCTCAACGGCTTCGGTACCATTGAAGGGACCAACGACAACCAGAGCGATCTCCGATTGTGGATCACCGTGTGACTTCCAAGCCTTCAATGGCCTGTGTACGAGCTCCGACGTATCCAAAGCGGCAGATGTATAGGCCGCATATAATTCGGAAAGCTCTGGATCATCTGATTGCACAAATATGTCGCTATCGTGATTGGGGCTGACATGACCATTGGCAAAACCATTAACACCGTTAATGCGGCCATTAGCGTGGCCATTGACCTGTCTTTCCGCCTGCCCGTTCATGGCATGGCCATGACCATGACCATTAAGTCCGATTTCTATGGAGCGACCATTGGAGGGGGTTGGTTGCCTTGGGTTGAATAGGAAGGAGCGATCTGTTCCGGGGAGATTTGATTAACGTTCCTGGCATCGCCTCCAGAATAAAATGCGTGGATGACCGCTTTTTTTTCTAGCCGAGCTAATCTCGATGCCAGTAGAGAATGGTCGTGGGCCTCTTGGGGAGAGGTAGAGAGATAAAGTAAGGAACTATTGAGCGCAATTGTAGAACGTCGGTGAGATCATCGGTAACGGCTAGATGAAGCACGGCCGGTCGGGAAGCAAGTTCAGAAAGGTGTAATATGAGCCTCGAAACGAGTTGAGCACTGGATAGGGCGGTGAAAGATACAAAACCGTTGTTGGAGTATCGCAAAATGGTGGAGCCTGCATCTGCGCCAGAAGGAAGCTGCAAAACTTTGGGTTGATGTTGAGATGACTTATTACAAAGGGTTGATAGGGTTGCTGCGAATGCAGAAACAGATGGACCAATCGGCTGTGAATCTACCACAACATCGGAAGCAAAGAAGGCGATACGAGTAACGATATTCGCCACAGACATGCTGCAAAATAGTCAGGATCTGGAACTGGGAGATATTTCCTGCGTACCTTTTGCCAAGGAGAGAAAGCCAAGTCACAAACACCAATTCATTGACTTGAGGATCAGCACGGAAGTGGGCGTGGGAACCCGGTATTACTGTGTACCGCGTCGCGCAAGTCTGGCGTCAGTGACGCGTCAGTATTAGCCATATACGCGCCGTTCAGTCGTGAAGGTTCATCGTAAATGAGAACATAAATCGGTTGCAAGGCTTATATACGGATTAGCGGGAAACATTCTCAGATGACGGAGCGGCAGAGCGGAAATAAGATTAGATTAGACGCCCAAGTTGCGTGACTTTCTGAGCGTGACAGCCTGCCAAATGGCCGCGCCCACTAACGCTACTCAAGCCAAGGACAGGCTCTATGCTCAGCTTGCACAGAGCCTGGGCAGGTTGAATAGGACTATCAGCTGTACAGCTGACTTGTGTGAGCAGCTCCAGGTCGACTTACAAGCAATGCAAGCATTCGCAGCTTTAGATGCCGCAAAGTATGCGATTTGATATCCTCTAGCGTGTGCCAGTTAATCAATCGAGTCAAATAGGTTCATGACCGTAGCTGCGCAGCTGAATATCCCAGACGAGGGTGAGGAGGGCGATCGCAGTAATGACATTGTGTAAGGAGGGCCATAGATACGCCGACTCTCTTGTCATCCTCCGCGCCGCACAAGACCTTGGTTTGTTTTTGCTCCAGAGAAGTCCGCTGTTCTCCATATATCTTGTCTGTCCAACCTGTCAGGTTGTTTTCATTCGTGCCGTGTCCAACGGATGTGTTGCTTATGCGACAACTCCGTCGAAATTGAATATTGAATATTGACGGGTGGTCGTTCACGTCATCTTTTGAATAAACGTGTACGCCGCACAAAAGCAGCACAACCTCCCCCTCGCTACCGCTTACACCAAAGAACATGCCTGTTCAGCCAATCAAATCCTTCAGCGAATACCAGAAGATCGTACGTATATTACGGAATTCCCATTTGAGTTCTGATCATAGATCGTCTCCAAGATCAACTCTCGGAAACCCGTCTTGATCGACTTTTGGGCAACTTGGTGTGGACCCTGTAGATTCATCTCGCCAATCTTCGAAAAACTGTCAGCGTCGTCAGGTAACGGCATTGAGTTTTACAAGGTAGATGTAGACGATCAGGAGGATATTGCAAGAGCTGCCGGCATCACTGCTGTAAGAATTGTAATGATGTCGACTTCGATTATTGAAAGTGTGTAAACGTCAGATGCCGACATTTATCCTCTTCAAGCATGGACAGAAGCAAGGAGATCTCGTTGGTGCCGCGCCCCGCGCTCTTGAAGTTAGTTCACACTCCATATATATCATACAAAGTAGCTCAATGGTTACCGGTTGTCTCCAGTCTCTCGTTGTTAAAGCGAAATCCCTCGCTTTAGACGCATACTAATGATAAACTGTATTTGTTTATATGAATGACGAGATCATATTCAAATTTCTGACAGACAAATGCTTTGATTTTGAGTTGTTAGTGAGATGGTTGCAATATTATGTTATGGCTACAAGATGTCACTAGAAATGCAACAAAAAAAAAATGATGCAGTCGTTCAAGAAATCACTTCCAGCGCACGAGCCCAGCTTATCCAGTAAGTTAGTCTTGGATGAGAGCGAATGTGTTCAAGCTCTTGGATGGACCGAAAGACTTGCTTGCACCATTCGATGTATGATTTATGTGTTTGAGACTCTTTTACAAGGCCCTGCATGAATGTGTCGATCACGTCGTCCAAAGGCAAGGAAAACATGCTCACCGAAGAAACGCTACGCATAGCTGAAAAACACTTGATGCAATATCCCATGAATTTCTGATTCCTCAAAGCCGAATCAGCAACGCTAGATTCTGCCTCATGTTCCAAAAGACCGTTGAGATTACGAAAAATAGCTTCAACTGTTTTTAGCAACGTCGATGAGATCAAGATTCAACCAGACAAACTTTGTAAAATCACGGATTTAAGAGCCAAGTACTCGTGTTCAGAGAAATCGTAGTCTGCGTGGCCTGGTCTCTCCATGCACGTCAACTCTTGAAGAAGTGGATGTCGTAGGCCATCAATGGATAGCAGTAGAGAAGCGTATTCATGTTCAATCGTGTGTTCCTCGGTTGCAAATGATTCCAATAAAACCTCCAGAAACATATCTACATGAGTCTAAGAGAGGATGAATAATGTATTTGTGCGCAAACTGGAGTGCCCACTGTGTACATCATGGGATGCAACTTCAGTAATTGCATCGCCACCCCCAAGTCGACTCGGCGTCGGAGGATCTCATTCGTGATCTTCCATGCTTCGTCTCGTTGCCCTAAGATCATGGACCAAGACTAGGAAAATCAGTAGTGTACAGGAGCCAAGTGATTTAAGGTACCTTCCCGCTGCCATTGCGCACCAAGACGTCAGCACAACCAACCCAGCAATAGATACGATTGTCAAGCAGGCTCAGGCGTCCGATCGTCAGTGGTTTTTCATTCATATCTTGGATATATTTTGTCAGATTTCTCCAGCAAAGCCAGAACAAGTTTGTTTCATTAATAACCTGACCGATTTAACTGGATTAAACAGAATAGTTTTCGATTTTATGAGCTCTTACACCATACAACTTCTCTTCATTAGCCTTGTGGACGGGTAGTCCGGCTGCTCCGCCGTCTACCAAAGCGGCGATCAAGTTCGGATCATCAAAGTCGAAAGCAGCGAAAGCAGCATTGTATTCATCTTGACTTTCGGTATTGGTGTCACTTGCAATAAGAGGTCGTTCTGGAAGTGGAAGTGCATTACTCCTTGCATTCAGCAATGTCGTGGTCAACCGTTGAATCTCATGCATCGTTTTGGGTTCATGGGATAAGCGGGTGTTCGTGTATAAAGGTTTCAAACTGGCTGGGTACAGCTAACTTAGAATGTGAAAAGACAATACCAGACAACCTACATATCAGCGCGGGTTCCGGGTACTCGCGATTCTCATTTTGCAAACCAAGAATGCGGCGAATAGAACTCAGCAACATCTGTACGCATATATGCAAATGGCACCATGCAACAGACTCAGGCTGTTGTTCTTGATTAGCTCCGTTTATCTTGGACTCATTCGGAAGCGTTGGGATCGACTTCAATTCATCAGCGAGCGCTAACGATATATCAAAAATCCATTCTGCCATCGCACCGAGGGGCAGCTCAATTTTTCTGATTAGGTTGGCGAGGTTCATCATACCTCGGATGACGGCCATTCGAGTGGTCGTGTCGGCACCGGCAAAAGCGACGTATGTTCGCACGTGTGATACCCGTGTCTTATAACTCGCTCGATCTAGGTATATTCCGATAGCGACGGCGCTAAAACGATTGAACAACATGGATAGATCGTCCTTGGAAGGCGGCGTTGCTTTTGTAAAGGGAAGGGAACCAACTGGGATGGCAAGTGATAGCAATTTTTTAAACTTTGGCGAGAGTTCTGAAGAAGAATCTGATTTCCCTGCCTTCACGATGAGCTTGAGGAAGAGTGCGAAAGCTGAATCTTTTTTGGCACCTTGAGAAAGCAGCGACCAGTCGTTGCGCAGCATGAATAAAGGATAATCCGGTTTTTCGTGTCGTAGATTGGCAAATTTCCGACTGCGAAAAATTTCGCCTAATTCATTAAAAACATCTGAGGCGTCATCAAGTTGCCATTTCCATTTATCGCATAAGTGAAAACAGCGAAGAGCGATAACGCCGATATACTTGTCCCGCTGAATAAGGCTCGCCTCGCTCAGATTTTTATCTGTGGTAGCGTTTGCCGCAAGGCGGATCTTCTTCAACGCAAAGACGGCGAGGGGCCAGGCCGCAGGAAGTCTAGGTTGACTTGTCGTCATGCCGTAAACGGAGAACTGTGACAACGCGTTGAGACAGTATATCGTTTCCCAGACTTTCTCGCTTGCTTTCAGATTAGACTGCTCATCCCGTTTTTGCAGGTTTGTCAGAACAAGTGACCAGAGCGGCTTTATTCCTCTCTCGGTTGCATGTGCAGTGTAAGCGCCAAGAAGGTGGATGAGGCAAACCCACAATTCAGCACTCTCCTGGGCTAAATTTGAACTAGTAGGATTGCCGTGCATTACAGCCTTGACGGAGGAAAGTACATCCAGATCGATAAGGTGGTCGACAAGCAAGGCTAAGGTCTTGTGAAAGACATTTGATGTCGCAGTGTCGGATCCAGAGAGCGAGGCCTTGCAACCAGCACGAGCAAGTAACTCCACCGTGAACCAGTCCAGTTGCAAAATTGCACTGTCTAATGACTTGCTCGTAAGATCAAGTTCCCGAATGTGATCGACGATAGCACTGGCGTTCCTTTCAACAATTCGTTGTAGTTGTCCGCGCTGTTGGTCGTCACCGGAGGCACGGAACCATGAAAGCAGCCGAAAGACGGCTCGCAATACAACATCCCATTCATGCAGTCTTTCCACTTGGTCTACTTCCGGTAATCCAGTAGAAAATTCCACAATGTCCTCGCGGATACGATGCAGTGTTCTCGATAAATCGTCCAGAGTCATATCTGAGCGAAGATTATAACCACGCAAATCGCAAGGGGTCGGTTCAGGTATTTGCATTGTTGATGAGAAGGTGCTTATGAGCTGTACCAACCGACGCTTCCCAACATACGTTTGATCACCAAAAGTAATGCCCGGTGGGAGTAAAGGCATACCCATATTTGAAGGGGCTTTTGGTGTGGGCGCGATAGCACCATCATCTGCTGAGAGATCCCCTTCGTCCGAGTCTGCAGCCATATTGCGTCGCTGTTTCTTCGTAAGGGCATTAACGACTCGGTGATTTCGATCAGCTTGTTGGACAATAGCTCTGTCACGTAAAGAACCGGGTGGTTGGAAAGCGTCTGCCCAATCATTATAAGCTTCCCTTGTGTCTACATACATATCCACCGAAACTGGTTGTACCTCGCTGCGGCCAGATATGATGCGCCTTTTTCCTTTTCCAGAGAAAACGTATAGACCATTCGCTTTATGTCGTTGGTTCGTCTTCCGCTTTCGTTGGCGCTTCGCTGCTTCTGTCATATGCTGGAATGCATCAGAAGCTTTATCATCCCTAACTGGCACTGGACGAAAGCCGCTACGTCTTGGGGCACTTGTATGATTATCAAAGTCGAGCCGCATTTGTCTGCCCTTGCTGTGCTTTGCGCCACCAGTCACTATGTCAAGAGCATATTTCTTTTTTCGTGGCCTTCGGTCTCGAGTAGTAGAGCGGGGCTTGGTTCCATTCCCAACTGTCCAGGTTCGACTCAACATGCGGTCAATCAGGTTCACCTCTCTCGCATCGCTCTGAGCATCATTATCCATATACGCCTGTATGTCCTCGTCGCCAATATCCTCATCTGAACTCCCATTGAGACTGTTCCCAGAGTCATTTTCTGTATCACTGACGGTAATCACATCTCGAGTCCATTTACTTGATACGACTTCGACATCTGAACTTGTCGTTTCACACTCAGTCGAACGTCCATCTTCTTCTGACCTGTCCGAATCGCCCCGTACGTCCTGCACGAATCGAGTATGGGTAATCTTGCGAACTCTTGTTTGTCCAGGAAGCAACAGTCCTTCTAAGTCTTCCTCGGAAACAACCGTTGCTGATCGTTGTCTATTCTGCGGTGCGCGTTCTGGTAACGTACCCCGGTGCATGAGACCGTTGATCATGGATTTAGGCATCATGCGACCAAGGACCTTCAGCCTCTTTTTGTCAAGGATAACCTTTTCCGAACCAGAGTCGATTCGCGGCTTGTGGGGACATTATGATCTGAACTCTGGGAATCGCCAAAGTCGTTCAGCCCGCTCAGCTCGCCAGATGCATCGGCCATCTGGTCCAAGTCTTGATTCCGCCATTCGGGAGAAAGGACATCATTTTGAAAGATGGTAGTGGGAGAAGATGATCCGGATGGGGCAACAGCGGGCAAAATATCGTCACCGCCTTCCCCATCGGCATCAACGACGGAACGACGGAATCGGGGCGACATTTGAGGCGCGTGCTGATAGGAAGGGTCCAGTTAGTTGCGAGACACGAAACGAAGCAAAACAATTACGGAGGCGTCAGAGCCGCTCGAATCTCTTCGCTTTCTACTCCCGACCGCACCGGCAAGAAGAAGCGGAAAAGATTTTGGATTCCGTAAATGTTGCATGCGTCCTCTGATCTGTCCTTTTTGAGTTTTGCGGATCTCCTTTGACACTTCCCGACGAGCTTCTTTCTCTTCTTCATCACTACTCGGGAGATCTTGCAGTATTTCGGGATAATGGACTGGTGACTGTTCGGATTCAGTAGGACGAATAACGTCTTGACCCCTCGTGTGACTAGGGGTTCTGCTACGGCTTCTATCGCTTCTACTCACGGGCGTGTATTCTGTTTCTTGAGTCTCGATTTGGGTCCCTTCATATTCCTGAACACGACGATTCCTTTCGGGACTTCTCACTAAGACCATAGCCTCTGGATTACCCCGAAGAGCTTGCTTGTAATAAACTTTGTCAATAAAATAGGGATGAAGTTGCACGGGCAGACGCGGCCGAAGTGGATATCTGGAAACATTCCCAGAATCGTCGTCGGGCGTTTCATGCGTGTCAATCTGTTCTGGCGGATTAGAAGAGCTTTGCGCTGAGAAAAGCGGTTCAGGACCGTGCTGGTCTAGATGTGTCGCTGACAGTGGCAATGGGGCCCTTTGATTGGTTGATACCTGGGGAGATGATAAAACTGTTAATGGAGAGCTTGGCATCGAACGCGTGCTCGCTGGGGATGAAGAAATCACGATGTGATTGCGTTTTGCGGGAGAATTATTGATATTGGATGAAGGAGGAGTGAATAATGAATCCATATCCGAGTAATTAACGAAAGGTAAGTTGGGACGCTCAGAAAAGGCAACAAGCTGGTCATTATTCCTGATATTGGTTGGGGTAGACGCTAAACTGCGAGATCCGGGGGGTGTCTTGAGGAGTAAAGGATCATGCGAACATCGAGGGGATGGGCTGTGTGCTTCACGTATGCATAAAGTACTTCCAGCATCAGCGACATCGTCGACAGGTATTTGGATCGATGAACTCGATTTCTGCGACGTTACCGTCAGAAGAGCTGGCGATCTGCTTCCAGACTGTCGCTTCTTTTCAGGTGTTTTGAACCGAGAAACGCAAGGCGGTGGAGGATCGCTGGTGAAGGGGAAAGTTGAATGACACAGCTATCTCTACTAATCAGAAACTCCTTGGTTACGACAAATGGTAAGGTCACCTTGATGCGCTTTCGCGGTGAAGGACCATCATCCCTCGGAGACGTATAGTGGTCATATGCTAGTTCTTCAACGTCGGAGGTTTCGACGACATCATCATCCATGTCGTTCATAAGACACGTCTGTCACATAAATCACGTGGTTGTGACGCTTCCCGCTATTACCTAATACTAATGAATATCCGGCGCGCAATGTGCGCTTTAGTTTCCTCATTCAAGGACCCGAGCGAGAATTGCCTATTTCCGAAAAACTTAGAGCTCCCTACTTCCGAGCCTGTCGACTTCCAGATTGTCAATCACCATTTCTTCGTACAAGGTCCGAATGGCTCTCACCTATTTCTCATATTCCCGTATCCATGCGGTGCTGAATTTCGCCGGTTCGAGAGAGTCTCGCCCTCTTCGAATCGTTCTTAGGAGTGACGTCGACATTCTCAGGCAGACGGTTCAGACGCTGGGGCGACTACCTGACCCCTGGTGGGCTGCTTTCAAAGAGCGCGCGCTATGGTTCGAGGAGGACGGGCAACCAAAGAGAAAACAGGATCAAGAACGCACTGGCGCGCGTCTGAAAGCTTACAGAAACCCTACCAGAGCGAAGTTACTTGAGATAAGCAAGAAGGACAAATCGCCGTCTGAACACGAAGGTCCAATGATTGAAAAGCCCGTACAGCATGTCATCCGGCATCCGTGGTTCAGTACTTCAGTCTCAATGACAGGCTACATGTAATCTGATCCTTGATGGATGTTTTTGGGTTTGAAACCGGAACGACATGCCAATCAGAATATAGCACCTCGAGGGTGCATAAAGTAGACTTATGGATAATGACACCTCTGAGGACCACATAATCTAGGAATGTACAGCAAGCTACAATATGGCATAGGTGTAACATCCAGCTGCCGGTCACGTAATCGCGGCGTGGGTGAGTGGGACTACCAGGTGGGAATGAGGTCCAGTTTGAACAGGCCTGTAGAAGTAATTCTATCATATCACTTGAAAGTTGTTTCTTGGCCTGTGCTTCGGCGACAATCTCAATAATACCCCCCACTTGCTCAAGGAAGTCCAACAATTTGAGACGTGCTTGGTAACACGACGTGCAAAAATCTGAAATGAATTGGTGGATGGCTTTGTTGATCTCGATGACATTCTCCATGAATTCACTTGTGACGTCCTTCAGTGAGTGATCAATCGTAGGGGGCACATAAGGGACATTGTGAAGCATCTGAAAGATGATGTGAAGGTGGTGAGTACAGCGATACGCTGATGTTGAAGACAATGTACAATTGTTGTCTTCCTTCAAGCAGGCTGTGACAGCAGAGACATTTCCTCGCTGACATAGTGAGATACTGGCAATTACATCGAGAAGTGATTATAGTCGCCGGGCAAGTGGGTCATCGACTTTCTGAATATGTGGGATATCTGTACAGAATTCCTCATCATGGATTGAACGCCGATTTTCAGATCTGCGGAAGCCAGCGAGAAGCTCTGCATAATACATCGATCGGATTCTGGCTCACACGGTTTGAGCGACGATTCAATGTTCTTGCAGCGTCTCCTGCATCAGAGTGAGAGGCATATGTTGCATGCATCCCAATTTAACTACAGCAAAATCTAAAGGCACGGTAAATAGGCACCTAATTTTGCCCATAACAGTATTGACTGACTTTTCGTTAAATACCCACTCCCATTCCTCCGCTTTTCGACCATAGAACTTCAACAATGAAAATCGTTCGAGTCGTTTTACTCCTCCAAGCTCGCAAAGTTAGCTTTTTGTCTAGATTCCAGACTTCTATCTTTTCCAACCCATGTTGTCTACAATATGGCATGAGTTGGTGTATCATCGCCTTCAGGTCATCCCCTCCTTGGACTCTGAGCCTGGTCAGAATTAGTGATCTCGGACCAGGAGGACATATGTTCGTCGTCCACGTTGCGAAAACGGATGCTTGTTCCAGCTGGTATTCTGCAGTCGGCTCTGAGGAGGTGATTCCCCAGTACTTAGGAACACGGGATGCCGATGCCTCCCAGAAGACTTCCATCCTCTTATTCTGGTAAGCTGCAACGCCATGGTTTGGCAGGAACGTGCAGAGAACGGTAGACTCATACTTTTCGGATCGTTCTGCGATTTCATCCCTCATGAGACGCGCATCTGCTTCCCACAGTTTCTCTTCAGCTGCGCCGTCCAGCCAGGCCCACTCGGTGCCCTGCAAGCTTATTTTCCAAATCCGACAATCGCCAGATAGTGAGTGCCGAATCAGAGGCCGTCCATCCGTCCGATCCTCCAACAGGCCCGCAGCGCAAGTAGAACGCCCTGCCAATGTCGCTGTAAAGCTTAGAAAAAGCGGCATTTCCACAACTTTCCACCCTTTCAGGAGGCGTTCCCCACTCTGCAGGAAATATGACAGGCAGCGACGACATTGGCGCGAGGACCTAATGCAACAATCGCATCATAGCCCCTTCCTCGCTTCGATGCGGGCGTGAATACCGCCGCAATGCAATAACCCTCTACATTTTTCGTAACACCGTCTTCCTTGTCGTGCACCATGGCGTCTCGCTTGAAGCTTCATATTCGTTTTAGCACGGCCTATTTAATAGCATGCCTTTTTGACTCACGTTGTGCATGAGCACATAAAGTCAAGAGTGTCGGGATTGCTTCGGGGCGCAAGAACCCTGTTCGAAACGTTCATGACTTTCACCTACGGAAACTCCTTTTTACAGACCATACGATCAATTTGCCATCGCGGGCATACTCGTCAGTATCGCCAGATATCTCTCTCTGGATGTACTGTTCCTCGGTCAAGCCTTTGGCATATTCTTTGCACGTTCTGCGTCTTGATTCAAGAACTTGAGTAGGCGATGCGGGATATATCGAGAGTGCAGATAACAGTATTATCATGATCAGAGAAGGCACACCAAAATAAAATAAAAATAGGCACATGTTTTTTATATGTATAAAAACTCTCAGATGCAAAGGTATCATATCGTTGTTGGGGTATAATAAATAATTGCTATACTACATTTCCATGTACGCCCGGTACACAGCCAATCAATGCTGCCCCTCCACCTGAATGGTCAGCTCTTCCAATCCCGGTATATTCTGGCGCAAGAGCGTATCTACACGCTCCACGACCCGGTCGACACTCGCGTACGACGGCGCCAACTGGATATGGATCGACCCAATCAGACCAGTCGAGTCTTTCGGCCAAAACCTTGGAGTAGTGTAGGACGCTAATCCCTCCACAGAAGACAGCTAAGGGCGGCTGTGAGTACCCTACCTGCCGCTAACCAACGCGGGGATAGCGCGTACCTCTGTGATGGCACCATGAATGACGGCATCTCGATCACCCACATCCAAGCACAAGATCCTACCCGTATCAATAACCAAGGGGATGACGCTAGCTGCGATGAGAACGGCAATAAACAGAGACGCTATAGGGTCAAATCCAGTCCACCCATAGAACTGTATCAAGAGCGTTGACACAATGACACCCACGGAACCTAGCGTATCCTGAGAATAATGTTATGCATAGTCAGACGATACGTCGGGATGCATACCGCCATAACGTGCAAAAAAACACCTCGCATATTGTGACTATGCCCTTCCCGTTCTTCGTGCGTACGGATATGCGAATGGTCGTGAAGATTTGGAACGTGCTCCGATCCATGTTCTTTAAAGTGATCATCATATCCAAATCTATATTTTGGCGTAACAGGGCTTATCAAATGCTGCAAGTTACCGTTTGGTGACAGAGGCGATAACTCGTCTCCTGAAATTGGCTGCTCTGGTGCTAGCAGAGAAAGGCGACGCCGCGGGGGTACAGGATCAACACCGTCCGCATCGCCATTGTGATCAGAGAGAACGATCGTTGGTGCCTCCGATGCCGTATGTGTGTGTGAATGCTGATGTCCACATGAGGATGAATGTGCGTGTGAATCCGATGAGTGTGAATGTGAGTGCCCAGTATTGGGTGACATGGGTGATGGGGGAGAGACGGATATGGACGGTGAATAAAGGTGATGAGAAGCACTTGATAATGACTGGAAACGCTTGTGGCCTGAGAAACCGTTGCCCAGTACCAGCTCCGGATTCGCCAGTGACTGGGACCGTTCCATAATAGAAACGATATTGTTGCCATGACCTGGATCCGAATGACTGTGGCTCATTTCAGGGAGGGGCGAGTGCGCATGCGAATGTGAGTGCGAATGTGAATGCGAGTGCGAGTGCGAGTGCGAATGCCCGCCCTGCGTTGCACATGAGCCGACTCTGAAATAATGGATCCTCGGAAAACCGTACATGATGATGATGCCCCCCCATGGCAAACATTCCAAACAAGTTAACAGCAAGTCCCAGCGTGCTCACCAACAACAGTTGGCTCGTGTTCATTTCAGGGGGATCAAGGCTGCATGAACATCAGTAAAAACCGACAAGACGGAGCAATGCTCACATGCGTTGTATTGCCTCGAAGACGATAAATATGGAGATTAAGATTAAGAATATACCATTAGCAAATCCAGATAACGTTTCTATGCGACCATAACTAGAGGGATAATATTAGCCTCTGTCTCTCACCCGACAAGATACCAAACTCACCCATAAGTGAATCGCTCATTGGGCTCCCAGGTCGCCATTATGGAGGCAAACAGCCCAACACCAATCGCCATGCAATCAAATGCCATATGTATGGCTAGCGCCCGAGAATTCAATTCCACAGCCAATCACACCAATCCACCATCACTTACCGTCAGAGATAAGGCCCAGACTATTCGTCCATACACCGTATAACATCTGAACCAGCATATAGCACATATTCAATAGCAGGAAATAAAAGATTTTGCGGGATTCCGGGTTCGACAATATCGTCTTCACATACGCCTTGATCATTTTTGATGTAGGTGTGCGTGGATTCCCGGAGAACGTGTCGACGTTTGAGGGGTACATGCCTAGACTGGGTTAGAGACAAGATGGCTCGATTTATTTCCATTACGTACCGACGTAAAGTAGTATTGACACCGCCAAGTCTGTCCATGTCGGGAACTGCGCAAACAGGAGAGCAGCTACGACAGCCGACATGATAGTTGTCAATGGGTAGGACAACACGAAATGGCGCGGGGCCAGCAGAAGATAACTCAAGGATCGTCCTGTAAAGGGTGATAACGAGAGCACAGAATAAGCCGCGATTGGAATGGCTGCTAGCGACGTCAACGGAAGCGTGGGCGTCAACGGAAAGCCGAGCTGAGGGACATGTTGAGATACCTCCCCCCCCAAAAAAAAAAAGCAGCATAAATAGACGCACCAGGAACGTTCTGAACATGTATAACGGAAGCGCAAACACCGACGCCCCTAGTGTGGCCGCTGCGAGGGTAAACGTGTTTCCAAGAGAGGGTGACAAGACTCGGAGCGTGTGGTCCAGCGCGCTCGATGCCATACCGTGTAGCAGGAGCGCACCATACCCTGGGAGATAGCGCCAAAACGACGATGAGTTCATTTGCGAATCAGATAACACGGAGAGGAAAATCGCTGCCAGGACTGCCAGCATTTTTCGCGTCTACGGGCACACCACGTTCATTCCATTCTCGGTTCCTTTGATTGAGCGATGCACGCACCAAAGACGGGCTAACAAGCGAACCCACCCACAGTGCCGAAAAGTGGGTAAACAGGATAACCCTAAAGAGCGTACGCATCACCATCACAACGCACATGGAATGAAAGAGAGGTGCAAACCTTGTCGAAGACAAGCGATACAACGCCGTGAAGAGGGACGCCTGCTGGACGAACAGCAGAATCGACGCCGTCCCGAGCAGTGGCCACTGAGTGTGTGGAAGATGAGAGCAACCCCAACAACGGGGCGAGGGGGACGCACCTCGACGTTCTGCACCGACTTGCGCTTTGCCACCTGCCCCGTCATGCCCTCCCACACCAGGACGCCCAGCCCGCCACACGCAAGGACACGCATGACCAGCCAGAATATCCCGACCTCGTAGTCCAACAGCCACTCTTTTGCGGCATAGAGCGACAAGACGAAGAGCACATCCGAGAGAACTATGCGTGGCAGATATTTGGTTGGGATGCTAAGGGCACGGTTACTACAAGGCTAGGTGTCAGCTCTTAGGCGGGTTCACGCACGAGCTGGATAGTATCTTGGCAGGGTTCAACGTAATTTTTGTGCGAGTGCGAGCATCGGGCGCTGGCATACCTCCGAGCGGTTGGTTGGAGTCTAATTAGCGTGATGCCAACTAGAACAAATAATAATATTGATAGCACGAGGTACAATTATATCCATCACCGGGTATCATAGACAAAACAGGTACTCAAGACAGCATATTAAGACAAAACATGAGGGTTCATCACTTGTACTGTGCCATGAAATTCTGCCACGACATCGTCAGATCCGGGACAGGGGCGTTACTGTCCACCATAGGGCTATGAAGTGCGCCAGGCTGCGAAGGGTATCCATAAAATCCAGGGACGACTTCGAACGAGGTCGGCTGCGGTATAGCGGCGTGCGAGTGCGTGTGCGAGTGCGCAGGTGTGTGTATCTCACTCGTTGAATAATGTTGCTGAGGCATGACGAAATACTGATGATGAAAACCATTCATCTCGGGAGAAACATGGTGTGAGTTGAATGTGGACCATGGTGGTGGCTGTTGTTGATACGAGATCGAGTCTCGGACGATGTGGGGTGACGCGGGTTGGGAGGCCGGACTGACAGAACCGGCTTGTGAGGATGAGGGTGACGTGGTCTTGCGCGATACCAAGCGCGTCATCCCACCAAGTGCGTATAGACCCTCCAGGTCGCTCTTGCTATCGGGAGGAGGCGACTGCTTGAGATTGAGATGGGATGAGTGTGCCTTTTCTCGCAGTGCTTGAAGGATGGGCTGTTGTGGTCAATATGCGCTTCGCCAAGAAGTCAATTCGGCGCACCAGAATCTTTGCTATTCGGGTAGAATCCGATACCCGAGAGAACAGGTTATACGCTGTTTCCAGGTACACTTGCGCGGACCGCGCGAGCGACAATTGTGGTTTTGCAGCAATGGTCCCTAGAACGATCTGAGCCAGTTTTAACATTTATCAACAAAGGTGGAATCCAACACCTACTGCACAAGAGAACACATGGGTGAAAAAGAACCATAGCCGCTCAAGAAGCGCTTGATGCTGATTGAAGAGGCTATCCATCTCTCCAACAAACGTACATGCACCCCTATAAGCGGCTAATACTGATTCTGCGTATTTGCTGGCCATTGGGTCCGCCGGATTACCTTCCAAAGCTTGCGCAAAGAATCCGCGATGCATATAGAACAGAGCTGTCGCGATGTGCAACCTATGCGATGACGAAAAAAAGGCCACAACTCACTCATTTCCTTGATAGCAAACGTCGTGAACCGTTGCATCGTCAGCTCCACTGAAGTGTCGTCCATTTCTTTTCCCATTTTGGGCGAGCCAGAGACGTTGATCCGCAAGATGGGTGGAACATACCAGTTCCTCACCTTCTTATCAAGTTCCTGTATGACTTTGTACCTGGGCGGTTTGGCACTGAATGCTTCATCCATCACTTGGCTCATACATTCTGCTGTATATTGATGTTTCCACGCTCGGACTAATTTTCATGAAAACACTAGGTCGTTTAGATAGTCGTACATGACTTACAAGCCGTATCGACGTTCGCCTTTTCATCAGGCAGACTGAAAGGGAATTTGCAGTCGACATGAACAAGCGAAAAGGAAGGAGGGCGTCCAAAAGTCAAGCTCTAAAACCACGTTTGTGCGTGAACAGACGGCAAAGAGCGATCATATCACGTACCTGCCAAAGATCATATGTGTAAACTTCATAAAAGAGTTTTCGCCTCTTTTGGGTGTCTTCCGGGTCTAAATTCCATCGCACGCTATCACGGTCTTGGAGAGGAGGAGCATCAGGGTTGCCAATATAAGACTAGGTGAAGCATTTGATGCACTCACGCAAGCCAATCTGATGGGGTACGCGGGGTAGGATCAGAGCCGAATTCAAATGAGAGAACGTTCAAACTCACGCTGATGGCCAATTTTACCACGATTCCCATGATAACCCAACGTGGCGAGCCCATTTCAGATAGGAACATAAAGTGAGTCATGAGTAGCTTTACGGCGCCATCAGTCAAACGTGAAGAAGTGACGATGAAGTAAGGTTAGCTGACCAATGCTTGCACAGCCGAAGCGGATGGTTCTTCCAGAACCGACTCGAGGGATAGAGCCGCTCGGGCTAGCTGATAGTAATGCATCGTTTCGGGGGAATTAAAAGGCCGATCCAGATCAAGCATAGTACCCAGAGCGAGAACCATGTAGAGAATGGCCAGTCGATGTGACATGGTTGCGTCGAGTGGGGTCCTGTCCGGTTCATAAAAGGGTTCCAAGATGGTATCAAGGAACTCATTTTCGGAAATGGGGGTGTACCTAGGGGGATATATATATAAGGCGCAGTCGATGACGTTTGAGATGGAGGAACACACATCCAGGCGGCATGACGGAAATAAATTTTGGACAGGGCTCTTGCAGTTGCCTTGTGTGGGAGGGATTCGGTCAATGCCGTGTGATATGATTCAGCGAGGGAAGTGGGGACTTGGGCGAATGGAAATGCGTGATGGAGCGATGGTATGTTGGTTGGCATGAGGCTTCCGTTTTCTGGTAATGGGTCATCCTCGCTTGAACCTTCTTCGTTCTTGTTGACAATAAGATTAAGGTGAGCAAGGGAACGTAAATTCCAACCTTGAGAAGATACTGTCGTAGAAAGGGAATCGGTGTGATTGGGAGGGCGAGAAGGCAGAAAGCTTACCCAAGAGTTTGCCGTCTTGCCGTAAAAATTTGCGCGGCCATTATGAGAGATGGACCTTGAAAGACATGAGTGGGGATGTTGTAGTTGTAGTTGTAGTTGAGAATACGGACAGAGATCCTAGGGCGTCGATCGTGTCTATACCCTCGGACCGTTCCTCTTTGATAGTGATCTGATCGGCCCTGTCGCGCTCCAGGGGTCTCTTTATTTGCAGTAAATCCTCGGCGAGGAGAGGGTGAGTAGCTGAAGAGTGGACGGCGTGCGAATCATGTAATGCATCCTCTAATTGTCGGACGCGGTTTGCTAGATCTGTAATTTTGTCGTGCAGAACCTCTGTATTGGCGAGCACGAAACTAAGAGAGAGATAATGTGAGAAAGATGGAAAGAGCAAGGGAAGCGAAATACCGATTGCCCCGTCCTGTTGTGAGTGACCCTGGATGGCAGATCAAAGAAAAGGGCGATGACGGAGTAAGCGTGCATACCTGTCGGGCAGATGGCGGCGCAACCCTTCTTGACGCAATTGCTGGATGAAGATGAGAGGTGGAAAGTAAATAGAGCGAAAAAAAAAAAAGAACCTGCATGGAAAGTCTCTGCTACATCTGTAAATCAGAGAAGAAATATGAGAGAAAGGAGAAGAGGAAAGAGGAAACAGACTTGAGCTTTAGTCTGCCGAGAAGGATTAGGATCATATGGAAGCCGGAGTGATCGCAGTGACGGACCTCCGACATTCGGCACAGGAGAGAACGACGCCACGGCGCCTTGGCCTTGAGTGGGCCAAAGGCGAGGAGTCGTCAGAGTAGGAGAGGAAGGCGGGCATAGAGAATGCCTGCGCCCAAGAGCTCTTACACTCGCTTCCTCGCTGCTGCCGATATGTGCTTGGCTTTGTTTGGTTGTAAGCTTCTTTGGTTGTAGTTCACATCTGCACAGGTGAGTGCTGGGTCTCTTGTCACCTTTGTGATGATCGCAGATGACGAGTCTGAACCTGTTGGACGCCGTTTCGTCGTCTGTCCAGGAACCTGACGATTATCATATATACCATTCATGCTTTTCTGACTTTGCCCAACTCGCCTGTGATGTACATCCAGTGCTGACTTTTTTTTTCCTACAGAGATGGACGATTGGTCAGATTCGGACGAGGAAGGCCTTTCAGGTGTCGAAACCTCCGTGTTACTAGGTGTTCCTGACGGTGCTATTGACGTTGCAACTGATCTCACTGATGCCGCTGTTTCTCGTATTGGAGGGCATCCTGTGCGATATGTTTTATGTGTGTGTATTGTATCTCTATTAATTCCCCAAACAAGGCGTTTTTGTCGTCCCCTGAACCTCCCATCACGTCGTGCTATTGCAAGGTATGCGAGAATCCGATGGAGCTGCTGGTTCAGCTTTGGTGCCCGTTTGAGAATAGCCCGATGGACCGAGCCTTGTACGTGTGGGGCTGTGCGAGGACGAGTTGTCAGAGAAAACAAGGTAGGTAAGTTGATGTCACATCCGCAGCCTGGGCAAGGGATCTGAGTGTGGATGGTTAGCGTGCGCGCGTGGAGAGGGTTTAGGTACAATGAAGAATATGCTGCCAAACTGGCGCGGGCGAAAACAAACACGGCGTCAAGCGCTCCTGTGAAGTTGGGGACACTGATATTCGGGGAGGGCGCAGAGAGCGCAGAGAGCGACAACGAATCGGAGGAATCGCTGGTAACGGCGATGACCAAGGCGGTTGTCGCCGATTCGGCGTGGGGCTCGGCGCCGGCATACGCCCCGGTGTATCTGTCGACGGTGTCGGAGTATCTTCCGCCGCAACCCAAGACACGTGTGCCGGCCGGGACGCAAGTTACCGATGCGGGCGAGGCGGGGGGCGAAAAGTATGAAAACTCGCTGGATGTGGACGCGATGTTTGCGCGGTTTGCGCGACGCGTGGCTGCAGAGGGTAAGCAGTGCGTGCGGTACGAGCTGGGTGGAAAGCCCCTGTTGTACAGTGCAGGGGAGGTGGGTGAAAGAGTGGCGGGGTGTGAGGAATGCGGGGCGCGGCGGGTGTTTGAGTGCCAGGTGATGCCGCATTTGATTAGCGTGGTGGGGAGGGAGATGGAATGGGGGACATGTCTAGTGTACTCGCGATCGTGTGAGTGTGGGGGGGAGTGGACTGAGGAGGTAGTGTACGTACAGTGGGAGGGGAGGTCAATGTAATGGGATTACAAAGGATGTAGCCTCGATGTAACCCGGTTACAAAGGATGTAGCCTCGGTTACAAACGAATGTAACCTCAATGTAACTCGATTACAAACCAACAACCTCCTGCATGACATCCAAGTTCCCCCACACCCGCGCACAACTCGTCGCCATCGCTCGCCTCCACAGACCGCTCGACCCCCAAGAGGTCGAGCTGGACCCCGCCCTCGTCCATTCCGTCGTTGGCCTGCTCGCAGACGAGAATGTTGACGAGCTCCAGACAGTCCTCAAATGCAGCTTTGGTATCGACGACGACTTGGTTGGTCTTCTGCCCTGCCGGTCTCCGTCTGCTCAACACTCCCTCGCCTAGCTCGAACAGCACGTCCTCGATCTCATGCACAAACACAGAGACGACGTGGCTGGCGTTCCGTTTCTCTTTCTTACTCCAACCAGGCGTCCCATCTCCCGTCCCTCCTCCCGCGCCTCCACCCATTCCCTCTCCGCTCGTCTCCTTCCCGCTCGTCCAGACACCCCCGCCGCCGTTGCCTCCGCTCCCGCCTCTCCTCTTGCCCACGTCTTTCGTAGACCCCATACTCCCGTTGCTTCTCCCTTGGCTTCTTCCACTTCTCCCCAACCCTCTCCCGTCCTCGCCCACACTCACGCCACCCAGGCCCATGCCCACTTCACCTCCAGTCTTCCCGCTTCTCCTCTCTCTTCTCCACGTCTGCTCAACGCCCGCGCTTCAGAGTTCAAGCCCATCATCCCGCGTCCCCTCTCCGCTGCCTCTTCCAATCCCGGCTCTCTGCTCCGCGCAGACACTCCCTCTCCGGATCTCTGGCCCCACAACTCCCCCAGAACATCCTCCAACCTCGCCATCGCCGCGCCTCTCGTCGCTGCTGACCAATCCAACTCTCCGCCCACTTCTTCTCTTCGCTCATCGCTACTTCCAGGCGACGATGACGACGACGATCCTTTTAATCCCTTCTCTTCCAAACCTTTTCCGCTTTCTTTCCATTCCCTCTCCATCACCGATTACGATACCAACTGGGAAAATTCTGATCATTCCAGATCCTCCCAGGACCAGTCTCTCTCGCTGTCTCAGTCCCCGTGGCCAAATCCTTTTGGCTACTATTCTGCCGATTCCAACGGATATGTCTCTTCGCCGATGGATACCGTCGACGACGCAGAGGCTAATTCCCTTTTAACTGATGGCATGACTCCCCTTGACGTTCTCAGCTCCGTATTTGGTTCAACCCTTGCCCCTTCAGAGCTCGAGGACGCCTTGGCCTCCAATGGCTACGACTTTGAAAGAGCAATGGCCTGGCTCATAGACAAAACCGTTCCGCCCGTTCCACAGCCGCAAATTCGCATGCAATCAATGGGAAATAGAGTGACCCTTGTCTCCCGCGATGCCCAGCCTACCTCACGTGGAAGAGGGGTACTTCCGCTCCCTCCCGCCCGTAATAACCAAAAGTATGCCAATAATGCAAAGCCCGCGCAACCAGCCACGCGCGTCTGCCGTTACTACCTCGCTGGCGAATGCCTCCGCGCAGATTGCAGATTCAGCCACGAACTCGAGCGCGCTCTCTGCCGTTTCTGGCTGCGTGGGGCTTGTGCCAAACAGGAAAACTGCGAGTTTATGCACCATCTTCCAAAAGACGCTGATCTTACCCACGTCAATGCACTGATCGCGCGGGCGAACGCTCCCCCCGTCACAGTATCCCATCCGACACACAATCCTCCACCCGAGGATTTCCCCATCCTTGGTTTCGACACCAATGGAAAGGCAAAACCTAATAACGATAGATTCGATCCCGGTCGAACTAGATTTGCAGCTGCCGTCAAGAAACCGGCACCTGTTGTTGCACCATCGCCACAAAACGAGGCCATCGCTGCTGCCCGAAGGGAGGCGATCGGCACATCCCTCGACAATCTGTACCATCAATCTGCTATTGTGGCACCTAAACCTTCGCCGCGCATCAAGCTGCGTCCTCCCTCGCTCCTGCCCACGCTGTCTACGGGCGAGGCCGTCAACAAGATGTACATGTCGTATCGCCAGAGGGCGCTGCAGCTCGGTGCGGCAAGGAACGCGTGTCTCTCTCGCGCCGCGGATGCTTGGAGACGCGGCGACGGTGCTACTGCGAAACGGTTTAGCAGAGAAGGCCACGAGCTGAATACGAGGATGAAAAGCGAAATGGCCGAAGCGGCGTCCAAATTGGTCCGTGAGCGTGTCAAAGCCGCCGAGCAGGCCGTCAAGTCGAGAGATATGAGCTGGTCGGACGATCCAGGTGATCGGACCAGCCGAGGCAAGACAATGGGAACTGGGTTGGGTATCTGTCTTGGAATCGCTAGTTCTACTATATGTGAACGGAAGCTGACGCCCGAGGAACGGACAGAGTGTGTGTTGGATCTGCATGGATTGCACTCTAATGAGGCAACCGAGGTTTTGGAAGAATTTTTACTTGCGGTAAGGCGTTGGGTTGTTGTGCGTTTTGCGATGATGGGTCTCTGATGTCATGGTATAGATTGAAAAGGAACATTACTTGGGATTAAGTGCGTTGAAGCTAGCTGCTTTAGGTGAGGAGTGGATGCTAACGGGAATGCAGCGTATATAATTGTAGGTGAGGAGAAGCACACGGGGACACAGGACGCGGGACGGGGATCGTCGCGGCTGCGTCTGGCAACAGGAGTGCGTGAATGGATCCACCGGTGGGGATATCCATGGAGCGAGCGCGAGGGGATAATCTGTGTTGATCCTCTGACGCATGCCAGCGAATGAAACAAAGTAGAATGTATAACTAGTGAATGAAGAATATAAACTAGTGATACTAGTGAATGAAGAAGAATGAAGTGACACGTGATCTACCCTGTGTCCCCCGCCTCTGCCATGCCACCGTTGCAAGACGCGCCCGACGCCGCCACCCACGCCGAGTTCGAGGCCCCAATGTCCGCAGACCGTGCCAGCGAGCGGTTCTCTATCGATCTCTCGCTAGAGCTAGAGCATCAGTTAGAGCATATGGAATCACCGCCGTCCAACCGCGAGTCGCTGGATCCGCATGTTCTTGCCCACATCATCATGCAGTTGCGACACTCGCTAGCGGAAATGACCAAAGAGCGGGACGAAGTCGTCAAAGCCCTTTCTTCCGCTTTTTCCAAAGAAGCTGAACTGAATGAAGCGGTGCAACTCTTGACGGATAAGGCCACGGGTCGAGAGGAAGAACTGGCGGAAGCCAGGAAGAAGCTCAAAGAAGACGAAGAAGCCATCATCATGCTCCGTTCTAAAGTCGAGGAGAGCAGGTACGTTATCTCTCCGTCCCTCCGTCACTATAGTCCTCGTCCCTGACCTCGCCGCCCGCAGGCGCGGTCTCATGCGTCTCCAGACCGAAAGCCGCCGCCAGAGCGGCAACTTTGAGTCCACCCGCGTCGCTTTCCTCGCCGGGAGCCCGCCTGGCTCCAAGCGTGCCTCCTTCGCACCTCTATCACTCCAGGCTGGCCGTCCCAACCACGGCCACCGACGCATCTCATCCGTCTCAGACACGGGTCAGGTGGACCCGAGCGGGACAAGTCCGAGGACGCAGGATTTCCCGTCGCTTGACTATCCGCAACCGCTTGAACAGCCTTGTGCTTTTGAGCTCGAATCGCTCAAGAAGGAGTTGCAGGCCGTAAGGGATGAACTTGACAACACGAAACATGAACTGGCCGAGTCAAACGAGGCACGTGAGGCATCCGAAACGTGTGCCAAGGCACTACGAGACTTCATCGCCGAAAATGATATCGGTGTGAGAGAAATCGACGGAGGGCCATCAGCGATAAAGTTACCCCCACCCCCAGCCACGACAACTGGGGAAGAGGCGGAGACTCACAAGACCACGAGTTCTGTCGGATGGGGATTTGGAAAGCTGTGGAAGGTAGATCACAGCGCGAGAACCCCTTCAGTAGCTAGCGTGGCAAGCGTTGCCTCTTCCGTTGTGGCCGCTGCCCCTCAAACGCCACAAGTTGTCTCCGCACCCACACCAACGCCGCTTACGAGAAAGTTTGGCAGCTTCTTTAGTTCGCGGTCAAGCACGTCCTCGAGTGGAGGTTGCACGCCTCATTTCCAGTCCAATGCGGCCTTGACGTCAACCTCGCATCGAGGATCAATTCATAGCTTCTCTGACGCATCGTCTATTACAGAACCTGTCAGCCCTCCTAATGAGCAAAATGGGGCCGCTGCTATGGCTAGTGTGGAGCTAAGCGAGGCGTTGGGTGAGTTGGACATCTCGCAAGGTGCTGGCACCAAAGACGTGCAAGTACGTGATGAGGGACCAACGGTGATCGTAAGGTGACAAGTTGGGTGGTGTTTTTTTTTTTCGGGTCTCGTTTCGATTTTTTTCGGCACCTTGACACTATATCCGCATAATACCCATGGTTTTGTATAATGATACTATTGACATGACGGAGATTGCGGTCAGCATCCCTGCCGTGAGATCACCGGTCGTAATTCTACTTGGCGTTGAGGCGAAGGAAGGCCGTGAAGCTATGCGCGCTCACGTCGACGTCGACAAGGCTGACCCTCGTGAGAAATAACAACATCGGTAAGCACAGCCACCGATCTACCACGCTGATCGGATGGACGTCCGGCAATCTCCGCACATGAACTTGGTGGCCATCGTTATATCAGCGCGCGCCCTTTATGTCACTCTGCTTTGCCTTCTTCACCATCACCTCCTACCCAGATGGCTTCCTCGCCTTACGAGACCCGCCACGACTTTGATCCAACTACGCCTATGAAAAAACGAAGAAAGGGCGCTGCTCGTCTTAGCTGTGCTGAATGCCGCAGGCTCAAGCTGCGCTGCGATAGAGCTATTCCATGTAGTTCATGTGTCAAGCGTGGATGCAGCGCAATATGTCCCGACGTATGCCAACCATCTCTCCTCTCTCTCTCCATACTCACGCCTTTCTCTTTCTTAGGGTTCGCTTACGACTGGCCAAGGCAACCGGTAATATAGCGGCCCCACTTGCCCATCTACCCATTTGCCTAATCTACATTCTTTAGCTTTGTCCTCGCATCTACCCAGGAACTGCATGAGAAAATTGCAGAGTTGGCGCAGCGCGTGCGCGACCTGGAGGATGCGCTGCGCGTTTCCCATTCCCAGATGTCGTCGCAGCAGCATCCGCTCCTCTCAGACGAGTTGTTGAAGATCAAGGCGCCTCTGCAGCGCGATCCGCCCGCCAACCGCAGTACAGTCCTCAAGGTCGAAGAAAACACCGAAGTCATTGATGCGTTTGGATCGCTCTCCATCAGCGTGTCCGGCAGGACCAATTACTATGGCTCTACTGCAAATTCGTGGGTACGTGGTTAGTGCGATGATATCGCCCAACCGTGCTGACAGCCAGCGACAGTACTTCTTCAAAGTAAGTCGAGGGCCAAAAGGAATAAATTCGTTTCAGTTCTAACCAGTCTCAGAATGAAATCCGCGAGTCCCCGGATGACGATAGCCGAGAAGATATGGTCGATCTCCATGGCATCCTTCCTTCACACATCCTGTCCAAGGCGGCCGCGTTCCCCATTTCTCCTACACCGGATTCCATCGACCAGAGATCAAGCATACGCGGTCTTTTCCGCTATCTCCCCAATATTGAAAAGGCTCATGAATTACGATCCATCTACTACAAGTCCGCCGCTTGGATGTAAGGCGCTTTCTTTGTTGTCCAGTGCACGTTTTTCATCTCTCGTGCGCGAGCAGGTACAACCCCATATCCGCGGAATCTTTTGACACGGGAGTTTATTCCCAATTCTATGATCCCAATTCCGTCTCGCCGTCGGACGAACCGATCATCTGCCACCGACTTTCTGTCATGTTTATGGTCTTGGCCATCGGCTCGCTCATGAATACAAATTTGCCGGCCTACAACGTGGACGCTGAAGTTTACCATCAGCTAGCCCGGGCAGCGCTGTTTCACCATTCATTCATTGATGATCCAACCATCACCGCTGTCCAAGCACTGGTGAGATTTATTCACTCATCCCTTGTCTCATGTTTCACGCTAACCTTGATAAAGTTTCTCATGACATTTTACTTGTTCCTTGCAGACAGGCATAGTACCAATAATGGAGCTAGGTGGACCATCATGGGGATTGCCGTCAAAATCGCTCAAAGCGTAAGCTCGGTTTCCGCCGCGAGCCATGTGTCTGAACTTATTACCATCATTCGTTTCATATTATAGATTGGGCTACGTAAGTTGGGACTAAAGATATTAAATCCATCGTGGCTAACCCTGTATTTGTTTAAGATCGCGATAGCGGTAAATGGAAGGTGGACGCCGTAGAGACCCAACGTCGCCGTGAACTCTTTTGGGAGTTGTTTACGTACGACTCCTGGCAATGCTTGACGTTTGGGCGGCCAACATCGCTTGCGCTTCCCCATGTGGATTCTAAAATGCCGTTTCAAACTAACCCTACCGACGATCAGACATGTAAGTGAGTGTTATATCTGGACGCAACAGCAATGCCAACGTAATTGCAGTCCACGCCTGGAAACATAGATTCACCTCGGAGTGTATGAATCTGCTTCACGATCAAGCGTTTGGAGCCAGGATGCCATCCTATGCCTTGGTCGTTCAGCTGGATCGCAAAATGCGCGCTTTCCCCGTTCCGACACTTTTGCAGGTCAATTGTTACGGCCACTCTTCTCCGGGAGGCGCAAGTGATTCAACCATGCTGACATTGCAAAGACATATCGTCTTGGCCATCCGAGAGACAAGTGAGAATATCTTGGCTCTATCGATTTTTTGTACAGAATTTCTGAATCGCGGTTAGCTTTGCTGTATCTACACCGGAGCTTTTTCGCACGGGCTATCAGTGATCATCCCAAGGACCCTTTGGGGAGCCCATATGGTGCATCGGTTCTCGCAGCTTATCGGAGTGCGGGAGCATTGGTGGCGCTCATGCGGAACCTTTACACTCAACTACAAGCGCCGAGCGAACGAATGTGGTTCTTGTGGACCCACATGTTTTCCTGCGCAGTACGTATTATTTATGTATTTATCTTGACTGATTAAGAAGCTAAAAACATCACAGATCGTGCTTGGTTCAATTGTCACACGATGTCCGTCAATAGGCATTGCATCATCAGCACTTGCCCAGTTGGATTCTGCGTGTGAGCTGTTTGGAAAAGCGGCCCGAGGCTTTCATGCAACTAATGTTCTGGTGGGTTTAGATTATATTCCTCTAATGATCCTGTGTTGATCGGCGACTCAGGGTATTATGCTCCATTTGCAGCATAAGGCTCATGCCGCTATGGAAGAATACGAGAGGTTGCGGGGTTCTCCGAGCCGCTATGGTCCCTCGAGTCCCTCGAGTCCTGCCGATGAAAATGACGAGTTATCAGTCCTCGGTGGGAAGACTCGACTGGTCGGAAAGCCCATGTCACCCATCTTAACTGACAGATCTCCAAATTCTAGAAATCCCGTGGTTCCACTGCCATTACCGGCTCACGGCGAAAACCATTTCGATCCAAACGTCTGGGAATATCTCAATTCGTTTTCTCGAGCGCAACCGCACGAACAACCGCAACACATACAAACGTCTCCCAAGTCCACGTCGCCATTATCGCAAATGGAAGTTTCTCCCACTGCCATGTTCGGGATGGCTAGCATGGGGAATTCTTATCAGTCCGAATCTCAATACGCGCATCGCGTCGCATCCCCCAATGCCATGCATTCCTCACACGCGCAACATCCCACTACAACGACCATCCCCAGTATTTTCATGTCTATGATTACACGACGTCGACGGTGAACGGAAACCAACCACCCACTTCAGGAAACACTAGTTCTGGATCAGGATCTCCTAATATGCATACCATGTGGCAAGATTTTGTTCACCATGTTGCAATGTAATTCGTTTTCCCTTATTTCTTGCTGCTACTCTACATAACATAACATGGACGAGGACGATGTAATTAGTACCGGTATACTTTATACCACGTGACGTTTAGTAACGGCTGTGTCTTTGCTTTCTCTGTAGACCTCACCTACTGCCAACTGCTTTGCTCGGACACGCTCAGTCAATTGTAAAAAGCATATATAGACGTTTCTGCAATGCCCTTTTGCACTTCCTCTCCCGCCGGAACTTCGTTTGGCAGGAGCAAGCCAGTACGTGGTTGAATCCCCATTGCGAGCTGCTGAACAGACCAGACCGTTCGCGGCCATTCAGATACAACGCAAGGTATGCTCATAGCCTCTTATATTCCCCAGTATGTCGTTGAGGCGTGCCCCAGGTGGTAGTGTGTGGCGACGGCGCATGCGGTACGCCCAAGTCTTAAATCGGAGAGGTCTCACTCTCGCTCATCATCGCCACAGGAAAGACATCACTCCTCAATGTATTCACCAGAGGTTTCTTCACGCAAGTCTAGTACGCAGACCCCAATGTGCTATATCACGTTTCGTCACTTTGACACGCCCATCCCCCCCTTTTTTTAATTTATTTATTACAGCGAGCCGACCGTATTCGAGAACTACGTGCACGATATATACGTCGAGGATCAGTCAGTAGAACTTAGCTTGTGGGATACCGCTGGTGCGTTGCTCTGTTTTTGTCTTCCTTTTGACGCACGAGCGTTGTAACATCTGACAGTGTAAGAATCGCCCAGGTCAGGAAGAATTCGACCGGCTACGCTCCCTCTCCTATGCGGAAACACATGTCGTCATGATCTGCTTCTCTGTATGTATATTTTGATCGAGCGGGTATCAAGGGCGCTCACGCTACACCCTTCCTTAGGTTGACAATCCAACATCCCTAGAAAACGTGGAATCCAAGGTGTGTCACCCCGTCGCATCTGAGACATTGATGGATCAGGAAACATAACATGTTGTTAGTGGCTGGAAGAAATTTTAGAGCATTGCCCGGGTGTCAAGGTTCGTACAAAATTCGTGATATTTCCGTTTCTCCTGAAACAGTACATATTCTTATGGTGGCACAGCTTATCCTTGTAGGTCTGTAACATTCACTTTTTGTGTCGTTGTCTGTCTCAACTCCCACTTATCAGCTCTGAAATGTGATTTACGAGAAGACCCGCATGTCAAGGAACGCCTGCAACGGTACGGGACCCGCGCCATTCAATACGAAGAGGGTGTGACGGTCGCGCGACGAATACGCGCATCACGATATCTTGGTAAAGTGGTTGTTATGTCACCATGTGATGCTGAAATATGAACATGGGCGGCAGAATGTAGTGCAAAGCATAATCGTGGTGTAAACGAAGTGTTTTTCGAAGCTGCGCGTGTTTCATTGAGCACGCGTCCAAAGGGTCCAGGGAATGGGTCTTGCATCATTATGTGACCGTTAACGATTCATTTTCTGACATGGACATATCTGCTTACTACATCCTTAATTGCTGTCCGTTCCATGTACTTTCATATCTATGCACATTTTCACCTAGCTTATCACCTGGTTTTGCATATGCTATTGAAGCCAGGGCATCGTATTAGAATAGCAAGGGCGAGCGATCAAATTAATGTAAGGAAATGAATTATACAACGGCATACGGCTATGGGAAAAGATTAGAACCGTAACCAGTCATGGTCTATGTTGATTTGAGTTTAATCGCCTAATCATTGAGGGGCAACTTACGGTATGTAGGCCATTCATCATAGGTGGCTGCCCAACAGATCTGTTTTCCTGATGCGTAAGACTTTCCGAGTGTTTATAGTCAATAACTTACCCATTCGTCAGTAGTAACACATTTGCTGGATTGATGATGGGGGCTTCTGACTCTATCTTCTCTTTTTGTGCGTCCTTTACTGATCGCTCTCTCACCTCCTTCTCCAGTTGGACAAGCTAAAAAAACGATTCCGTTAAACGGTGACTCATGAATAAACCAAGTCGTGCATCAACCTTCTCTACCAGTGAACGTTGAACTTGGATGCGATATGGCATGTAAAAATCGTTCAGCCCGTGGAGCCATGACAATTCTTCGACGAAATCAGATCGTAAAAGGTCGAAGCAGGTATACAATAGTGCGGCGTAGCACTCTTTGTTGCCAATATCGACAAAGTATGAAAGCAGGTCCTCTGCTACTTCAGTGGAGTTTGATGCCGCCGCCGTCACCATTGCGTCCTTGTATAATTTGTCTTGCTTTGAGAGAGCTATGGATTCATCCCAGCGGCCATTTTTCTAAAATGGAAAAAATATAACCAGTCGAATTTCGATCGATAGGGAATCACAAACCTTGTACAAGTGAGCCGCCAGCCTCCGGAATTCTAGCAACTCATGTTTTTCTAATCGCTTTGCCAATGAAATACTGTCAAAGTTATCAAAGCTATCTATGGAATCTCTGAGTGTTTTATAATCTTCTTCCTCGATGAGTAAATCATTATAAGCGTTGTTGACAGCTTCGACATTAAGCTAACCATAATAGTCAGTCCTCCGCGTTCTGCATTCATACACAGTGAAATTCCTTACATGCTGGACAGCGATGAGATACGAGCGGATAAGTGGTATATGGTCGACTTGGCGGAACACTCGAACAACACGACTGTGGTCAATCCGAGGTATCAGGACGCTTAGAAGATCTGTCAGGAGAGTGGGTTGCTCTTGCAAGTAGAATGCCAAAGCTTTGTAGTAGCTACGCGAATTTCTTCAATTTCGCACGGTACAACAATGCAAGCAACTTACATCTCGACATTCGCAACGCGAACGACGACGTCCTTGAACTGGTTGTGTTCCCATGCGTCAGCAGAACGTTCAATCATAGCCAATGCTGCATTGTCCTAAACTTCACTTCAGAGGAGATACCAATTTCATGCTCGTCGAGTCTTACAAATTCATCGTACTTGATATATAAAAACACCAACTCTGGCCAGAGATGGGCTCTTTCGACTGCTTTGATAACCTTATAACATGGTTACTTGGGAACATGAAAGAGCATTACATACAGTACCTTCGGAATGTTGATTCGGGAAACAAACAACTTCAAGTGTTCCATCACTATAACCTGTTAAGAACCATTTTGAGCATGGGGACGAGGTACTCACGCTTGGATGGCTTGTACTTGCTCAGTAAAATTGACATTTCCGTGAAAATACCCATATGAGCACGTTCCAGGCTCAACCCAGCTTCAAGTAAGTTGATGACCTCCTCGAAATGACCTCTCTTCTCATAAATTTGCACCAGCGCTTGTAGTTCCTCCTAAGCCAGGTATTAGGATAACTTTCAAATCAAGGCAAAACATGGCTCACAGCATGGACAATGATATGTAAACCGCAAATTTGTGCCTGAGGGGCTTGAAATCAATGGAATAACAAACAAGAATACGATTACGGACCAGACGGAATTCTGCCTTTTCGATACAAGCTGCATGAACTTGTTTCCAGACCCTAGACATGTCAGTCATAAGCAAGCTGCACAGTAGAAAGGCACCTACTGTGTATTGCCCGCTTTCCTCGCGCTTTCAACGGCTGCCTGATTTTCACCCAAGTAAATCAATGTCGTCGCCAGTCGTGCCCAGTTGGAAATGCTAGAAAATAGTAATTTCGCAGCCTGGTAAAGTTCGGCCTCGAAACATTTCTCTCCGACCTCCAGGATGTCAGCAACGTTGGTCATGTTAAGGAAGTCTTCCATGTCATGCAGGCGGTCGGTTTTGGCATAAGCATATGCGAGTTCGGTATCAATCTTGGGCTCGCGCAATGTCTTACGAGCCATCTGAAGGTATCGGACTAAATCGTCATGCTTTCCAGCATGGTTGGCAATTTCTGTGACTTCGGCGAAATTTGACGCATCCTCTGCCTTGATGTAGGAGTCTATTGAATCCTTGATGCGTAGACCATCTAATTGTGCCTTGGCAAGTCTGCTCCAAACTTCAGGTCTGTTAACTTTGTTGGCATAGTCCAAACCACGATCGATCGATACGATGTGTTCCACCAGCACGTTGATTGCCAAAGCATGTTGCTCGTATTTCTTGTAAATCATGAGGGCTTCTTCGTAAAGTCCATGGTCAGTGGCAATTTTCGCAATCTCATTCGTGTCATAGTTCTGGAGCTTGTTGATGTAATTTACAACCTTGCCCTTGTCAGCCCGAATGGCAGTCAATAAGAGCAAGTTTTGTAGGTTTTTGTTGTCACTGAATGGGGAAGGCTCGATAATGATTTTCTCCAGAAGCTCAATAAGTTCGATGGGAAGGTCTGCTTGCAGGAAAGCCTTAACCGTTGTCGAGACGTCGTCGGGATCAGTACTCTCTGGAATGGCTGTGGCGACGAGCTGTGGGATATATATTAGTTTGTGTAAAACACAGAGACAATGTCAATGTACCTGATCGATGAGCTGGCGGCGATAGATGTTGTCGTGGACTAGAACCTGTGCCCAAAGATCTAACTGACGACGCTTGACAAGATATCTTGCCTGTTGCTTAAACATGGAGTTCTCGTTCGTGATAGCAATAAGCTCATCGTCACAGAATCCTTTTGCATACGCAATATATGCAAGGTAAGGATCTCGAGCTTCGCAGAATTTGCCAACCACCAAAGGTTCGTAGAGCTTGAAATGAAATGAGCCTGGAATAGAACCATATGGTAGGCAACCGTACGTTATTCTCCTTCAAGAATTGCTCCGGATTGTTATTGCTATCGATGTATATCTTAGCAAGAGCATTGAAGACTGCTGTTTCTTGACTGCCGGCTTGGACCTTTGCCTCGAGCCAAGGTAAAACTAGTTTAAGCCTGTTACGTTGTTCAACTTCTTGAACGAGTTCATCTATGGGAAAGTTTCCGGAGACGCTTGCCAGTAAACTTTTGATCGTTGTTTCGTCGCAATCAACATCCAACAAGCCACCAATGACCTGGGGTGTCCGGACAGAGTTCACACGTTGGACGTAGACCTCGATGAATTTGACCAGACCATTCTGATAAAGGTAGAGGACGAGATCGTGGACGAAGTCGAAACGATCACAGACAATGATCAAAGGTAATTGGTCCGACAACTTGGCCTCCTTTAGGAAGTTCTTGACCTTCTCTGGGTTGTAAAAGTTGCTTTCGCGACATATTCGCTCCACCTCACGTATCTGACCAGTCCGTGTTGCGGCTTGGATATATTTGAAGTGAACTTCGGGATCTTCACTAAGTGTAACGATGGCGCGCAAGTAATAGTACAGCCCTTCAAAGCTCTTGAAGCCCTCAAACATCTCAATCAACTTGACCGGGCCCAGGATATCAGAATATTTGGTGGCAATCTGGATTACGGCTTGAAGATTTTGTCGAATGTTGACTCGAAGCATCTCTTGCAAGCAGGCCATGGATTGTTCAGTAGTGAGGCGGCTGAAATAGTCGACGAGCCACTTGAGGTAACAGATCAATCATGTGCACCTGGTCTACATCTAATTAAGACTTACATCGGGTTGAAGCCCTGCGCTGTGTACGACAACACGCTTAATGTCGGCAAGATCTTCGTAGTGTTCAAGAGCCTACAATATCAATGAGTGAGAATCGAATTCAGTCTCGAATAAGGACGCACTCGTTGCAGCAAACCGGCCTTCTCGCACAAGTTTGCAATTCTTGGCCGATCATAGTGCGAAAACATCTCGTTGCCAAGTATCGCATCGGCGACCTGAGGAGCATGGACAAGGTTCATTTCCAGTAGACGTGTTTGAAGATGTCCTTGTTCGGGCCGGTTGTCCTTCAAGGCATCAAGCAAGAATGATGTAGCAGGTTGAATCATATTTTGCGACATAAAGATATCCACGACCTAAAAGCATAGTCAGCGGGAGCTCATAGAATCGAAGTAGGTACTTGCACGTTCGACATCCACCAATGGTCCCGATTCGTCGTTAGCAAGCTGCATGGCAAACTCGGCTCCCTTCTCAGGATTTGTTCTCATGATATGTTGCAAAAGAGAAACATAATCAGGGTGATATCCGACTTTCTTGGAGTACAAAACGATTTTGTCGATCTGGCCTGTCTCTGCAAAACAAGCAATGACCTTGTTAGGAACATTTGCGCGGAGATAGACGCTTAGTGCAAGAGTCATATCATGCGATCTAACAATATCGCCCAACTCTTCGCTGCAAGTCAGCTAAATTATCTGTAAGAAGCAAAATCAAACACAAGATAAGCACCGCAAACCTTGTTTTCCTTGAGCCATTTTTCCAACAGCTGCTTTCGACCCTGTTGCAGGACCGGGCGTGCCAATTCAACGGACTCAAGATGGTTGAGTTCGCCTTTTTCAAGCAGAATACCAAAGTATTGTAGAATCGGAGAGAGGGCACCAGGAGGTGCGGGTGCTTGTTTGAACGACTCGATTACAGCTACAGTTCGCAGGATACCCTATAGAAACTCAGTGAATGATTATACCAGGAAAACAAAACAGACTCTAGGTGAATTTGCCGCTACTTTGGCCGCCTCTCCATAATTTCCGCTTGCAAAGAGTTGTTGATACTGCTGAACATACAGATCGTCTGCTCCAGGCAAGTTTGCGCGACTGGAAAGTTTGAATGCAAGTTCAGTGTTGTTCAAAGTAGTGAGGATGTACGGTATGATAGTTTGTTCATCAACGTTGACACTCAGAACCTGTCCTTTTTTGTTAACGCCAATGATACCGTGTGTTGCGTCGTATTCAGCCGTGACAAAAATTGTTTCACCAGAGATACGATTCATGTACACGCATGCGCCGGATTCAAGGTCGTAAAGATGGATGAAGCCAAACTTGGTGACAAGATAAACTACTCCATGTTTCTTGGATACCTGCATCGCTACTGGGAAGTCGTTCGTGGCTTCAGGAGGGAAATACACGTCGACAGCCTTCTTCGTGAAGGGAGGATCAGGTGCTTGATGGTCTATCTCAACAACATGTAGCTATTCTCGATCAGAATCAGGGTTATTATATGACAAGCAAAATTGACATACCTTCGCACCAGTCGCAGTGCGCACAGAGAAAGTGAACAATTTGGTAGGCTTTTGGTGACCATCCAACTTCAACTCCGCAAACGCAGCAGCATGACCTTCAATAGCCTGGCTCACGCCCCGATCCCTGCTGTAGAGCTGCATCGAGCCTTTGATTTTGAATGCGGAAGGATTGGTCGTGTTTCCCGATATTCCAATTAAAACGAGCCATTTCTCATCCGGTGTAGCTCTATAATTAATGATTTGAGCACCAGCAAGCGTAGGATGGCGTTCAAAAATCTTCTGAGGTGAAGTTTGATCCGATATTGACCAATGATAGACGGCTGTCTCCGTAACCAATCCAATAGTGGTGTCAGAAGCCCATTTCCAGAAAACTACATCCTCGTTGCTAACGTGCGACTTGACTTTTTGCTTCGATTCAATATTGAACACTTGCAGAGTCCGTCCAGCTGCGACCAAGGAGATGAGACTTCATACCAGAACAATTGGATCATAGAACACCTTTGAGAGCTAGGATCTTCTGCTTTGGATGCATTATAGCCGAATCTGCAGTGATTGGACGGCGCAGAACATTATTAGCATCCGCGAGGTCGATAATGACGACTTGGTTTTGCTCATTAATTTTTTCTCGGACGCAAATGTAGTGATCGGATTCTAGGGTTAAAGTCTAGAGATGCATGGTTAACGCCGTCCAGCAATGCCCAATGCAGGGAATCGCTAACCTGTACAAATGTAAGCATACACACCCGCAGCTATTGGATGACGCGTGCATACCTGGAAAGAGATGGACGCTGGCTGGACGCCCAAACTCGAGAGCTGTAGGTGCTCGCAAAATGCAATAGGTTTTGAGATGTCCACGGCCATGGTAGAAGAGTCGAGCTGTGTTGGGGTGGCGTATTCGTATTTATCCTTATTTTGGACACCGCATTTAATTATTTCATTTCTAAGTACTGACATCAAACCCTCTAAAATCTACTCTTCAGCTAACGCCAAAGCTTGCTCCAGTTCATCTTCGCCCGTCAACGTCGATGAGGGTGGTGCATTCCCGTAGATCAAGCGTTGCGCTACTATGGCTTTTATTATAAGTTAGTAATATCAGTTACATGAGCTTATATGTTGCATACCACAATCGACCGAGAGCTGAAATATTGCACAAACCTTGAACTGCAACGGCGAACGTTGCAAGAAGAAGTAGATAGACCTAGATCCTGATATTCAGCCCTTGTAATAACCAGGAACTCGGTTTAATACTTGAATGAATCGCCTCCCAGCCAACCAAGCAGAGTTGATAACCGAAACCCAAACAAAGATTTTTGTTTGTAATTACTGTATAGTCATAATCAGAGAACAAATATAATTTTAGGATTGGCAACACACCATATTAATTGCGGAATCGGCAGCGTGCTTTCGAGTCCTAGGGCAACGAAACCGACGGCATTGACGAAGACCTCGGAACGGCCTAAAATAAGAAATAAAATCGCTTGGCAGACACTATATACCATAAGAAATCAAGTCACATATCAGTTAATAACTCACATATATCCAGCAAGGAACTCGAGATATTGTATATAATTACGCCATTGCCAGAAGGACAGAGGACGGGATGAATTAAGGCGAATTTCCACGCTTGAACTAGGGCGGTAGAGGATGCAAATATATAAAAGCGATAACTGTATGCAGACCATGAACACAAATGACGTCGAAGTAAAAGGGATTGCCACCTGTGCTAAAATCATCAGAATTGACTGGAAGAGCAACGCCAATTCAAAATGATTCCTAAGACAGGTTGGCAAAGCATAATATTGCTGGCGATGTAGATGCTCACCCCAGCCAGAAGAAGCAACGCGTAATATTTGCGACAAGTCTGAGTCGCGTTAGCATTCCGAAATGCAGGACGAGAAACAAATTCTATTCACAGAATTGCACAAACGTCTCGAGAGAAGCCTGTTGCATCCCTAAAATAAATCCAGTCGATGAAGGTCAGGAGCGTTGCGAAAAGAGCACACTTTTTGCGAATTATGGATGCCGCTTGGTCTGCGTAGACCTCAAGGGTCAACTAAGCGCGGAAGGCAACGCAGTGACTTATATAGCATACCAGTGGTGGTCCGATAGCCATGCCAACAGAAGCAAGCAGGGATACCCAGGTCATTTTTGGTGGTGGTCGAAGTCTGTTGATTGTGAGTGCTTACCAAATTAGACTATGTCAACTTTACGGCCTCTCAACTTTGCAACGTTCACAGCATCCAATTCACCCTTCCTCGTTAGCCTTGTGTGACGCATTGTCAAATACCGGAACCTTGTTTCGAATGTCCACCCGCGGAGAGAAGCCTCTAACCGTAAATGGGAATAATGATTTGAAGAACGCGACCGAGGCAAAGTCGTCTGCGGGCGAGTACCAGTTTATATCGTTTATATATGCTCAGCGCGAACACCTTATAGTACCTCCCATTCTGTGCTATTGTATCGCGTCCATAATAATGACATCGGTTAACAAAGTATGGCCAATTTCTCTACAACATTTATCATGCTCATTGATTCTCTCAGTTCGTTGTCTCTGGGGCTAACTTTTCTATGACATTCTTGTTGCTGTGCATACAATCATTTGTCGGCGTCGGTTGTGTAGCTCTTGCGAAGAGATTTGGCTTAATATCCTTCAGAGCATTCGACAAAGGAGATGCGAAAACTTGGTTTCCGATTAGTGCTCTGCTGGTCAGCGTTATCTACACAGGTTCAAAGAGCTTGGTAAGCCTTTGCTTCTAGTTCTAGGAACTTAACCGATATAATATTCGCAAGCAATTTCTGAGTATACCAGTCTATACAATATTCAAGAATCTAACTATCATACTAATTGTGTGCATTGTATCTAATTTCCATGACATTCAAATTCACCTTCTATTACTAGGCATACGGGGAGGTTTTATGGTTTGGAGGTAGTGTGACGGCGCTAGCATTTGTTGCCTTCATATTCATGGTTGAGAATTATCATTCCACTGCAAACTCATGACTGACAGGTCGGGCAGGTCATCTCGTCAATCATTGCAGCATGGTCTGATGTTTCCATCGCACTGTCTGGTTCATTGTCCGCTTCTCATCATGCAACCGATACCAAGTTGCTAACTGTGGGAGGAACCTTTCGAGCACCAGGTGTCGGCTATGTCTGGATGTTCTGCAACTGTCTCACAAGCGCAGCCTACGTGGGTGAATCGACATGCAAATTGATTCAAGTTCACAAGTGATAGGTTCTAACAATGCGCAAGAAAATAAAAGCGACTGGGTTTTCCGATTGGGATTCAATGTTTTACAATAATCTACTTAGCATCCCCATCTTGGCCATCTTCTCAATCATTGCGGAGGACTGGGGATCGGAAAATCTGTCCCGTAACTTGTTAGTCAAATTTACCGCTTCAATGCGTCGGCCATAACTGTCATTAACAGCCCCGAAGAAACGAGGAGCTTCCTGCTTTTCGCTATTTGTTTCTCAGGCGCAGCTGCAGTGGGCATATCGTACACGACGGCATGGTGTGTGAGAACGACAAGCAGTACTACGTACAGGTAATGGCTTGCATCTATCACCTAGTTGGGCACGTCTCACGAAGTCATAGTATGGTTGGTGCATTGAACAAACTGCCGGTTGCGGCATCCGGAATGTTGTTCTTCGGTGATCCAATTACCTTTGGATCGGTATCTGCAATTGTTGTAGGTTTCTTTGCAGGAGTTCTATATGCCGTAGCAAAGAGCAATCAGAAGCGGATGGAAGGCAGGGAGCCAGATATCATACTACCATTATCGTCGCGGATGGCGGTCCGCGTACGGCGAACTTCATTGTAGATGTTTATTCGCCATGTGACGTGGTGAGCTACACAGAGTATCGTTCATATACAGCAGTGTTCCACAATCAGCGAATAGCTGACAGGACTTATCGGCGTTTGACACGAAGGCTTATCGGCTTTGAATTCGTCCTTACATAAAAGGACAGCAGCGATTACCGCCCCATTTACTTCTTCACTCTGATCTATGAGCACCCAGTCATCAATGTTGCATCCCCCGAGGCTTGCAGCTATGTTCGCTGGTACTCCCAGCGCGCCTGGCACTCCTGTGCATTCTATTCAAACGATGCGCAGGAAAAGCGCAGGCCACAGCGGCCCCCTGACAAAGATATTGGTCGCAAATCGAGGGGTGCGTCCCGATCGTCCGCTGATAGAGGCTTGTAGTAATCTTATATAGGAAATTGCCATTCGAGTATTCCGCACTGCCCACGAACTCGCGATGCATACAGTCGCCATCTATTCATATGAAGATCGGTTATCTGCCCATCGGCAAAAGGTAAGTTGCAAGAAAGCTGATCTCGGTCTCTAAGTGAGCATATGTGTAGGCTGATGAGGCATACCAAGTCGGCAAAGGCTTGACCCCTGTGGGTGCCTATCTTGCCCAAGATGACATCATCAGAATTGCCCTGGAGCACGGCGTCGATATGATCCATCCAGGGTGAGATTAATATTAGATTGCCTCGCGACAATCAATATATTCCTTAAAGCTATGGATTCCTCTCCGAGAATGCACAATTCGCGAAGAAGGTAGAACAAGCAGGCATCGCTTTTGTTGGACCATCTCCAGATGTCATCGACGAGCTTGGAGACAAGACGAAGGCTCGTCAGTTAGGTATGTTCGTTCTACGAATGCCTTCTGGCAGTCACAATATCGGTCATAGCAATGCGAGTTGGTGTTCCTGTCGTACCTGGAACCCCCGGTCCTGTTGCCTCATATGAAGAAGGCCTATCCTTTGTCAAAGAATATGGCTTTCCAGGTCTGTAAATAGCACCTGAAGTGAACCGTGTTCTCATCATTTCCGAATATGCAGTTATAATCAAAGCGGCTATGGGAGGCGGAGGCCGTGGTATGCGGGTCGTCAGGGAGCATTCTGATTTTGAACAATCCTTTGCAAGAGCCGTGAGCGAGGCCAAAGCCGCTTTCGGCGATGGCACCGTTTTTATAGAGCGGTTCTTGGAACGACCTCGTCACATTGAAGTCCAGTTGCTTGCCGATGCCGAAGGGAATGTCATTCACCTCTTTGAACGAGACTGTTCAGTACAACGGAGACATCAGAAAGTCGTAGAAGTCGCGCCCGCAACTCATCTACTGGATGAAATCAGACAGGCCATCTTGGACGATGCAATCAAATTAGCGAAGAGTGTCGGGTACAGAAATGCAGGAACTGCCGAATTCTTGGTCGATCAAGCGGGTCGACATTACTTCATAGAAATAAATCCTCGAATTCAAGTAGAACATACAATCACAGGTAGGAGATCTAATTCTTGATGAAACTGTGATTCAATTATTCGGCAGAGGAAATAACGGGAATTGATATTGTTGCAGCTCAGATTCAGATCGCGGCGGGAGCAACTTTACCTCAGTTAGGTCTTACACAAGAGGCGATAACTAAACGTGGTTTCGCTATACAATGTCGTATTACGACTGAGGACGCCTCGCAGAGCTTTCAGCCCGATACTGGGAAAATAGAAGTCTACCGCAGCGCTGGTGGTAATGGAGTTCGACTCGACGCTAGTTCCGGATTTGCAGGAGCGCAAATTACGGTATGTGCATACTCTTCTGGGTATATGTATCTGATTCTTTCCCATTCAGCCGCACTATGATAGTTTGCTCGTAAAGTGTTCAGTGAGCGGGACTACGTATGAGGTTGCCCGCCGCAAGATGCTTCGTGCGCTCGTCGAGTTCCGCATTCGCGGTGTCAAGGTATTGCAACCGTTCGTTAACCTACCCAAGTTTTCACTCCTAAATCCAGACCAACATTCCATTCCTTTTCCGCCTTCTTACTCACGATGTTTTTATTGTAGGGAAGACATGGACAACCGTGAGCGAAGTTTTGTTATCAAGTATTCTCACGCACAGCAGATCATTTAGTTTATCGATGATACTCCCGACCTGTTTAAGTTGGTACAAAGCCAGAACCGAGCGCAGAAGTTACTAGCATACTTGGGAGACTTGGTCGTGAATGGCAGTTCAATCAAAGGACAACAGGTGAGTGACCTCAATCTGCGTGATGTCCGTTATGCATGGCCGTCACAGGGAGAACCAGGTCTTAAAACCGATGTGATCATACCAAAATTGCAAAACCCGCAAGATCACGAAGGTCCTTCCCTAGACACCACTTTCCCTTCCACGGTTGGTTGGCGAAGCATTATCGTTGAGCATGGCCCGGAGGCTTTTGCCAAAGCCGTTCGCGAATACCCTGGGGTACTTATCATGGATACCACATGGCGCGATGCTCATCAATCATTACTGGCCACGCGTCTGCGTACAATTGATATGGTTAATATCGCAAAGGAGACGAGCCATGCATTGTCTAACGCATACAGTCTCGAATGCTGGGGTGGGGCGACCTTCGACGTCTCAATGCGTTTCCTGTACGAGGACCCTTGGGAGCGACTGGTACGTGTATAGACATTTAAGCCTGGGATTTAACTGACGATACCAAAGAGAGCGTTGCGCAAATTGGTACCAAATATTCCTTTCCAGGCTTTAATCCGTGGAGCAAACGGTGTAGGGTACACGAGTTATCCGTGAGTAGTTTGTACACGTGATCTCATAAGTTATGCTGACACCAACAGGGATAATGCTATCTACGAGTTTTCGAAGAAAGCTGTTGAAAATGGTCTTGATATCTTCCGCGTCTTTGATTCGCTTAACTACATTGGTGCGTTTGGTTCTGCTCACCAGTTGAACTTCTACTGACGATTGTGTAGAAAATGTATGTTGGTCTTTTACATACAATGTGGCTTGGCTTGGCTAACAAATTCAAGATGCGCATCGGTATAGACGCGGCAAGAAGGCCGGTGGTGTTGTTGAAGCTGTCGTTTGCTACAGTGGGGACGTCGCGAGTCCAAAAGAGAAAAAATATACTTTACAATATTACCTCGATTTTGTGGACGCGCTCGTCAAAGAAGGTATACATGTTCTGGCAGTCAAAGATATGGCAGGCCTTCTTAAGCCAGAGGCTGCAAAGCTGTATGTAATTATCTCAAATATCTTCATTGACTCATCCGTTCTAGTCTTATCGGCGCCATTCGAAAAGCCCATCCCGACCTCCCTATCCATGTGCACTCCCATGATACAGCAGGCATTGCTACCGCAAGTATGCTTGCAGCGGCAGCAGCTGGTGCCGACGTCGTCGACGTCGCCATCGACAGTTAGTCAACAGAGTAACGTCACATCGATACCACTAATATTCCCCAGGTATGTCTGGCTTGACCTCCCAACCTGCGATGGGAGCTGTGTGCGCGGCATTGGAACAGACCTCCCTTGGAACTGGCATTCGATATCAAGATATCCAAGCGCTCAATACGTACTGGAGCCAAATCCGTGTACTTTACAGTTGCTTCGAGGCTAACGTCCGCGCTTCCGATTCGAGCGTTTTCGACCATGAAATGCCCGGCGGCCAATACACTAACCTTATGGTACGTTGCATACATGTCGGTATTTCAATAATACCCATATTTTCAAGTTCCAAGCATCACAGCTTGGTCTTGGGACACAATGGACTGGTTTGTTGGTATTTTATTTCTAGCTGTTGTGGACTAAAGCACATTTTGCAGAGATTAAACGAAAGTATATCGAGGCAAATGAACTGGTAATATTACATTACGTTAATATTCCTCTTCATTGATCCGCCTTGCATCATTAGTGCGGAAGTATCATCAAAGTGACCCCCTCCTCGAAGGTGGTGGGCGACTTTGCACAGTGGATGACGTCGAACTCGTTCAGCAAACAGTACGTTATAGACCGTGCAGATCAATTGGATTTCCCGTCCTCTGTCGTGGAATTTTTCCAGGGATACCTTGGTCAACCATATGGAGGTTTCCCTGAGCCTTTACGTACAAAAATCATAAGAAATAAGGTTAGAATTGATGGTCGCCCCGGGTCGACGATGGAGCCTCTAGACCTCAAGAAGATCAAGGCAGATTTGAGGAGTAAATTCGGCAAGCATATCACAGACAGTGATGTGATGTCATACGTTATGTACCCAAAGGTATCCTCAACCAAAACATACGAGGCAGACGTCTAAATGATTGTAGGTCTTCGAAGAATACCAAAGCTTTATTGAACGTTATGGCGACTTGAGGTCAGTAAGATGTCGGCAGTTAAGCAATTGTCATCTGATTGCGCTACTAGTGTCCTTCCTACTCGATACTTTTTGGGCCGACCGGAAACGGGTGAAGAAATGCAAATTTCAATTGAAAAAGGGAAAATGCTCATAGTCCGCTTGATGGCAATTGGCCCTGTTGTCGAAGGCCGTACCCAGCGGGATGTATGGTTCGAAGTGAATGGAGAAGTGTGTCACACTTCCTACCAATATGGACGGGAACTCACGATCATTGTAGGTCAGAGCAGTACCTGTCGAGGACAAGAACTCGGCTGTGGAAACTGTTTCACGTGAGAAAGCGACAAATGACCCTGGTTCAGTCGGCGCCCCCATGTCAGGTGTTGTTGTGGAGTGAGAGTAAAGGAAGGCCAAGAGATCCTGAAAGGGGACCCACTTTGTGGTGAGTAATCGTCAATTCATGTTTCAATAACCGTGACAAACAATCGAATTAGTACTGAGCGCAATGAAGGCAAGATCTACCCACTCTAACTGTTTGATAAGATGATACTGATGTTTGCCAGATGGAATCGGCTGTAACAGCGCCAGTATCAGGACATATCAAGAGAGTCGTAGTCCATGAAGGCAAGTTGTCATTACGTTGCCAGAGGACGCTGAACTTGCTCATTATCTCACAGGAGATTCCATCAATCAAGGAGACTTGACCGTGGAGATCGTTCACTGAGATAGAGTATGAAGTTTTTTAAAAAAAGCCTCCCGTTCACACAATAAATATCAGCGTGGTTATTTCATGGAAGTCGTGAAGAAGTCCGGTTCAGTCATCCTCGTTTTTTGGTAAGCATGTGCCATGGGTGCATCCTTGCGCACATTTTGTGAGTCGGTTGACAATGGAAGGCATATCTACAACCCGTCGGGTAAAATGATAGAGGGCTAAATATGGCGAGATGATAATATAGTACTCGACATGGGATCATGTCGTGTATCGAATATTATTCAAGCGCAAAGTTGTCGTCATACACACAGATCCTTAAGGCCTTAAACATTAAATATTTGAAAATAGCATTCCATTGCATGATTCAATGTTACAAAATTGTAACCTGTTTGAGATCATTGGTCTCACTGATCAAAGCGGCGATAACCCCAAGACGGTCGATACATTCTTCGTGTAGCTCCTGCACAATATCCTAGGATTATAGCTTGTAAGAGCGGGTCCTCTAAAGGTATAATGACCTGACCCTAGCGGACTTGGTCTCGTTCATTAGGCCGACGCCAGTTCCGCCCAAACGAGCATCCGTTCTGGATCACTCTTCTGGACACCTTCTATAAACTTCTGGCGAACTACATCTAGGGCATCACCCATTTCAAAATCATCGACGGTGCCTGTGTTGAAACTTAGCAGCGCGTCATGATAGCTGAATCCTAACCGAACGATTTCTTAGTCCCCTCCCATCGACACCATTTGGCCAGCCAAGAGTATTGCGAGCATGATCAAATGCCATCGTTCTAACGGTTGATCCCGAATCTGCATCCATTAATGCTTTCTTCTGAGTATCTGTATAAAAACTTTCTGGTGTAAGTAAAAACCGTGTGCCGATGGCGACCCCTGAGGCTCCGAGGGTCAACACAGCTGCTACTTGGGTACCTGTGGTCAAGCCACCTGCGGCAATGACTAGGGGTCCTCCGGGAGGCACAGCTGCAAGAATCACAGGAAGCAAAGTCATTAAAGGTAGCGCCTTGCTGTGGCCATGTCCTCCGGCCTCGTTGCCTGAGCAATTCAGGTTCCTAAATGCACTCAACCAACATTGTACTGACTTTGTGCAACAATAACATCCGCTTTCCACTCCCTGATCGCAACGTTAACTTCTTCAAGGAATGATGTCTGGACAAAAATTAGGACTCTCCAGTCACGTCTCAACTTGGATTCATAATCGCGAATAGACCGAATATGTTGGCCTAAATCTTCCCCGAAGGCTAACCAAATTGCTTGGACATGACTTTCCAGAGCAATCGCAATCATTTCATTAGCTCTGGATGGCGACTTCTCGAGTTGCCAGGCCAAAAAGCCTACACCTATCGGGAGCTTGCCGGCTTCATCACAGCCTATTCGTGAGCGGGCTAGGTTAATCTCGTTTCTGAATTTATCAGGGCTATCATAGCCTTACGAATGAAGTATGGTCTTCGATTTGCATGTTATCATAGAGGCACATACCAGCCGCAAGGAAACCGAAGCCACCACCGAGGTAGATTTGTGCAGCCAATTCACCTTGCACAGATAACCATGAGATTAATTCACTCACAAATGTGAGTAGAGATACCTCCACTTGCACCCGCCATCGGGGCACCAATTATCGGTGACTTGATACCTTGGCATGATAATAAATTCAGCACGATTTATTGGATATCTTTCCCCCTTCGTACCGAGTAAACGTGTAATACCAGTGTTGATACTCGTTGACGTTAAGGACTTGACACTCATGTGTTTGGTTTTGTTTACTTAAGACTGTCGTCGGCGGAGGTAAGGAAAACTCGGCAACATGTATTCCTCTTTGTTTGACTCATCTTACTCTGACTAGCCTGCTATCGGATCTGGGCGTAGTCGTGGGTATGATGCTTCCAAAATTCCTATTGGGCTTAGCCTTATCACCATTACTAATGCGTTTTTAGTGGGCCTCCGTGTTTGGCTCTGCCCTTCGCCCCACTGGCATGCCTGGACCACCTCCGGGGTGCAGGTCTCCCGGGTTTCCTCCCCGGCCCTCCACCTGGGTAAGAGCCCGATTCAAATTCAGGGTATATGGGCTTCACATATTTTTCCTCAAAAAGCTTCCAATGAGATCGCAGTTTTGTAATTTTGTTGTTCTCTGAAAAATACACTGGTTGTAAAATCCTTTTCCCAGTACAACGCGTGATCCGGAGCAAGACATAAAATCCTTAAGTCCAAACGGTATGGTCTCAAATGCAAGGTACACGAACTAATCCGGCTTTATAATTGAAACCGCTCATACGGCATTCATTGTCAGGTTGTCAGCACATAATTGAACGGGGTTAATATGTCATCACGCCACAAATACAGTTCGGATGTCAAGGCAAATACGCCGCCGAACCATCTGTTGATAATCAAGCAACTCCACAAAAGAGCTATACCATATATTGAAGGAGCCGAATACTGAGCATTTTTATAGATCGACGTACATTTAAACCCTTAACCGGGACCCTTATCATGGCTAGTATTTTTGTAGGCATCTGTGAATGGCATAGGTTGCACTACTGCCGTCCGGTGAAACCCGAAGCAGTCTTATCTGGTGCATTCAAGTTCAAGTTTTGACAGCATCTCCTTAATGTGCTTGTAGACGTCTGCGAATGGCGTGGGTGCGCGCTGCTGTCCGGCGAATCCCGCATTCAATCGACTTTGACAGCATCACCTAATGCATCATCAAGGTTGAGCGAAAAAAGAATAGTTACTTTAACTCAAATTTTGAGACCGGCCTCTATAATTCTGGGTGCCATAGGGACCTAGAACACTCTAGTGTCTAACGTCTAACCCTTCAATGAATATGCAAGTGCTGAATGTTTGACGTTTTGAGTTCTATCATGGGACAGCCTATTATTGAGAAGCGGCATGGGCAAAATTACTGTAGGTGTGCAAACAAATTTTCTCGGGTAATCCAGGTTAGTAGTTCTAGTTGTCAGTACTGTAATACAACGGAAAAGTACAGAAGTACAAATCGCATCTATTGTATGAATGTAAATAAGAGTGAGGGTGGGATTTATATATCAAGTTTTTGGATTGGGAAAAGAAAATGACACAGATCGTCCCAAATAAACCTTGTGCTACGAGGAGGGAATGATGTGGATGTGCAGACAGTCAGTGTATGAAGGAGGTTTGAAGAGAACGTCATGCGCCGAGCGCTTTTCTTCTTTGGAATCGTTTGAAAATGTGAGGCCCGAGGCTCGCATTGATTTTTGCTCCAGGATAGATCCAGCACGCGTCGAAGGCGTTGCTATCGGCGACTCCGACATAGTCGAAGAAAATGATGTGCCAACGCTTCTCGCGCTGCTTACGGGCTTCAATATGAGAGCAATTTTCTGAATTTGAGACAGAGCGGGCTTTGATGTTGATGGCGTCGTGGGTGTTAGAGTTGACATACATAAAGTAGGGGAAACAGGACGTTGTCTGCGAAGTAATTTGGGAGGACGGAATGAAGATATGGATGATATTGCGGAGAGAGATGCATTATCGTTCGTCAATTTGGAGGAGGATGGACACTGTGGGACCATGGATGCCCAAGCCCGTATCGCTGCTCGGCTGTGGCCGACATAGGGAGTTGTATGGACAGATGCGTCCTCATCAGTAACGAAAGACCACGGGGAAGGAGGTCGAAAAATATGAGGCGAGTGAACGGGGTAGGAGGGTCCAGCCCATATTCTACACTCGTCTGAACAATAAGCATTAAAACTGTCCTGATAGTTTGAATGAGCACATAGGTCGCATTGTGGTGATCAGAACGTACGGTGCGGCGGTTGCAGTTAAGGCACCAGTCAGTGTCCATGTTATCGACTGAGGCGGCAGACGGTGATTAAAGTATGGGCTGGTGGGAGGCGAGGCAGAGCGAGAGGAACTTAAGTAGACAATTTGGCACCTGCCCATTTGGACAGGTAAATCTCGATTGCCTCCCTGTGCAAATATGTCAAAACTCATCCAAATCGCTCTGCCAGTTGCAACACCGCCTTGAACCACTTTGTTGCCACTTTGCCAGCCGCCACCGACCCTGTGTGCTGGGCGAACAGCTCACAGCCGCTGTGGGGACCATTACCCCTCAAGTTACTATATCTTCATCCGGCCTCTCGCCAAGATTACGACGTCGGCCTTTTCCTAGCCACACGTGCGTGTGAGTTGGTCTGATGATGCCAGGTCCCCTGCTCCACCTTCCCATTGCGCTCTTACGGCTCCATTGCTCATACTCTCTCCATTCCCCCACCTTCCGCGGGGATCTACCAGTGGTGACCATGCTGCATGGCATGCGACATACTTTTGCTTCAATTAGGGAGCCATTGTAAACCTAGTAATCCGATATTATGAACTAAAAGTATTCTTGCTGACTGTTCGTGTTCCGCGAATAGCTACCACGCTTCTCACCTGGTGGTCATCGCGTGCGTGGCGCCACGCACGAGCTTTCCAGATATGCGTGAGATAGAACGAAAATAATTATTACGCAACGACCAGAATTCTCATATCGAGTTCAGTGTCTATAGAGCCAAGTTGGGTGTAATAAAGTTTAATGTGTTGCCGTGGCACGTGAAACTATGAAGGATGTCTTTGAGAATTAGGGCTCAGCTGTGGATGTCAGCTGTATCATTGATAGAGCATCTTACGACGATTAGGCCACGGTGTAGATAAAGAAAGGTTTATGTAAGGCCAGGGGATCAACTCGTATCTGTCCATCAGAAAGTCATCGTAACGCTTACTGGGAGGAGTTCCATTTATGATGTGAGCATTGTTTCGTACTGATGTAATTTTCAGGGCAAACCGGAACCCTATCCATAATGCGCATTTGAACAATGGGCCGGCTCCTCCTGAAGCGCTGAGAATCGGTTGTAAATTCGGCACCGATGCTGTAGCGTCGAGGATGAAGCATGTGTGGAATTTTGATCGACTGTTCCCAATTCATTAAAAAATTTCGTAGCCGGATGACGAAACAATAGTTGCCCTAACAAGACATACTTTGTGACATTGTGTCGCGGGAGAAGATTTAATTTAAAATATATAGTATGTCATGAAAAATATTTTGACAATTGCACTAGCGACACAAGTTGACATATTTCGGATGATAGGTCCGAAGATGTGTTAGTTTTATTCACTTCGTGAGATACTCGTTGGCTATATACGACATACAATGGGCACCGCAATAAATTACGTTTTGCCAGTATCCCAGAAAACTACTGTGTCTTCTTTTCTGTAGCTTCCTTTTCTGTAGTTTGAGCCCGCACGCGAGCTTCCATACGTTTTGCGTACTCTTGTCCAGCCTGCAAGCAACATCAAGTACCCAGTAGCATCGTCATAGACCATGATCACCTGCAATACCAAGACCCCCACAAGAGCGATCATCATCATAATATTTCCGGCAGACAAAACGCGGATAGCCTCGATTCTCACTTGGAGCGACTCCTCCGGAAGGGGTATAGCAATAGTTCGGAGCGCAGGGACGGTCACCGTGAGGTATACACTGACCGAAAACATGTAGACGACTGTGCAAAAATTCAGCAGTTGTATCAAAAGAGAAATTCGCTTCGCACCAAGGGATGAGCCATCGAAAAATTTGGCACTCTCGTCCCATTGATGCAACTTTGAGATGATACCAATCAGCCCAACCGCAACCATACCATGAAGCAACGCCTGCAGACAGCTTGGAATGTGTTAATATCTATAGCGCTGTTTGCTCACTTTGATAGCGGGGGGAGAAGAGAAAAAGGTGGTGTAGAATTGGAAACCATCATTCAAGGACTCATCAGTGAGTTCCGCCCACAGCAGGCGGTGGTCAACATTGAGACAGATGAAAAGAACACCTGTGAAGGGTAATGAGAAGCAACTCAGATAAAATATTTACTGCTGACCGAGAAAGAAGGATACAGGCGCAAGGACGGCGGCATTTTTGAAGCTCATCGTGGTCGTTCAACAAGGCATCATACTCCATTTGCTTGGTTTTGATGTGACCACGTAGCACTACGTGCAATGGATATATACGGAGGTATCAAGTATGATGTACAGGGAAAGTTTGGAGGGAGTACATAAGTAAGTTATCATTAATCGTTTAAAGCTATGCCGACGCTCCCTCAGAACCTTGAACTGGCGAGGGCCGAGGGGATGTTGGCAAGCCCATCATTCGAGAATGCCTATTGCCGCGATCTGACGTAGTGATGGTGACATTGAGACCCCTAGAAGCAGCAGCTTTGGAAGCTTTTGAAATTCTGGGTCCGGTTGGTGTCTCTGGGGGAGATATTCGAACTTTATCGGATTGAGATGTGCTGATGTTTGATGAAGAGATTGATTCTGGTACATCGACGTCAGTCGTTTCACTTTCCCCGTCCTGTGTCATGTCATCTCCGTCGAATTGTACATCGTCGTTGGCCATTGCTATGAACATGGTCATATCCTGTGCCTCGTTGAGCATGTCAGAAACAAACCTTTTAGGCTTCGACCAGACAATCCCAGTAACTGATCTGCTGCAGCTTCAGAGTAACGCTGACTATTACGGCGATATAGATCAGGGTTAGTCTCAGGTGATCCCTCCGTCCCGCTTGCGTCGCCCCCGTCGGCGTCGACATTGAACACTCTGTTGAATTCTCCTAGCATTAAACTGAAAACGCCAGCAGGGATACCCAAGGTTGGACTGAACACAATGCCGACGTTTCGCATAGTCATCTTATTGACAGCAGAATTTTGGACGATTAATATAAGATGTGCTGTGAGCGCCCGAAGCAAAGTGTAATTAGGAAGTGGAAGAGCAGCAATTAGTTGAGAAAGCTCTCTAATGCGCTCTTGTGGGTCAACAAAATCTGAGGGCTGATATGAGTAAGTATATTCAACGAATAACATAGATGATACCAATAACAGCAAGGAACCTTAAGTGAAGTTCGCGCGTGAGAATGCTCGCTGGAAGCTCACGAAGAAAGCTCTTCAATAGTCCTGCAATCGCATGTGGGTCCCAATACTCGTCAGAGGCAACCAGGTTCACGTCTCCTTCTGTTTTTGTGGGATTAATATTAATGTGAACAGTTGTCAGAACAGAATAATATTAGGACGAAGCCTACGAACCCAAGTTGAATCTATCTTTCAAACTCTTGATCACAGCAGAGCTTCCGCTCAGGCGGTAAATGCCTTCTTCTTGATCTGCGTTCTTCACTTCAAGGTACTCTATGGCACGGAAAATGATAGCAGGTAGATTGCATATCTGAACCACTTCAAGCGATTCTTCGAGCGGAATGCCAAAGACAGCGCGAGGGGCGGCAGCAAGAATCTGTTTGTCTCCTGTGATGTATCAAGAAGTAACTCATTCATGATAGGCATACATGACATACCGTTCGCTTTACCAAAACCCCAAAAGGAACGAGACTTTGCCTTTTCTCTTCTGTCACCGGGTATTGCTGCGACTTCTGCATGTCCGCCAAACTTGAAACCAGAAGGTATCGGAGCCCCATTCATGGGGCCAGAAATTTTCATGCGAGTGGACGAATCCAGCTTATCTGGTGACGGCGCCCGGTCTGCGTTAGGCTGATATGGTGTCGCCGCAGTAGGCTGGAAGATCCTGCGATCGTGCTCTCGGGTCGATGGACGATGTTTCTCCGGCGAACGGCGTCTGGGACTCTTCAAGTCTCCAGAGGGTTGTAAATCGGTATAATGACCCAACTCAGAGTTGGCCCGAGGTGCCAGTGCACCTGAATGGTTTGAAGCGCTGTCAATGACAGAAAGCGTAGCGGAAGCAGAGAGGATTGACTGTTCCGGGAGACTCGAGGGCAGGCCTGCTGTAGATTCCGAACTACTGAAAGCACCGGAACTCTGGATTTCGTTCCGCATGTGCAATTGCAAATTGTCTTGTTCGTTCGGCGATGGATCAATTGATTTGGCAGGACTTGAAGGTCTCCTAGCATCCTGCTTGTTAGGTGAAGTTTGAAACAACTTGGCATTATTGGCATCGAGGGGGAGCTGGGATATAGGGATAGCGGCACCTTTGGAAATAGAAATCTCGTCGCGCGATAAAGTGCGCAATGGGCCCCTGCTTCGACCAGCGGGTATATCGGTAGAACTAGAACTTGAGCGAGGCTGCACTGACGAATGCCCACTAGTTATGTTTAGCATGGAGTTGTTCGATAGCGGATCTTCCGAATATGTCCCCGTAAAGTATCGGACAAGCATATCGACCCAGCTATCTCTCTCTTCGTCACTTTCTGCACATAAAACATGACGTGGATGATGGCCTCCAGGTCCTTTTTTTGCTTCTACTACCAGAAATGCATGCCTATATTCGCTATCGTCATCAGTACCAGTGCGGTCATTTCGCTGTTGTCTTCCTATTTGTGCACCAGTAATCAAAATGGAGCCCAAGTGGGTTCCACCGCGCTGGAAAAAAATATTATGATTGCACGACTTGGATTCAAAAAAGCGAGACTCACACAGTCATAGTATTCCAAGACTGGTCCTTGTAAAACAAAATACCTCGTTTTCCATCCACCGAAGTTTTTCCCACGTTTGGTGAGATAACCTTCCTTGTGTCCAATTTGCATTACAGGCTGCTTCGTTTCGCGAACGATGTCCGTTGTGAAGAATGCAATGACTTCGTCATTATTCTTGACAGGAAGGTTAATCAATGTCTGTAGGTAATGTTCCAAAACGGCCTTGGTTGCGTTAGGTTCATGACAATAAAGGGTGTGTCTGACTTGCCTTCCTCTGGTCAACTTTCGCTGGTGCGTGATCCTTCCAAAGTTTCCCTTCAGGCAGGCTGGCGATTTTTTTGCCAACACCTTTGCCAACACTTTGTCTAACACGTTGATCCAAGTTTAATACATCCGAATACATCTTCTCGACTTTCCAACCTCTCTTGCCACCGCCTGGATTTACATGGACGACAAACGACAGGACCTCCTTGCCTCTGTCATTTGGGCGGACGAAGGAGTGAGAGACGTTGATTGTGGTAGTCGGAAGGTCACTAGAAAGAAGAGGCAGAGCACGAAAGTGCGTTGCCGTTACTTGTGGCGACATAGCCTGATGGCTTTGATCACTTTGTAGAGGCTGGGCTGAATGTGGCAGTGGTTGACCTGAGGGACTGGACCGTGACTGCGGGACGGGAGGGTGGGCAACGTCCTGCTGTCTGTTCGATTGCGAGGCGTGACTCTGATTACCTGTGCCACTTTGGCTGATTGCCGACTGTTGGGGATACGGGTGAATATTAGACGGTGGAAGTGGGAAATCCTCGACTGCTGCATGCATTCCACTTTTCCTTCGGTCAGATTGATATATTCCCTGTGATACCATGGAAGATACGTCAGAGGTGCTCATGTGTTGTGATGGCTGCGGCGAATCGGTAAGGTGAGCATCCACAGAAGAAGATAATTCTCCTTGTTCGCTGTCAACATCGTCTCCAATTTGTTCGTCTTCATCTTCCATATCCAGAAACTCTGCTCGGCGCGGGTCATTTCCAGCAGTAAGTAGGGTCGGGCTGTCGTTTACAGGACTATCTCTGTGCCTTGGAGAGTCCATATGAGAGACTTGCACAGGGGAATGTGTCATGTTGGCAATATATTGCCGAGCTTCGTCCGGTAAACTTATACGAGATTCACGAGAAGTCGACTTAAAGGAATTGGGGGTGAATGTTTCTGATAAATTAGTTGCTATTTTGGACTTTAAATTTTTGACTTCGATAGAAGTGTAATTTTGCGACAGTAGCATAACTGTAGACGCCGAGCTACTTTGAGGCGTATGCATTGGAAGATTTGCGGATCTTGGAGCAGATGTGCCTGCTGGAGCCTGTTGGCTATATGCGGATGTCTCAATATCTGGCCGGAAAGCCAATTGCGAAACATTGCCAATTGCTGTTGACGACGCATTTGTTCCATCTACCGACTGAGAATCGATTATGGGGTGCATTAAGCGGGTCATCGCAGCCGAGGAATCGATAGTTGCATCGTCAGCTATCTTACTCTTAACGACGGAGTCTGGACGAAGTTGTCCGACGAGGGACACAGAGGTGGACTGGCGCGAAGGAACGACTTCAGCGTCGCCGGAATCTGGGTCTGTATGAATGGCTACATGTACATAAGATCAAAAGAGACGCACGATGATCCTCCGATTGTCGTGTGATACTGGCTTGTGTGGACGGTCGCGTTTGGATGAGGAGTTGCTGATGCCCAGCTTTGCCTTGTAGGCATCTCGTTCTGCGCGTATGCGCTCAAGTTCCTTCAAAATCTGGTTATAACCTGCCCGCTGTTTCTCGATGAGCTTCCAAAGTTGGGAATTCTGTGCAGATAGGGTATTACGCTCGCTAATTGCCTGTTCAAGGGCAGCGAGCTTAGGGTCCTGCGCAGTGGAATGTACTTTGAGCAATGCGTCGAATGTCAATGGTTGGGAGGGAGCCGACGCCGAGGCAGACAGTTGAGGTAGCGCGGCGGCGGGGCGATGCAGGGGGACGGGCGAGGGCTGGGCTGACATGGGTTGTCGTCGTCGTCGTCGGCGATGGCGACGAGAAGGCGCTGACACGTGACTCGCTGCCCCCGCCGTCCGCCGCCATCCTACTTGACTGAGAAGTCTCTCGTTTCCAAGCATTTGGTTATACACAAAACAATTTTTCAATTCGACCAAAACATGTTCTATTAGGAAATAGTTCTTTCAATGGCAATTGGGAAACCTTCCCTGGCCTTGGCGTAGTGGTGCGGAATACGAACGTGATATCCGACTATCCACTGACAACAACCAAAAAGAAATTGGTTACTAGTCACTAGATACAACGTCAACCGCCGACAAAATAAAAATTCATTCAGCCGGGTTCGTCACTTGAACATGCATCCTTCAAAGGGAGCGACATCTTCACTTCAAAAAACTGCCCCTCGTATATCCTTGTCCAAAGCACACAATACGGCGTATTGTCAACAGTGAACGCCGTCACCGAACGATTAATAGCCGATTCTGTTCCTGGTGTCAAGTATCGTATCAAAAGCGCAGAATTTTTGACATTGCCAAAATTTGGACCATGCAGATGCGCATGAAAATTATAATTTATGCTGTGACACCCGCAGATTGCTTCTAACTGAACGTTGCAGGCAATAACACACTGGGTCCGAAATGCTGTATAAGTTTGTGTTTCATTCTGTCAGATAACCTGGAATAGCAGAATGAATGGCAGTCAGATCCTGTGACTTCGCAACTCTTGTACCTGGGACACTACGGATTTACTGGATAGCTGAATGACAATCCGTTGGTGCGAACATACACGTCCGATTTCAACTCGGACAAAGCCCTTATGACCTGCGTATCTTTCTTCTTGCGCTAGGAATCACGGTTCAGTGGACTGCCGCTGCAACAATTTATTCTCTTCGCAATTCAGAACGCATAGCCATCCTAAGTGGTTGGATTGCAAGCTTCAACGTGTGCTAGGGGCTTTGCTTGATCATGAGTACTTGAGCAGACATCAACTTCCACTATTCTCTGAATGCTCTCCATTTTGATCATATCCTTCAGCCGAGTTTTACTTCGCACGCCCTTGGACCCTCCCAAGGTCCGACTCGTAGCTTGTCATATGCTTTCATTGGTCCAGGCAACCCCGTTGTGCCGTGTGCAACGGAAATAACCTTACGGCAGCTCATATTCAGCTGCCTCCACAGATTTCATGTTTTGACGTCCCTCTCTACTTTTTTCTATGTACCTTTACCATGTAACATTGCTCAAATACACATTGACTTTATTCCCAAAAAGAAATGTACATCTCCGTTGGCCAAGGCAAAATTTGTTCGACATTCTGTTTTGTTTTGTTTCGAGCTGAAATATATCAATAATGTTTCGAGGAGTGACCTCAACGACCCAGCACCAATTGTTGCTTATGTTAGAGATTGCAACTTAAAGCACCCTAGCTGGCGTTTCTGGAAAAGGATTGATATGTATAAATCTGTCCTCTAGCTAAGTGCCTGTTCAACTGTTGTCGTCCTGCAGGTTTGTTGGCGTTTGTGCTCAGACAGCTAATGTCAACCATATTCTAGTTGTAAGCTCCAGGCACCAATATTTCCTTCCTGATGGTTTATCCCGAAGATTTGTGAACGTGGTGGGAACGCTAGGACTAGTAATGTCGCATCATACATTGCTATCAAAGACAAAGTAGAAAAGTTCATCGACTTTTTCTCGCGGATATATATGAACGTGGTTATTATCTGAAAATCCAAATGTACATGGACTTATGCGACTGGCCTGGCTGCAGGTATTTATGCAAAGGGGGCATTCGAGGTACTAAAAGTTTGGGTAGAGTTGAAGAAATGAAAAACATGACATAAATTCATGGATTCGGCACATGGAGATGAGGATTTGACAAACTGCGTTGAAAATGTCCATCAGTTTGATTGCCCCTATCACGTGCCCGATTTTTTGCAGTCATTGAACGTGGTAGAAGAACGGGTTGTATGGGCATCGTGTAGCGCACATCTAACTCTTCCAGAACAACCTTGAGGTTTCGCATGAAAGCGGTGCGCCGTTCCCAGCGACCTCCCCAGTCTTGCCAATTCGACCGGTCTGTAATAATTAAAAGAGGTCTGCAATACAATGCGCAGATTAGGATTTATCCTTACGTTCAACTGCCACTGAAAGTTGGATCGCGTTTTGATATTCCATCTTGTCTATGTTCACAGAACAACTTGACCATTCGCGGCTATTCACGGTAACATATGTGCTAACTCTAGATCTGATTTCTTCAATCACATTCAAGGGGGTATTGTAAGACACAGTGATTATTGTTGATTCCCACCTGAAAGGTTTCACTGTCAGATCTAAAATATGATCTTAGCTAAACTTACATGGATTTACTGCGCCTTAGATTATGCACTAATTTCTGACTTGCCAATAACGAGTTGGGGGCAACAATTTCTATTCCGTCGACTCTGCGAAATGTCGTGGAAAACAAACCAAACTCGCGGACAATAAGTGGCTGCAGAATAGCAAAGCATTCAAAACAGCAGGAAATAGTGAAAATCATCAAGTACCTGTTCATCTATCATCACTAAATCTCCAACATCAAATACATGCGTGGAAAAGATGAAAATCAACTTGGTAGCTTCATCAGTTCGGACCTACTCATATGACCAGAGAGCTCACTGATTCGAAGAGAGTGGCAGCTGAGTTGCCAAAAATGAATGAAAACCCTAGGACGACAGTAGCCAATGGAACCAGGGATGCAAGTGAATTCGAGTGATTGAATATCAAGAGACAGACGAATATGGTTGCGATGATTGCGACAAAGATAAGCACTGCATCCAATTTCGCGACTACAGATCCTACATCCTATGTCTGCCGCGTTAACATAACAACTCGATTAGGAATCCACTATACGCACTTTAAGGCCAGCCGTTAATGCCTTTCGTTCCCGATAAACGTTCTGTATTGCTTCTCTCATTTCATTCTTTGTCAAGTCACCATTACCATCTTTGTCAAACAAAGCGAATGCTTGGTGCTTGAGCGTTGTTAGATACAGCACAGATCTTTCCACTTCCGCTTACCGCTTCTACAGTTGTGCGAAAAAAGGGGAAAAAATCTAAGGAATCCTCAGTTGTATCTTGGACCTAGAAAGAAACATAGTGCTGCATTACCTTCCACGTGAAGATGAGATCTTGGTGGATTCACGTCACTGAGGAAGCTGAATAGTTTCTTGGCTAATTTTCTTGCCGAATACAATCCCCCAATATCGCCGCCTTTGTAAAATTTGGAAATATTCTTGAGTGCTACTTGCCCAATTGCTTCTCCAACCTGAAACGATCCTTCCATCAGCTCTCAAGTAAGTTCTTAATGGCGAACCTGGTCTACAATAATGCTTGCCATTGGTTTTGACTTGTTTTGTGTCTTTGGCTCGTGACTAGGGATCAAAGGGTCGCTGTTTTCGTTATGCGACGGAATGGCACCCGCTGTCCCCCGACCATTGGCTTGACTGTAGACGGGTTCCGTGGCGCCGCTAGCCGATCCGACGGTCAACCCATGAGTTTTGTGACCCTTTTTACTGTGGAATGTTTTTCTCGGGGCCGGTACATGAGACAAGCGATGTAATACTTTTAATGCTGATCTGTTGTCAGAAATGCGTTCAGCTAGCGCTCTTCGATGAAAGTTGATTGCGACGAAGTGTAGGAAAAATTTTTCTACGAGAAACAGTATGCTGGCAGAGAAAAGAGACTGGTGACATGATGAACTAACGCTCCCGAGACAATGAGAAGAATAATACCTGCATAACTCTATTGATCACCACCCAGTAGTAGCCAGAAGGCTTATATGCGGCGTTGATGATGGACAGAGCTATCCAAGCCCATGATACATCCAGGACTAGTTTCAACCAACCTGAAACTGCCATAGCCAACTAGAAGGCACTGAGAATTATGCATTAACAGGGGATGAAATGCTACCTCTAGTTGGGATTTCAGCTGCTCGACTTGGGCCCCTGCCAAGTTTGCTGCAGCTATCACAATTGTAGGAATTATATCGACCACAAAATACGTCCCACAGCCAGCAGCCCAGGATATTGCGAGCCAGAGCGACCAGATATGCAACTGAAGCTTGATACTCGATTCCCGGAAGCGAAGGTTAACGACCAGCAGAGGGATAATGAGAATAACAACGCCGACCAGGCCTACCAAGAGGATTCTTATCGGCTTTGCTAACTTCAAAAAAGCTAACCATAGGCGCCTCCCTCTCTTCGCTTTCAGGTTTTCAGTTTCTACGATCGCCTCGTCACTATGTTCCCAGTCGATTTCGTCAGATGAGTTGGTTGCTGTCGCCGTGTCTGAATCAGATCCATAATGCGGTTCAAACTTCTGGTTATCCTCGTCGTTAGCCTGTGGCATCCTGATGACTAAGAGTAAGTTTACATGTGTTTACGGTCATCTGGTAACAGAAATAGGAACCCCCCATAATTGTGGGAAACCGTGGTCTATCTTTCCCCACGGACGCTTATCTTATCTATATTTTATCTTATCTAGCATGTACTGCCACCCCATCCTTTTTGGACATATTATCATAGCATTCATGTACTGTAGACATCAACAGGATGCTTCGTGATGTCCATGGTAACAATGAAGAGTAGGAAGGTTGATTTTGTAGCTTACTACACTGTACCCACAACTGGTATCCTCAGACTCCATGGCTCTGAGAGGGAAGGTACAGTAGCTAATTCAAAAAATGCAATATGCCATGGGATCATGATTAACCAATGTATATCATAGAAGATAATCTATGAAGATGATTTCTGTGTTGAATGTCCAGAATGCTATGATATGATTCAGGTGGGCTGAGCAGGCCCACAGGGCATCATCCAGCACCAAGGGAAGAAAAAATGCATAGCTATGAAGCAAGTGAAGGCAGCCACCAAGGCATCAGCAGGCAAGCAGGCCACACTCTTCTCACTGGCCTGGGGTTTCACCAAGGGAGAGTCATTGCAAAGTTGGCCGATCAAATGTGGCAACATGAGCCCTGCCTGCAAAAGCTGCCAGTTGTATTATCACTGTGGGAAAGGCACAACTGTTGCCACTTGAACATGTGTGTCATCCAGACACAGCTCGGTTGTTGATGGTATTGTGTGGTGCAGCTGAGCACCTCCCAAGAGAGACTGAAGAATCTAGAGAAATTACAAATGAGCTCATTGAGTTTATTATCCCCCCTATGCACCTGGTTAGTCTCAACATACCTGTTACGATTTCTAATTTCTTTATTTTCTTCAATTACATAACGGACACAGCCACTGGAGGGTTAGGTCAGTGAAGGCAAGGATGGCTGAGTCATCGGAAGGTATGAGGGATAGGTCACATGATTGACTCATGGAAGACATGAGGCGAAAGGTATATAAAGGGGGTTTAGTAGGTAGTGTACCTTAGCCTTACGATTGTTTGTGTCGTACCACACAGCAACTAAGAGCCCTTTCTCTCTCACTCTCAAACCTTGAGGTTTTGTTGGAACGACCTTCTAACATAATCGTAAGGCTATCTATCTCACCATTTGACTCTACAACTTTGGGCACGTCTTGCTCATCGTTACACGAGGCAAAACACTTTCATCTACTTTCGTCGACATCGTTCCACACCTTGGACGACATCGACTCATCTTACTCTTGGCGACAAACGGTTCTGTTGACAGAGAACGCCCTTGGCTGTAGAGGCAGCGTCGGCAAGTCACAGAGCACGGCGATTGAAAACCGTTTGGTCTAGGCGACACAACAGACAGGAGGAACCTTTGGTTCTATGAGGTGTAGGTGCACCTGTACAACCCGAGCCTGTTTGCCATTGGTCGACAACGAAGACAATCTATTTGACATGCCGTGTATCAAGGGTGTACAGTCTGGGGATACCAATAACGTATCAGTTCTATTGAGCTGAGCACGAGGACACCCCAGTGAAGTCCCAGGCACCACGTCTCTTAGGTCATTCTATTGGACGACTCCCCTTTGTCAACATCATCTCAACTGAGATCGTCATTCGTACAGCCGAGTGAACAGACTGTTGTCTACTGTGCTGAGACGTAGAAACAGTTGAATATTTTTGTTACAGATAACACGTGCCTAACACGAGGCATTCCGCGGATTTGTTACCTAAGCGAATCTAATCTACATTATCATCACACCCTGTCACACATTTCATCAAGTCACGATGGAACAAACTTTCCGTTATGTGTTGCCATTTGCACACATGACATTGATGGAGATCGGAGTTGCCTTTGAGGCAGAATGGGCGCGAGGATGCGCAATCACAAAGAAGGTTGTGGAGAAGGTCGCCACTGTGGTGGACAGGCGACAACGTGATGCCCATGTCAGGGCTTACTATCGTTGGTGCAAGGACCAGCGACGAGAGAAACAAAGGCTGCAGCGTGAAGCTCAGCGTGAGGCGGAGCGACTCGAGGAGGCGTCGATCCGCAAACAAGAAGAAGCATGGAAGGCGCTCATGCAGGAGAAGCGCGAGAAGCTGCGTCGTCAACAGCGACTTGAGGAGGCTGAGCGTCAAGAGATGCTGAACTACCAGACGTTGGTAGATTTGTTGAACACCATGGAGTCGGGCTCCGTAATCTGAAAAGCATTGTTTGACACACTGTCAAACATCCAACTCTTGACAAAAGGTTGGAACATTATTACATTGAAGCACAAAGGACTGGTTCTGTCATCGGAGGAACGGAACCGATTGATGCACGCGCTGAACGGCAACATCATGAAGCTGCAGCAATACAAAACTAATTCAAACTCAACACGGTACTCGCCCTATGATAAGACAAAGCGAGTCTACACCATTCACAAAGCGGAACCAGTCACACCCAAAGATTATAAGGGACTAGGGATGCTTAACCGGAAAACGTTGAGCTTGGATTACTTTTACCAGCATGTGGTGAAGAAATGTTGAAGGAGCAGACGCGGCGAATTAAGAAGTGGGCAGACAAGGTGGAGGCCAAACTACCTGGGAAACCAGGTCACTATAAACGAACGGTGTCGGAACCATGGCGACAAAAGGGATACTGTTACATGTATCTCTTTGAACCCAGATATTACACCAAGTACCAATGGCCGAGCTACCCAACCATGGCGGAGGTTGCGTCATGGGCCCACATCTTAAGAAAACCGCATGTCAGATTCGCGTTGCAGAACGGGGATGAGAATGGAGTATATCATATCTATCCAGGAGACGAAATTTTACTCGAAGAAAATTGCACAATACAAGTAGAATCGACATATGACTGGGAAGACGTTGATAAGTTTGCGGAGGATTACTGGTGGAAAAAGATCACTCTTGGCGCGGCCAAGAATGACGAGGAGGTTGTTTACCCGAGACGGACATATGCACAGGCGGTACAATCAAATCACTTCCAGGGAGCTGGCAGACGAATTACACGTCAGTTTACAACAAATTGGTTTGGCGAACCGTTGGGGGATTGGTTCAATGAGGAACTAAAGGAGGAAATGCGAATGAGACTCGAAACAGTACACCCGCCCAGTTATATCAATATTACGAAGTGGAACCAGCAGGTGCGACATGCCAGTAAAAAGGTGTTGCCACCCAAAGGATTCAATGGGTATGGACCAGAAACACCTGGTCTTTGCTATCTTCGATTATTCAAAAGACAATATTGGAGGGCGTTTGCATGGCCATTTAATCCGTCTTGGGAAGAAATAGCAGCGTACGAAAGGGACATGAGAGACCCTGACGCTATGGTAAAAGTAACCTTCAACATGAGGGAGGCGAAATTCCACGTAGAACGAGACACATGGGGCAAAGGAGCGGATGAGATACTGGAGAAGTATGGTGGGGACAAGTCGGTCCAACAACATTACTCGGTCGGGTTTGACATCACAAACACGATCATACAGGCGATGGTGGGGCTTATCACAGTAGCCGTAGGCATTTTCGGACATGCAGCGAGTGTAACTGCATGGAACGCACGAACACCGGTTGAACAGGCGGAACAAGGAAGAGCATTAGCAGACGTAATATACCAATTAAACACTGCTCTCCATCCACCTCGTGAACCGGTTCCAACATTGAAAATGGAAATGCCAGAGGCGTACGAAGGTGACCCAAAAGAAATTGCAGCATGGTTACGGTCAATGGAAAGCTACTTCAATCTTGTAAAAGTAAAGGATCCGAAGCAGCAGATGATGATCATATTGCAAAGGGTGAAAAAAGGAACTGATAACTGAGCTGGCAATTGGGCAGCAGCAAAAACAACAGAGCAGGCGGAATTTGAGGCGGAAATAGCTGTAAAAAACCCGCTTCCACAAATGCAAGTGCTGATAACACAGCTCGGGAGGTCGTTGACATATGTGGAGTGCAGAGAAGGGATCAGAGCGGAAAATGGAACATGGCTAGCAGAACCATTCCAAAATCCACCACTGTTTGATAGCTGGGAAGATCTCAAAGCCAAAATGAAAGATTTCTTCTTGACAACCGAAACCCATGACAATGCGACACGTAAAATCAGCACTCTAAAACAAGGTTCTCGCAAAGTTGAGGACTACATCATAGAATTCAGGAGTGTTGCCATGCTCACCGGGTATAACGGAATTGCATTAGTCACGCATTTCTGTCAAGGTCTCAACCCAGCGTTAGGACAGCGAGTGGTAGAAATTGGAATGCTGGACGGAGCAAGGAGTATTGATGGATTCCAGCAAGGAGATCTACAGCGATGGTATGATAGGGTGTTGGCAATCGAAAAGAGTTGGAGGGATGCACAGCAGTTGTATCCAAAAACAACAACGACACAGGGAGGAAACAGGCCAGCGCAAAACACGCAGAACAGGCAAAACAAGCCTTGGCAACAAAATAGACCGGTTCCTAATCAGAACTCACCAGCGACAGCGTCTACGTCAAAAGATCCAAATGCGATGGATGTAGATCGTCAATGCACGTTGATCACCTGTTACAATTGTGGAAAGGTTGGACACATGAAGCGGGATTGCAGAGCAACACCGAAGGATAAGGGAAAGCAGGTGGAGAAAAGATGGAATAATGCGAGAGAATACATCAGAGATTTGACAGACGAGGAAAAGAAGGAGTTGGCGGAAGAGTTGGGTTTTCAAACCAACTTGTGAATAAGCGTTTTGATTCACAAGTTACGGACATTGTAAAGTACGAGGACTCACATGTAAAACTACCAGAGATTTTTATATGAATGCTGTTCACTTGTACATTGTCTGAGAAACGCACCCATAAGCGCAATGAAACAAAGATTGACTACATGGTCAGGTCCTTGGATGGTAAGACACATTTGGGATCAACCAATGGAAACAGCCATCAAAGATACCAAAACATGGGTAAAGGAAAATCGAAAGGAGGAAGTGGATGAGACACTGATTCGCGAACTAAATCAGATGTCAGAAAAAGATGCATTGTGGTATCTGAACCACATGAGAACAAAACCACGTCTTGTCAGAACAACAGGACAAAGACAGATGGATGTAGGAGTCATAGTACAAACTAAAGACTCGCTACAAAACTTTGAGATAAAAGCATTGATTGACTCGGGATGTACAGCTTCATGTGTAAACAAAACATTCATTGAACAGAATGGAATAAATACACGAAGGCTGCCAAAGTCCATTCCAGTCTTTAATGCTGATGGAACTCGTAATGCGGGGGGAGATTTGGAAGAGATGGTAGAACTGAAATTACGGATCAGGGACCATTGGGAGTCACTAGAATTCGGAGTTTCAGCATTAGGGAAGACGGACATGTTTTTAGGTCATGATTGGCTAAAATATCACAATCCAGAGATCAACTGGAAAAACCAAACGCTGAATTTCTCACGATGTCCAGGATCATGTTGGAAAGGATCAACGGTTAATGAACCAGAGGAGGAAATTGACCAAAACGAATGGGAGGAAGGGGATCGCTTATTAGCAATACATATTGGACAAGAAGAATTACAATTACGAGCTTTTCAATCTAAAGCTACAGAAATTGCCTCTCAAAATAAAATTAAGCATTCATTAGAAGAGATTGTACCATCTCACTACCTTCCGCATCGTAAGGTCTTTGAAAAAACCACCTTTGACGAGTTACCACCTCGACGACCATGGGATCATGCAATTGAATTAATACCAGGGTCAAACCCTTTAGATTGCAAGATTTATCCATTAAATAGGGAGGAGCAGAAAGTTTTAGAAGATTTTCTCACCGAGAATTTGGAGAGTGGGCGGATAAGACCCAGCAAGTCTCCAATGGCATCACCGTTCTTTTTTGTTAAAAAGAAGGACGGATCTTTAAGACCAGTACAGGATTATCATAAACTTAACGAGATGACAATTAAGAATCGTTATCCATTACCTTTAATATCAGAATTGATAGACAAATTGAGTAATGCTACAATATTTTCAAAAATGGACATCCGTTGGGGATATAATAATATCCGAATTAAAGATGGTGATGAATGGAAAGCAGCCTTTCGTATGAACAGAGGATTATTCGAACCATTAGTGATGTTCTTTGGTCTTACAAATTCACCAGCTACTTTCCAAACCATGATGAACGACTTGTTCCGGGAGGAACTCGCTGAGGGATGGGTGGTGATTTACATGGATGACATTTTAGTGTTCTCTCAATCAAAGGAACAACATAAAAAACATGTAAATCGAATTTTGGCAAAGCTGGAAGAAAATCAATTATCATTGAAACCCGAGAAATGTTATTTTGATAAAATGGAAATTGAATTCTTGGGTATGATAATTACCAAGGATTCAGTACAAATGGACCCAGCGAAAGTAAAGGCGGTAAAAGAATGGCCAGAACCCAAGAATAAACGAGAAGTACAGCAATTCTTAGGGTTCGTCAACTTTTACAGGCGATTTGTGAAAGGATTTGCAAAGGACGCAAAACCGTTAACAGAGTTAACAGGAAAGAAGGATTGGGAATGGGGTCCTCGACAAGTAAAAGCAATGAGGAAGTTAAAGGAAAGAATTGCAGAGGAAGTGGTATTGGCAATACCAGACGAAGGAGGACAGTTTCGAATCGAAACTGACACATCAGACTTTGCGTTGGGATCAATTTTGTCTCAACAGCAAAATGGGATATGGAGACCAGTTGTGTTCATTTCCAGAGCTTTAAATGAAGCTGAAAGGAATTATGAAATATGTGATAAAGAAATGCTCACAATCATGCATTCTTTATACGAATGGTCGCAATATCTCAAGGGAGCAAAGGAGATAATTGAGATCCTAACGGATCATCAGAATTTGACATACTTCCGTAAACCCCAAAACTTCAATCGTAGACAAGCACGATGGGTTATGGATCTACAGGAGTATAATTTTGTGATCAAACATAGGTCAGGAAAATCAAATTCCAAAGCGGATCTGTTATCAAGGAGAGCAGGATATGAACGGGGGAGAGAGGGATAATGAAGATGTAATATTACTGAAAGAGGAATTGTTTATAAGATGGGATAGAAGCGAGATTGAAATAGAAAAACTAGAAAAAGATATTAAAAAAGGAAATAAAAGACAATGGGACGAACAAGTGGAAAAAGGAATAAAAGAGAAAAAAGATGGTTTTGAATATGATAAGGAACAAAATTTAATAACATGGAAGAACAGAATTTATATACCAGCAGTAATAAGGTTGAGAGAGGAGGTAATACAGATACACCATGATCGGGGGACATCCGGGAATAGCAAAAACATTGGAGCTGATAACATGAGGATATTGGTGGCCGAATATGGGAGAAGACATTAAAAAATACATTCAAGGATGCAGAACATGTCAAACTGTCAAACCCGATCGACAAAAACGAGCAGCACCATTGAATCCCCATACAATACCAGATATTCCGTGGAAACATATATCAGTTGATTTGATCGGACCATTACCTGAGTCAAAAGGATATAATGCGATCCTCACAGTAGTAGATCGATTCTCTAAAATGGCGTACTTCTTACCCACAAATACTACGATAACGTCGTTGGGAGTTGCTACTTTGTACCGAGATCATATTTTCAAGAATCATGGTGTACCAGAAAAGATCATCAGTGATTGAGGACCACAATTTGTATCCAAATTCATGAAGGAATTGTCAGGAATATTGGGGATCAAAGGGAACCCATCCACAGCTTTTCATCCACAAACCAATGGACAAACAGAAAGAGTAAATCAGATAGCAGAACAACTGTTATCTACGTTTGTCAATGAAAATCAGGATGATTGGAGTGATTGGTTGGCAATAGCTCAATTCTGTTATAATGATTGGGAACATTCGGCAACAGGATATTCCCCATTTTATATGAATTATGGTCGTCATCCGAACAAAGGAACGGAAATCGATACAGGTAATACTACCGTGGAAGCGGTTACACAATTTGCAGGACGACAAGCAGAGGTCTGGAATCAGGTGAGGAATGCTCTCAAAAAGGCACAGGAGACAATGGCGTTACAATATGATAAAAGAAAAAGAACATCTATATGTTACAAAAAAGATGATCTAGTTTATATAAATGCCGAACATTTACCGACAGTGCATCCAACCAAAAAGTTGGGAGAGAAGTTTTTAGGACCTTATAAAATCCTCGAGAAAGTGGGACCGGCGGCTTACCGAATTCTTATCCCTGCATCCTGGAAGGTGTACAACATTTTTAATGAGTCACTGTTGAAACCATATCACGTACCTTCGTTTCCAATACAAGCCAGCAAAAATGCAGGCCAAAAGCAGAAGCAAAAGGAAGAGAGCGACACCGGCGATTATGAGGTGGAAAAAATACTGGATAGCCGAATAAATCGACGAGGACGGGGTCAGCTGGAATATTTGATAAAGTGGAAGAATTACCTGCTCGAAGAAGCTTCGTGGGTACCGGCGCGGAATTGCCACCATGCCAAGAGGCATGTCGATGATTTCCATCGACTCAACCCGGGGGGCACCCAGGAGACTCCATGAACAAGGATTAGCGTTCAAACCATATTTAAACTATACACAGCCACCGGTATCTAAAAAATTATACGGATGGGAAGACGGAAAATTTGAACAAGAATACTTGGAAAAGTTGGAATGAAACTGGCAGAAGTGGAAAGGAAATCGTCATGAAGCGGAACGAACAGATCACGATCATGTGGAACCCGATCCTTGAAGAGGGGGGGTTATGTTACAATTTCTAATTTCTTTATTTTCTTCAATTACATAACGGACACAGCCACTGGAGGGTTAGGTCAGCGAAGGCAAGGATGGCTGAGTCATCAGAAGGTATGAGGGATAGGTCACATGATTGACTCATGGAAGACATGAGGCGAAAGGTATATAAAGGGGGTTTAGTAGGTAGTGTACCTTAGCCTTACGATTGTTTGTGTCGTACCACACAGCAACTAAGAGCCCTTTCTCTCTCACTCTCAAACCTTGAGGTTTTGTTGGAACGACCTTCTAACAATACCCAATGAAGATGTTTGGGAACTAGCTGATCCAATCCTGAACTGGGATTTGGGATTTGGGCAATCACATGTGGTGTTGCAAGTATTAGTTCAGCAGAATAGGGAGGGTGTGGTAGGGCTATGTGTTACGGACAATGCCCTCATCATGGTTTGTTCTAAATCAACAGTGACAAGCAGAGTCTCGGTCCACTCCCAGCCACTGGACAAAGAGTTCAGATGCTAAGTCAAACAATGACGAAGGTCTTAGAGAGTGATGATGAAAGAGAGCATTGAGGTCAAGCGATGTTGAGAGCAAAACTCATCTAAGTTGGAACTGAGGTTACTCTACAGTACAGAGGTTTATATACATCAGAGAACAATGAGAATCACAAAAGGAAACAAGGCTGTAGCTACCTGAGAAAGGAAATGTGAAAGTAACTACGAAAGGAGATAATGTCCAGGCTGTACAGTGCGCAGTTGATTGAATGATAACAATGGATGTGAAACAGTCTGCTGAGACAGAAAGATGAAATGAAGGGAAACTGTAACATTACCCCCCTTGTATGCGAGAAGTCACCAACTTCTACCATGCAGTTGTCCACACATGATCTTGCCATGATTCAAGCCAGGTGACGACATTGCCTAAGTCCGCTGCTGCCATCTCAGCTTGCCATTGAAGGCTTCAAACTGCTAGTTGCAGTTGTTTCGCCTGTGCTAATGCTGAATCCCTTTCTTCGAGAGTAAGGGAGTGAGGGTCGGTGGTGATGGTGAGCCCTGTGATGAAGTCCAAGGGTTTGGCGAACTGAGCGTAGAGTATGAGTATTTCAGCGAGGCAGTTGCTGACGTTTTGAAGCATTGCATTGTGGGGGCAAACTACAATAGGAGGTGTAGCGGTGGTGGTGGGTTTGATAAGTTCTGCAGGGTGTTCATGCAGCTTGGGGAGGTCGGCAAAATCGAAGTTGTCAATGGTGACAGTGGTCTCAACAAAGACCTTGAGGGGAAAGTCGTGGGCGGCGGCGATGAAAGGCGATAGAAAATTAACCGGTTCAATATAATAATGGCCACATGCAGTGACCAACAAGGCAAAGGTGAGGGCGGCGACGTAGGTGATGGCGGTGAAGGGAGACATTTCTTTTCGAGTGTATGAAATTGGGGATCCAACATTGTCAAAGGTGTCCTTTTATCTTCAATTGAATATATTGTCATCCCAATTGACAGTTCAGAGTTCTCCATCCATGGACCGGTAAGTTGTTGTAGATACCCTGATGCTGGGAACATATTCAAGTTCTTCATCAGATTCTTCTGATTCGCTTAGCTCATTCCTGGTAGTGGTGGAAATTTCATTCTCAGGGTCTGTATCTGTTTCAGGAGCAATGTCTTGTGGTGGAATACTTTTGGGTGAATTAGGTATAGTAGGTCCACCTGTGCTGTCAAATGCATCCAGGAACTCGAGGCTCTCAAGTACTCTGTTGAGGTTTGAGACTGTGTCTGGAAGTCGTTGAGTAGTGACCCATCTGCAAATTTCCATTTCTTTGCTAGCATTCTTCAACTGTTCTGTGAAATCAAATAGCGCCAGATCTTCTTGACAGAGGGCTGCTTTTGTGTATACATTGTTTGTATGGTTTAGAGGTCTATTGGGTGATGGAAGGTAGGGTGACATTGCATCCAGATAATACAGTAGTTCTTCTGGATCAAATGTAAGATCCATGTATTTTGGGAGGTAATGTAACTGGGCATTGAATGGGATTTCAACATGTCCCTGTGGGTGCATCGCATATCCATTAAAAAGTCTGGGAGTTTTGTAAACAATTAATTGGGTTGCTAGGGTTTGGATGAAGTTGATTAATTGAGGTGGTTCTAAAGGGATGATTGGAGGGCAGGGAATAGGAAACGTGATGAGCTGTCCTTTGAAACTTTCATAAGGTTTTGGAGAGTATTGTCCTTGGGTAGAGCAGTATCTCTTTGTATAACAAATGTTTTGTTTGAGGGTTTGGCAGTTGCAATATTGAGACATGGGATTTCATAGCCCTCTTCTGAGTTTATATGCCTGTAACACGTCCGCAGCATTACTCAGATTGCACTCAGGTTCCCAGGAGTTGTCGTTTGGGCTGTACCCCTTCCATTTAATCAAATATTGATATCCTGCTCCGTGTTTTCAATGTGTGAGAATCGCTTCTACCTCAAACTCTTCTTGTCCATTTATGAGATCAGGGGGGTGGAGCAGTGTAGTTTGGTCCATGTGTTTCAGTTTCTCTATATGGCATAAGGAGTGATGTGTGAAAGACTGGATGAATGCACCATTGTTTTGGTAATTTGAGCTTATACATTACTGGCCCTAGGACTTGTTCAACTATAAAGGGTCCTTCTCATTTAGGCATTAGTTTCCTAGATTGATATGGTATGTTGAGGTTTCTGTTTTCGAGCCATACTTTGTCTCCTTGTACAAATTTGATTGCTTTGTCTCTGACTCATCATGCAACCATCTGTCTTGCTAGTTCATGTGCAGCCAGCACTTCTTCCCTAGCTTTTCGTAATAGCTGTAGGCGTTCTTCAGTGGTGGGTGTTGTCATCTTTTGTATGGTGGTTGGTAATGCAACAGGGTTCGTTCCATACATGAGTTGGAACGGGGAGGCTTTAACTGAGTCATGATGTCGATTATTGTGAGCAAATTTGGCAATTGGGAGTAATTGTTTCCATCTATGAGGTTCATTTGCGCAAAATATTTGAAGGTATACTTCTAATTCTTGATTAACACATTCTGTTTCTCCGTTGGTTTGTGGATGATAGGCTGTGCTCATTCTGTGATCAATTCCTAGCGTCTTTCTGATTTCCTGGAAGACCTTAGCCGAAAACTGTGGTCCTCAATCTGAGATGAGTATATTGGGTAATCCAAAGCGTTTGAATATTTCTGAGATGTAAAGATCGGCTGTTCCTAATGCATCAATGGTTTTCTTGCAAGGAGTAAGAGTTACCCCCTTTGTAAGACCATGGTCCACCATGACCAGAATTGAGTCATATCCGTCTGCAATAGGAAGATCTGTAATGAAGTCCAGTGTGACTTGCTGGAAAGGGTGAGTCACTTTGGATCCAATAGGTAGAAGAGCCGGAGTGTTTGGATGAGTGTTCACTTTCATCTGTTGGCAAGTGGCGCAACCTGTAATCCATTCTTTGACATGTTTATACATTCCTGGCCACCAGTAATCGTGTTGTAGAAGTTCAAGGGTTTTCATATGTCCTGGGTGTCCTGAGGTGAGTGATTCATGAACTGCCTTGACAATCTGCATTCTGAGTATGCCATCATCAGGGATATATGCTCTATCAATATATCGAATGATTCCGTCAACAAATGCCCAGTCCTGGAGTTTGGATTTAATTGGTGGAGCATGTTGAGTTTCAATAACTTCAATGATTGTGTGTCCAAAGCTGTCAAGTGAAGTAGCATCCCTAATTTCCTGGGTGAGATCTGTAGCAATGAGACAGATAAATTTATTGTCTGGTAACATGGTGACATCCTCTAGAGCATCATTGCCTTTCATGTGATCAGGTTGACAGGATAGAGCGTCTGCTTCAAACATCTTGGTGCCAGGTACATGTTCAATCTTCAAGTCAAATTCTGAGAGCATCATGGACCATCGTGCTTGTCAAGGAGTTAATTGTTGGGGTGACCTGATAGAATAAAAGATTTTTATGATCACAGTGAACCACTATGGGATGTGGTGATCCATGAAGTAAATGTTGCCATGCCTGCAGTCCTTTAATGATTGCAAGTAATTCTCAATCATAAATCTGGTAATTCTGTTCTGTGAGCATCAAGGCATGGGAGATGAATCCACATGGATGAAGCATTGATGAGCAGTGTCCCGTTGTGACCATGTAGCGACCTCATCACGTATATGCGCCATGCTATGCGAGAGAAGTCCTATCGTCACTAGGATTATACACATGCACTGACCCCATCACTAACTATCTGATGCGCTACAGTTCCGCAGACCTCGCAAACACAGTTATCATCGCATGCACCCACAGCATAATCCACCCCCCTTTCGCACTAGCAGCAAGCGCCATCACGCTTGACAACTACCGAGCACAAATCCCATTATCTGCTAAACCGCGCTGACTAAACGGACCTGCCACATTGAGAGTTTACCATCACATGCGACAGCTCTGCACTGCCACTTCCATGATAGGCAAGTTAGCTTTCTGGGGACCACGATCGAAACCTACATCCGCATACGCATATGATCGACAGAGGAATCATTAGTCCACCCAGGATACCGGGACGAAATCTTCACGGCGGTTTGCATTGATCAGAGAATACAATGGGAAGGCTATATGGAGTGCGATCAGAAGAATTCTGTTAACAGGTTCGCGGTCGCCAGGGAAAACATTGGCGGTAATCAATAGGGACACCGGAGCTCAATCGTCAGCCACCGCACTCATATTCAAACGCCCTTAGGGACAATGACCATACAATCAGGGTTCCGCTATGGAGTGGCAGCCGGATGAAAAATACTAAGAAAATGCTCACATACTAAGCCACATCGGAGGGAGCCTTTCAAGATAACAGATTGGGACAGCAAGACAATGCGCGTACACGGAGAAGAAGTTGCAAGAGTTTCATAGTCTTTTCACATTGGTAGCATAGTAAAATGTATATAAACCACAATGCTTTGTAGTAGAAAATAATCTACCCTATCCATCCAAGTTTCCCCTTTGCGTTCGCTTCATTTTCATTCTCTCTGTCTCTTGAGAAATTCCTCTCTGCGTCATTGCAGCCGTTGCCAAAGCCCAACTTGCGAAAAGACTTAGGCTACTCATCACCATTGCCATTGCCTGACAACTTCGCCCCCCAAACCCAGTTATCATCACATAACCGCCGTGCGCATTGAGTACTCCGTTTATCTATTTTGCGTTATCCGCACACGTTATCCTTGATCTGTCGCATTCTTTCGCATCCGTTGCATTCCGTTGCATCAGTCGCATTCTTTCGCATCCGTTGCATTCTTTCGCATCCATTGCATTCTTTCACATCTGTCACATTCTTTCACATCTGTCGCATTCTTTCACATCCGTTGCATTCTGTCGCATCAGTCGCATTCTTTTGCATCCATCGCATTCTTTGCATTCTTTTGCATTCTTCACATTATTCCACGTCAGTTCGAAATAGCCATTTGCGCAGTTGACTTCGGGAACTGGAATTGACAGGAAAACTTTACCTAGCTCACAAAAACCCCCTGTCTGCCTGTTGCTTTGATAGGTTGGAGCTTGTTAGCATTCCAGTTGTATCCACTTGTTTAAGTACTACTCCAGTAGCTTTGTTCGAGGCATCTGTCTGAAGGGTCTGGCATGCATAGAACAGGCATGGAGGAGAACTTATGCTTGAGTTTGTTACAGACGATGCCCTTGTTGTGGTTCGTTCTAAGCCAACAGCAACAAGCAGAGTCTCGGTCCACTCCCAGCCACTGGACAAAGGTCTAGACGCTAAGTCAAACGATGACAAAGGTCTTGAGAACGATGAGAGAGAAGAGCATTCAAGTCGATTGTTGTTGAGAGCAAAACTTGTCTAAGTTGGAACTAGAGTTACTCTACTGTACATGGGGTTTATATACGATTAGAGAACAAAGGAAACTATAAGAGGAATGAAACAATAACTACCTAAGAAAGGAAATGTGAAGGTAGCTACAAAAGGAGATAGTGTCCAAGCTGTACAATGTGCAGTTAAGGGAAAATGATAGATATAAAACAGTTTGCTGAGACAAGAGGTTGAAACGAAAGGGAAACTGTAACATTACCCCCTTCGTATGCAAGAAGTCACCAACTTCTACCATGCAGATGTCCATGCATGATCCTGCTGTGACTCGAGCCAGGTGACGACATTGCCTAAGTCCGCTGCTGCCATCTCAGCTCACCATTGGAGACTTCAAACTGCTAGCTGCAGTTGTTTTGCTTGTGCTAGTGCTGAATCCCTTTCTTCAAGAGTAAGGGAGTGAGGGTCGGTGGTGATGGTGAGCCCTGTGACAAAGTCCAAGGGTTTGGTGAACTGGTTGTAGAGGACGAGTATTTCAGCGAGGTGATTGCTGACATTTTGAAGCATTGCATTGCGAGGGCGGATGACAATGGGAGGCATAGTGATGGCGGCGGTAGGTTTGATAAGTTCTGCAGGGTGTTCGTGCAGCTCGGGGAGGTTGGTGAAATCGAAGTCGTCAATGGTGACAGTGGTCTCGACAAAGACCTCGAGGGGAAAGTCATGGGCAGCGGCGATGAAGGGCGACAAAAAAATTAACTGGTTCGATATAATAGTGGCCACATGCAGTGACCAACAAGGCGAAGGCAAGGGTGGCGAAGTAGGCGATGGTGGTGAAGGGAGACATTTCTTTTCGAGTGTATGAAGGTGGGGATCTGACATTGTCAAAGGCATCCCTTTTATCTTCAGTTGAACACCTTGTCATCCCAATTGACAGTTCAGAGTTCTCCATCCGTGGATTGATAAGTAAATGTGGATACTCTGATGCTGGGAATGTATTCGAGTTCCTCATCAGATTCTTCTGATTTGCTTAGCTCGTCCCTGGTAGTGGTGGATACTTCGTTCTCAAGGTCCGTTTCTGTTTCTGGAATAATGTCTTGTGGCGCAATACTCTCGGGTGAATTGGGTATAGTGGGTCCGCCTGTGCTGTCAAATGCGTCTAAGAACTCAAGGCTTTCAAGCGCTCTGTTGAGGCTAGAGATTGCATCTGGGAGTCAGAGGGGAGCAACCCATCTATAGATTTCCATTTCTTTGCTAGCATCTGCTAGCTGTTCCGCGAAATCGAATAACACAGGGTCTTCTCGGTGGAGAGCCGCTTTAGTATACACATCGTTGGTATGGTTTAAAGGTCTGTTAGGTGATGGGAGATAGGGTGACATTGTGTCTGGATAATATGGTAATTCTTCTGGGTCAAATGTAAGGTCCATATATTTTGGAAGGTAATGTAATCGGGCATTGAATGGAATTTCAACATGTCCTTGTGGGTGCGTCGCATGTCTGTTAGAGAGTCTGGGAGTTTTGTAAGCAATTAATCGGGTTGCTAGGGTTTGGATAAAGTTGACTAGTTGAGGCAGTTCTAAAGGGGTGATTGGAGGATGAGGAATGGGAAATGTGATGATCCGTCCTTTGAAGCTTTCATAAGGTTTTGGAGAGTATCGTCCTTGTGTGGAGCAGTATCTCTTTGTATAACGAATGTTTTGTTTGAGGGGTTTGGCGGTTGTGATATTGAGACATGGGGGTTTCATAACTGTCTTCTGAGCTTATATGCCTTTAACACGTCCGCAGCATTGCTTAGATTGCGCTCGGGTTCCCAGGAGTTGTCATTCAGGCCATATCCCTTCCATTTAACCAGATATTGATATCCTGCTCCGCGTTTTCAATGTGTGAGAATTGCTTCCACCTCAAACTCTTCTTGTCCGTTTACAAGATCAGGGGGTGGAGTAGTATAATTCGGTCCATGCATTTCAGTTTCTCTATATGGCATAAGAAGTGATGTGTGAAAGACTGGGTGAATGTGCCATTGCTTTGGTAGCTTGAGCTTATATGTTACTGGTCCTAGGACTTGTTTGACTATAAAGGGTCCTTCTCGTTTAGGCGCTAGTTTCCTAGACTGGTATGGGATGTTGAGATTTCTGTTTTCAAGCCATACTTTGTCTCCTTGTATGAATTTGACTGCCTTGTCCCCTGACTTGTCATGCAACCATCTGTCTTGCTAGTTCATGTGCAGCTAGTGCTTCTTCCCTAGCTTTTCGTAATAGCTGTAGGCACTCTTCAGCGGCAGGTGTTGTCATCTTCTGTACGGCAGTTGGTAGTGCAACAGGGTTCGTTCCATACATGAGTTGGAACGGGGAGGCTTTAACTGAATCATGGTGTCGATTATTGTGAGCAAATTCAGCAATTGGGAGTAATTGTTTCCATCTGTGGGGTTCATTTGTGCAGAATATTCGAAGGTATACTTCTAGTTCTTGATTAACATGTTCTGTTTCTCCATCGGTTTGTGGATGATAGGCTGTGCTCATTCTGTGATCGATTCCTAGTGTCTTTCTGATTTCCTGGAAGACCTTAGCCGAGAACTGTGGTCCTTGATCCGAGATGAGGATATCAGGTAGTCCAAAGTGTTTAAATATTTCGAAAATGTAAAGGTCAGCTGTTCCTAATGTGTCGATGGTTTTCTTGCAAGGAGTAAGAATTACCCCCTTCATAAGACCATGGTCCACCATGACCAGAATCGAATCATATCCGTCTGCAATAGGAAGATCTGTAATGAAGTCTAGTGTCACTTGCTGGAAAGGGCAAGTCGCTTTGGATCCAATAGGTAGAAGAGCCGGAGTGTTAGGATGAGTGTTTACTTTCATCTGCTGACAGGTGGTGCAACCTGTAATCCATTCTTTGATGTGTTTATACATTCCTGGCCACCAGTAATTGCATTGCAGAAGTTCAAGGGTTTTCATGCATCCTGGATGTCCTGAGGTAAGCGATTCATGAATCGTCTTGACAATCTGTGTCCTGAGTGTTCCATTATCTGGGATGTACGCTCTATCAATATATCAGATGATCCCATCGACAAATACCCAGTCCTGAAGTTTGGATTTAATCAGTGGAGCACATTGAGTCTCAATGACTTCAATGATTGTGCGTCCAAAGCTGTCAAGTGATGTAGCATCCCTAATATCCTGGGTGAGGTCTGTAGTGATGAGACGGATGAATTTATTGTTGGGTAACATTGTGACATCCTCTAGGGCATCATCGTCCTTCATATGATCAGGTCGGCAGGATAGAGCGTCTGCTTCAAACATTTTGGTGCCGGGTACATGTTCGATTTTCAAGTCAAATTCTGAGAGCATCATGGACCATCATGCTTGTTGAGGAGTTAATCGTTGGGGTGACAAATAGAATAACAGATTCTTATGATCGCAGTGAACCACTATGGGATGTGGCGATCCATGAAGTAAATGTCGCCATGCCTGCAGTCCTTTAATGATTGCTAGTAATTCTCGATCGTAAATCTGGTAATTCTGTTCTGTAAGTGTCAGGGCATGCAAAATAAAACCACATGGATGAAGCGTTCCAGTTGTATCCGCTTGTTTAAGCACTGCTCCAGTAGCTTTGTTCAAGGTGTCCGTCTGAAGAATGAATGGTCGGGTGGGGTCAGGCATGTGTAAAACGGGCATGGAGGAGAACTTGCTTTTAAGCTCCTCAAACGCTATCTGACAAGTGGTTGTCCAGTCAAAGAGTAAACCTTTCTTTGTTAGATCTGTCAACGGTTTCGCTATGGCGGCAAAGTTGCCAATAAACCTCTGATAGAAGTTTCTGAATCCAAGGAAGGATCTGCTTGTTTAACCGTTGTTGGTGTTGGCCAGTCACGAATTCCTGCAAGTTTAACAGGATCCATTTGAATGTGTCCAGGTGTAATGATCATGCCAAGAAATTTGACTTCTTGAACACAAAATTTGCATTTCTCAAGTTTCAAGAATAAGTCATTTTCCTGTAGGCAATTCAAAACACGTTCTGTACACTCCTGCATTTCTTCTTTTGTTTTTGCACAGATTAAGATGTCATCCATATAAATGATGAACCATCCTTCATTTATCATATCCTGGAAATATTCATTCATCATCATTTGGAACATTGACAGGGAGTTGCAAAGACCAAAGAACATGACTGTTGGTTCGTACAATCCTTGATTGGTTATGAATGCCGCTTTCCATTTGTCACCTTCTTTGATTTGGACGTTGTTGTATCCCCAGCACAGATCGAGTTTGGTAAAGTAATTTGCGCCTTCTAACTTTGTCATTAAATTGGAGACTAAGGGTAATGGATAGGCATTCTTAATTGTCCATTCATTCAGGTATTGATAATCTTGGCAAGGTCGAAGTGCACCACTTTCCTTCTTAGAGACGAAGAAAAATGGTGATGCTTGTGGTGATTTAGATGGTCGAATGTATCCTTTATCAAGTTGTTCCTTAATCCATTCATCAATGGTTGACTGTTCTTTTAGTGATAATGGGTAGATTTTGTTGACTTTTGGCGTAAATCCTGCTTTGAGTTTGATTGCATGATCCCATGGGCGAGAAGATGGAAAACGCTCTGATGCTTTCTTCTCAAAGGTGGCGTGCCAGGGCATGTATTCGGAAGGTAAAACTATGGGCGCTTTGTCTCTTTTTGCTTGATGTTCAAGTGCCTGTGATGCCGATGTTTTTACCCTGATCCAATATTCATCTTCTCCCCATTGTCAGTTGTCTAATGCCATGTGCCAAATAGGTTTGGTGTCTTCCGAATCATCGTCCATTTGGAGGGTTTTCTTTCGCCAATCGATTGTAGGATTATGCTGCTCTAACCATGGTATTCCAAAGATTATCGCTTGATCTCCTAGATTGGTGATCCACAACCAGTTGTTGTATGTCTTCCCTTCAATAGAGTAGGTGAGACAAGTGTGATGAGTGATTAATCTGTTCTGATTGATTGTCCCATCAGTGTTCTTGACTCTAATCGGTTGTTTTAAGGGTTCCTTAGGTAGATCTTTTGATATTTGTTCGTCAATGAAGTTGCCTTCTGCTCCACAATCAATGAGAGCAGATATTTCAGCGGGTTTATGGGTCGTTTGCACAGTAATGGAAATTTGTTTGTTATTATTTGAATTTACAATTACAGAGTCGAGTGCTAACTGTTCAATGGAACTGGAGGCGTCAACCGCTTTCTGGCATCCATCTCCTTCTTAAAAACCCTCAGATTCGAGTTCCTGGAGGGTTGTTTCGTGTTCTTCCTCTGGAAGATCTTTCAACAGCGCCCTGATGCGTTGGGCGGCTGATTCATTCGAGGTCGTTTCCTCTATTGCCCTGATTGTATGATTCTGTGGGGAGGAGGACTTGTAGGATGACGTTTGGGCATTCCCCTTGTTTGGGCAGTCCCTGGATATGTGTCCCTGTGTTCCACATCTGAAACATTTGCCGGTTTTTCAGTATTCCTCCTTTTGGGCATCTGAAAGACGTCCTGTGCTCACAGCATTAATCCCCTTTGATCCAGATGCGGAGGGCTTTGTGTTTCGGTTAAATTTGAAACATCCCTTTGTGTCTCCTGATCCAGATGATCGGTTCATCAATTTCATGGTCTCCCAAGCATTGTGCAGGCATTCTGCAGCGTTGTAAGCTGTTTCCATGCTGATGACTGCAGGGTTTTCAATGATCTTTGCTGCTACAGATGCAGGGAGTCCTTTACAAAAGTAAATGCATTGCGCCATGAATCCTGTAATTCCGGTGGAGTGTATGAGTGATCGGAATTTCTGAATGTAGGCAGGGATGTCGATGTCTCCACCCACCTTGACTTTATCTAGATCATTCAGGGTCCTGGCTGTGCTATCAGATTCTCCCCAGTCGCTCAAGAATCGTCGTCTGAAGCTGGGGTAGTTATCCCAGGAAAGCATATATGCGCTTTCTGCTGTTTTTCCTTTGGTTGCCTCTGCTGCTTCTAATTCTCCTCGAAGATTGGCTTTCCAATCATCTAGTTCTTCCCCTAGGTGAAGGAGAACATATTTGATTCGCTTTTTTGATGTTTCAAAGCGTCCTTCATCAAGATCAAATACATCATCAAATGTGTTGATGAAATGTTTCACCTTAGAGCACTGTCCTTTGAATTCCTTAATGGAGATTCCCTTTATCCCCTTTTGAGGATGTTTCCTTTTCGTCTGACATGTCCTTCTTTGGTTTCGGTTCAGGTGTTTCAGGTTTCAGGTCCTGTGTTCTGGGGTTCATGTTTCGATTCTGTGCCTTGTTTTGAGCTTTCTCCTTGTTTCGATTTGTCCCCAAAGGCTAGATCTATCTCGATCTGTTGTTGTTCTTTGTATTTGTTCCACTTGGCTAGTGTCTCTTCATCTAGTGCAAGGAAGGTGAAATCTCCGAGTTCTTTGTTGACTCAAAACTCATGCCACCAGGTGAGTTCAGGTTTGGTGTTTGGGGCTAGGAATAACTGATTGTTTTCCTCGTTTGTTTCGTTGTACCAGTGAATCCAAATTTCTCCTGGTAATTCTCTGTTAGGGTCTCCTTCCTGGTATTCTCCTTCAAAGAGTTCCTCTGAGACCGGTAGGTTCTTTCTCTTTGTTCCTGAAACATAGCACCAGACCTTGTGTGTTGTAGAAAAGTAGACTTCTCTCCGATTAAGGTAGTACTTCTGTTTGTAACGAACAGAGTCGTTCAGGGGTCTGATCTGGGAGTTCCTAGTATCAATGGTGTCTGGCTAGTGATGATGCACTGAGTGGTTCCTGAGTTCCAACTTGTGTTACGGACAATGCCCTTGTCATGGTTTGTTCTAAGTCAACAGCAACAAGCAGAGTCTCGGTCCGCTCCCAGCCACTGGACAAAGGTCTAGACGCTAAGTCAAACGATGACAAAGGTCTTGAGAATGATGAGAGAGAAGAGCATTCAAGTCGATCGTTGTTGAGAGCAAAACTCGTCTAAGTTGGAACTAGAGTTACTCTACTGTACATGGGGTTTATATACGATTAGAGAACAAAGGAAACTATAAGAGGAATGAAACGATAACTACCTAAGAAAGGAAATGTGAAGGTAGCTACAAAAGGAGATAGCGTCCAAGCTGTATGATGTGCAGTTAAGGGAAAATGATAGATATAAAACAGTTCGCTGAGACAAGAGGTTGAAACGAAAGGGAAACTGTAACAGAGTTCTTCAAACGCTGTTTGACAAGTAATTGTCCAATTGAAGAGTAAACCCTTTTTTGTCAGGTCTGTTAGTGGTTTCACTATGGCAACAAAGTTGCCAATAAATCTCCAATAGAAGTTTCCAAATCCAAGGAAGGACCTGACTTGTTTAACCGTTGTTGGTGTTGGCCAATTGCGAATTCCTGCCAGTTTAACAGGATCCATTTGGATGTGTCCAGGTGTAATGACCATGCCAAGAAATTCGACTTCTTGAACACAGAATTTGCATTTCTCAAGTTTCAAGAATAAATCGTTTTCTTGTAGGCAATTTAGAATGCATTCTGTACACTCCTGCATTTCTTCTTTTGTTTTTGCACAGATTAAGATGTCATCCATATAAATGATGAGCCACCCTTCATTTATCATATCCTGGAAATATTCATTCATCATCATTGGAATGTCAATGGAGAGTTGCAAAGACCAAAGAACATGACTGTCGGTTCATATAATCCTCAATTGGTTATGAATGCTGCTTTCCATTTGTCTCCTTCCTTGATTCTGACATTGTTGTATCCCCAGTGCAAATCAAGTTTAGTAAAGTAATTTGCACCTTCTAATTTTGTCATTAAATCAGAGACCAAGGGTAATGGGTAGGCATTCTTGATTGTCCACTTGTTCAGGTATCAGTAATCCTGGCAAGGTCGAAGTGTTCTGCTTTCTTTTTTAGAGATGAAGAAAAATGGTGATGCCTGCGGTGATTTTGACAGTTGAATATATCCTTTATCAAGTTGTTCCTTGATCCATTCATCAAGGGTTGACTGTTCTTTCAGCGATAACAGGTAGATTTTGTTGACTTTTGGCATAAATCCTGTTTTTAGTTCAATTGCATGATCCCATGGGCAAGAAGATGGGAAGCGCTCTGACGCCTTCTTCTCAAAGGTGGCCTGCCAGGGTGTGTATTCTGAAGGTAAAGCAGTGGGCGCTTCATCTCGTTTTGCTTGGTGTTCAAGCGCCTGTGATGCTGATGTTTTTACCCTGATCCAGTATTTGTCTTCTCCCCATTGTCGTGTATCTAATGCCATGCGCCAAATAGGTTTGGTATTTTCTAAATCATTGTCCATTTGGAGGGTTTTCTTTCACCAATCAATAGTTGGATTATGTTGTTCTAACCAAGGTATCCCAAAGATTATCGCCTGATCTCCTAGATTGGTGATCCATAACCAGTTGTTGTATGTTTTTCCTTCGATAGAGTAGGTTAGGTAAGTGCGATGAGTGATTAATCCGTTCTGATTGATTGTTCCATCAGCGTTCTTGACTCTAATCAGGTGTTTTAAGAGTTCTTTTGGTAGATCCTTCAATATTCGTTCATCAATGAAGTTTCCTTCTGCTCCACAATCAATGAGAGCAGATATTTCAGCGGGTCTATGGGTTGTTTGCACAGTAATGGAAATTTGTTTGTTATTATTGGAATTTACAATTACAGAGTCAAGTGCTAACTGTTCAATGGTACTGGAGGCGTCAACCACTTTCTGGCGTCTCCTTCTTAAAAACCCTCAGATTCGAGTTCCTGGAGGGTAGTTTTGTGTTCCTCTTCTGGGAGTTCTTTCAGCAGTGCCCTAATTTGTTGAGCAGCTGATTCATCTGAGGTCGTTTCCTCTATTGCTCTGATTGTGTGATTCTGTGGGGAGGAGGACTTGTAGGATGACATTTGGGTATTCCCCTTGTTTGGGCAGTCCCTGGATATGTGTCCCTGTGTTCCACATCTGAAACATTTGCTGGTCTTTTGGTATTCCTCCTTTTGGGCATCTGAAAGACATCCTGTGCCCACAGCATTAATTCCCCTTGATCTGGGTGCAGAGGGTTTCTGGTTTCGGTTAAATTTGAAATGCCCTTTAGTGTCTCCTGATCCAGAAGATCAGTTCATCAATTTCATGGTTTCCCAAGCATTGCATAGTCGTTCTGCAGCGTTATAAGCCGTTTCCATACTGACAACTGTGGGGTTTTCAATGATCTTTGCTGCTACTGATGTAGGGAGTCCTTTACAGAAGTAAATACGCTGCGCCATGAACCCTGTAATTCTGGTGGAGTGTATGAGCGATCGGAATTTCTGAATGTAGGCAGGGATGTCGATGTCTCTGCCCACTTTGACTTTATCTAGATCATTCAGGGTCCTGGCTGCACTGTCGGATTCTCCCCAGTCACTCAAGAATTGTTGTCTGAAGCTGGTATAGTTATCCCAAGAAAGTGCATATGTGCTTTCTGCTGATTTTCCTTTGGTTGCTTCTGCTACCTCCAATTCTCCTTGAAGATTGGCTTTCCAATTGTCTAGTTCTTCCCCCCAGGTGAAGGAGAACATATTTGATTTGTTTTTTCAATGTTTCAAAACGCCCTTCATCAAGATCAAAGATGTCATCAAATGTATTGATGAAGTGTTTCGCCTTAGAGCACTGTCCTTTGAATTCCTTAATGGAGATTCCCTTTATTCCTTTCGAGGATGTTTCCTTGTTGTCTGACATGTCCTTCTTTGGTTTCTGTTTCAGTTCTGGTGTTTCAGGTTTTGGGTCCTGTGTTCTGGGTTCGTGTTTTGATTCTGTGCCTTGTTTCGAGCTTTCTCCTTGTTTCAATTTATCCCCAAAGGCTAGATCTATCTCAATCTGTTGTTGTTCTCTATATTTGTTCCACTGGGGTTACTGTCTGCTTGTCGAGTGCAAGGAAAGCGAAGTCTCCAAGTTTTTTATCAACTCAGAACTTGTGCCACCAAGTGAGTTTGGGTTTGGTGTTTGGGGTTAGAAATAACTGATTGTTTTCCTTGTTTGTTTCATTGTACCAGTGAATCCAAATGTCTCCTGGTAATTCATTGTTATGGTCTCCTTCCTGGTATTCTCCTTCAAAGAGTTCCTCTGAGACTGGTAGGTTCTTTCTCTTTGTTCCTGAAACATAGCACCAGACCTTGTGTGTTGTAGAAAAGTAGACTTCTCTTCGATTAAGGTAGTACTTCTGTTTGTAATGAACAGAGTCGTTCGGGGGTCTGATCTGGGAGTTCCTGGTATCAATGGTGTCTGGCTAGTGACGATGCACTGAGCGGTTCCTGAGTTCCAACTTATGTTACAGACGATGCCCTCATTGTGGTTTGTTCTAAATCAACAGTGACAAGCAGAGTCTCGGTCCACTCCCAGCCACTGGACAAAGAGTTCAGACACTAAGTCAAACAATGACAAAGGTCTTAGAGAGTGATGATGAAAGAGAGTGTTGAGGTCAAGCAATGTTGAGAGCAAAACTTGTCTAAGTTGGAACTGAGGTTACTCTACAGTACAGAGGTTTATATACGTCAGAGAACAATGAGAATCGCAAAAGGAAACAAGGCTGTAGCTACCTGAGAAAGGAAATGTGAAAGTAACTACGAAAGGAGATAACATCCAGGCTGTACAGTGCACAGTCAATTGAATGATAACAATGGATGTGAAACAGTCCACTGAGACAGAAAGATGAAATGAAGGGAAACTGTAACACTATGCAATTTCATTGAGTATTTGCTTGTCAACAAGTGTGTTAGTCCAAGCTTACTTGAAGGAAAGATCGAATGATTGGTTGAGGCTATTAATCCAAGGTGACATTGACTATACATCTGAAATTCAGAGATGCTCCACTGTGATTGAATGTGCCCACCAAGGCTGTGAGACAAGGTGGTTTCATCTTAATTGTGTTAGGACTAATCCCACACAACCACAGGTCTCACAGAGAGAGAGGGAGAAAGAGTGTATTCGACACAGTAGACCAGTAAGCTGGGTAAGAGCAAACTATCTAGAGTCTTAGGACTCCTACCTACAGATACGCCCTCCTTATATACCTTTGGTCCTGGTCTGTGCGCACAGACTACATTGCCTCCAAGGCTGTGTACGCGCAGCAACGTTCCAGACCCCCTCCATAGCCGGACTCGCCCGGACCCCTATGCCTAGACCTTCGTACAGCCACCCATGGCTTACCTAACCAGTCCTTCCATAACAGATTCCCCCCAAGCCCCTATGCGTATTGGTATCGCGTCCAGCGTCCGTAGGCCTCCAGATAAAATATAGAAAAATAGAGAAAAATAAGAGAAAGTTGTCCAGTATCGTAACATGACCCCCCCCTTAAGGCTTCACGTCCCGGGAAGCCATGTGTGTCGTAAAAATTATTTTTGAGTTCCTAACAAACTCATGCCGCATGTCTTCTTTGGCATATATGTCGCGCCGGTCACCTTTCCAACGCTGCCAGTTTCGTTTGAGCTTTTCTAAGTATTCGCGCTCAAACTTGCCATCCTCCCACCCATACAGCCGTTTTGCTATAGGGATCGCCATGTGGTTCTGCCACTTTCAGAAACTAGCGCTAATGTCGCGCACGTTGACCATTTGCCAGGGAGCGCTAGGGTTCGCTTTGTGGAATTTCTGAACTTCCTTTTTTGCGTTGCCTAAGTTTTCCGCCGGTTCCCAAGTTGATTCCTCGACTGGATAATTTTTCCATTTGACAAGGTATTCTAAGTGTCCACCGCCGCGCCCACTGACACGGCTGTCCATTACTTCCTCTACTTCGTATTCGTCATCAGTTGATTCTTCCACCATTTGCGCTTCTTTGCACGCAGCCGCTTTTTCCTTCTGACCAGGGAAAACCGGTTCTTTATATGGTTTCAGGTGGGTTTCGTTGAATACATTGTAGATTTTCCAGGACGCTGGAATCTTCAACTGGTACGCCGACTGTCCAATTTTCTTAACCACCTCCAGAGGTCCCACGAACTTGCCATCCAGTTTCTTTGTGACACGCAGCGTAGGGAGATTGGCGGTGCTCAAATAGACCTTATCACCAGGTTGGTATTGGCGCGCGGGAGCCTTAGACTCATCGTACTTGCGCTTCATTGTTTCCGCAGCTTTTTCCAGTGCCGCGGTAGCATTGGCGTGAATTCTTTTGACTTGTTTTGCTAAGTCTTCAACCGCGACCACTTTAGGAACATATGTTGGATTTAGCCCCTTGTATGGGTGTCGTCTGTAGTTCATAAAGAAGGGTGAGTACCCTGTAGCTGAATGCACCCCGATCGTTATGGCAAAATTGCGCCACCGCTAGCCAGTCACTCCAAATAACCAGAATCATATCATTTCCTTTTGACTCCGGGAGTGGTCCGATTAAATCCATGGAAATGATATCCCAAGGTGCCTCTGGTACTTCATTAGGATGTAGCGGGGCTGCTCAAGCCTGTCTATCTGGTTTGACTTTCTGACAAGTTTCGCATCCAGTAATGTAATTCTGGATGTCCTTTCGCATCTGGGGCCACCAAAAGTCCCTCATTACTAACTCAACCGTTTTGTCTATTCCTGGATGTCCCCAGGAGTGATAAATCGCCAGCAAAGATTCACGGGTGTGTATATTTGCAGGTACATATACCCTGCCTTTCCATTCCACCAGCCCATTAACGACCTTAAAGTCTTCATTGGTTTCCTCGAGACCTTTCCGCACCTGCGTTTCCCACTGCCGATTAGGAATCTTCCGGATGTCTTTGATGATATCTTCGATGGCCCTATCGTCATCATAGACCCTTACAAATAAATCGTCCTTAAGTAGGATGACTCCTTCATTATCTGGACCTCCTGGATGATGGTCTGTTTGTCGTGACAAAATGTCTGCCTTGGAATTGGATTTTTTCCCAACCAGTGTTTGATAATAAAATTGTATTCCTGCAGGTCCGTGACCCATCGCGCCTGTCATCGATTGAGGTTCTGTGGTTTTTGGAAGTATGTCAAGTTCTGGTGATCTGTTAATACTTCAACAATTTCCTTGGCGCTTTTAAGGTAGTGTGACCACTTGTAAAAGGCGTGCATGACCGCTAGCATTTCTTTGTCATAGATTTCATAGTTTCGCTCGGCGTCATTTAAGGCTTTTGAAATAAAAGCGACTGGCATCCAGGAATCGTCCTTGCCTTGTTGTGACAAAATTCCGCCAATTGCAAAATCCGATGCATCGACTTCAATACGGAATTGACCCTCATCGTCAGGGATTTTGAGTACAACCTCCCTCACCACAAGGTCTTTCAGGCCCTGAAAGGCTGTGTCTTGCAGTTCAGTCCAGAGCCACTCATCTTTTCCAGTTAATTTGGTGAGCGGCTTTGCTGTTAATGCAAATCCCTCTACAAAGCGGCGGTAAAAATTCACAAAGCCCAGGAACTGCTGTAACTCCCCGTTTACATGTTGGTGTCGGCCACTCTGCAATAGCCTTAACCTTGCCCGTCTCCATTCAAATAGAATCTTTGCTGATAACAAGGCCCAAAAAATCGATTTCAGGGCGGTCGAACCAACACTTTTCTGGTTTTAAGGATAACTTGTGGTTCTCCAGCTTTGCCAGGATTCGATTAACATGTTTCGTATGTTCTTCCTGTGTTGACGAAAACACCAAGATGTCGTCCATGTAAATAACCACCCATCCCTCGGCAACCTCTTGATGGAAGATGTCGTTCATCATGGTTTGAAAGGTTGCCGGCGAGTTGGTTAAACCAAAGAACATAACCAATGGTTCAAAAAGACCCCTATTAGTCCTGAACGCTGCCTTCCACTCATTGCCTTGTTTGATTCAGACATTATTGTACCCCCAACAGATATCCATTTTAGAGAATATCTTTGCTTTGGATAACTTATCCACCAATTCCCCTATTAGTGGTAATGGATATCGATTCTTTATTGTCATTTCATTCAACCGTCAGTAGTCCTGTACGGGTCGCAATTTTCCATCCTTTTTCTTTACAAAGAAGAAAGGAGATGCCATAGGCGATTTACTTGGTTGAATTCGTCCTGACTCCAGGTTTTCTTGTAAAAATTCATCCAACTGCGCCTGTTTGTCTCGGTTAAGTGGATAAATTTTACAATCCACTGGTTTTGATCCAGGCACTAGTTCTATCGCGTGATCCCATGGTCGACGGGGTGGTAGTTCATCAAAGGTCTCCTTTTCAAAGACCTTCCGGTGTTCCAAGTAGTGCTTTGGCACTACTTCCTCTAATGTACGCTTTTGAGCAGCTTCAGATTCCTTGGCCACTATATTGGTTGCTACCAAGCGTAATCATAGCTCCAGTTCTCCAATGTCAATGGCCAATAACCGTTCGCCTTCCTGAAGCTGTTCCATTGGGTCTGATTCGTCCTCAGGTTCCTCTACCTGCGATGCCGTCCAGCACGTTCCTGGACACCGCGTGAATCAAACCTCCTTACATTTCCAGTCAATGGCCGGATTATGGTGTTTCAACCAATCGTGACCTAAGAACAGATCTGTTTTGCCCAACCGCACCACGCTGCATTCAATTATTTCTTCATGATCCCCAATTTGCAGCTTGAATTGTGTCATGTATTCAATGCTTCCCATTGCATTTCGGGACCCATCCGCATTGTAGACTGGTAGTGGCTTTATCAGCCGCCATTTGTTTAATTTGTGCCGATCCACAAATTCTTCATTAATGCAAGAACCTGTACATCTGGAATCAACTAGTGCTAACACGTTGACGGTTTCTCCTGTGTCCATTGTTGTAATTACACAGTGTAAGTCCACCTCTTGTTTGCCTGTTGCATGAACCAACTGTTGTCATAGTTGAGTCAAGTTCCATATTGCCTCTTGTTCCGATAATTTATTAAGGTCGTCTACCAACTTGGTATTGACCTCATTGATCCGTTTCGTCAGTACCCATTCTTTCAAGCAACGAACTGCAGTTTCGTTATCTTCCTGCCAAATTCACCTTAATACCCATTCCGGGGTCCAAGGGTTCAACCGATTGGTTTTTATGCTCACACTTAGGTTTCGTATCTGATGAATGAGGGGAGAACATTCATATAATAACTCTGGTACTTTTACACAAGAATCATTGTTCGGTACCAAAACCCTATTAGCCAGCAGCGCAGAGCGCGTGCCTACTGGCTGTCACCAAAACCCTTCTCCTTTCCCCATTCCTTCCATTGCTCTTCTGTGAGCTCTTCGATTTTTATTTCCCTTACACGGCCTTTTCCTTTCTCGGCCCATGTATGTTTCTTTGGTTCTTTGCACTCCCTTGCAAAGTGTCCTTTCTTTCCGCAGTTGAAACATGCACCTGGTGCATGCTTGACCTTGTCTACATCCATTGCATTGGAATCGTGGGTGGATGTTGATGCCTGAGCCAGTTTGTACGTTCGCGCCACTGGTTGAGGTTTTTGATAATCCTCCTTGAACGGTGTCTTTTTCTGTCGATCACCATAGGTGTCCCTGGCTCTTCGGTATGCGCGTGCCAACTCTGTGACCCTTTCCATTATCCGTTCCAAGGTATCCCCTTCGTCGAGATCTCCAACTCGGATCAATTCAAACCCTAGGTTTGGATTTAGTCCTTTTTGGAAATGATCCTTGGCGGCGCTGGCGTTCCATCCCGTCAGTGGTAGCAAAGCCTTGAATTCGATGATGTAGTCCTCGACTGCTCGACTTCCTTGTTGCAGCTTCTGGATCTGTTCGACCGCATGTTCCCGTGTTTCTTTTGACATAAAGAAATCATGCATTTGTCGTTTCAGATCTGCCCATCCCAAAAAGGGGGGGTTTCAGGGTTTGTGGATTACGTTGATAATGCGCAGCTACTCCAATGGTGGCAGGAACAAAATGCCCTTCCCTTCTCTGTTGGTAGGATAAATTAGCCAGCCATCTTTCTTCAGCCACCTTTTGATTAAAGTCGGTGTTGCTATCGATTTGTTCCTTGAGTTTAACCGCAGCCCATGTCCCCCTGCTCTGTCACCCTTTCCTTTTCGGATTCGTCCGAGTGTAATATAAATGCGCCTGCCATAATCATTTTCGTGTGCCAGCTTGAAATACACATCCATAGCTCTGCACCAGGCATCTACTTGCGCAGCGTCACCTTCAAAGTGATCTGGTAACTCCAGTTTCACCTGTGATTTGCTAGGTGGGGGTGGTCGGGTGTTTTGATATTCAGTTACCACTTGTTGCACTAAGTTTCCCATGTGGGCCGCCATTTGGGTAGTCCCCTCAGTCCATTCCTGAATTGCTTCGTCTCGCTCAGCTACTTGTTGGGGAGTTGCTCCTCCTGCCACGGTTAATGGTTCTGGTCTTGGATTGGCATTCGGTCCGAAATAATAATTGTATTGATTGATGGCCGCGTGCAAGTACGCAGTCATTGTGTTTGTCCAACCAAATCCTATTTCAACATGCCCGAGATCTCCGTTAACGATTGCTTGGATCATCGGCCACCCATTGGTCCCGTTGACACTTGTTCGCACATGAAATCCGACCCATTTATTTTGACGAACCACTTGGAATTTTACCAGTTGCTCGGATCGATAAGCCGGGTCGATTTGGTTTACCCAATGTGCTGTAGGGGGAATGCAGGCCATTCAAACTGATTCCATAATTCCTCTTTGAATAAGACTAGGTAACAATATCCGGGTATCGCGGGTGTCATGCGATCGAAGATTTTGACCACCGTTTGCACTTGTTGTTGGAAACGCCTATTTGGATGATTTCCCGGAAGATTAAATCGAATTCAACGGATCTCCCGACTCAGGAACCGCGTCAGGTTGTCGTTCCTTGATGCACCCACGGTGTATTGTCCAAAGCCGTTGCCTTGCAACCGATACATTTCTTCCCAACCGTGCATTCCATGGTCCTGAGTGGATACATGTATTCGTTCAAGCTCCGGCATCATTGTTGTTTCAATGATAGCTGTGCTCTCTCTATATGCCGGTTGCCAGGACAGAATTTTATCGACTGTGGGGAACGCAGGCCAATTGAAGGCATCCCAATACCTGTGCTTAATCAGGATCAGGTAACAGTAACCTGGGATCCGATTATGCAAAAGTGCAGTTCGGGGTCTCTTGAAATATCGGTCTGCGCCTGCATCCCATTCAATTGCACCTATGTGTTTGCGATCATTGCCAGATTGTACTAACAACGCAATCATATCCCAACCCTTAGGCCCCTTTTGGCACACGCTCAATATGGTAACAGTCGTTGTATCCATATGTGCATCGGATGTTCACACGTTCGTGGGTGTTACAAATATTGTAGTCCCACGAGTTGATTTCCTGGATTTGTGGGAATGCTGGCCACTCGTACATGTCCCAAAACTGATTCTTTATTAATATCAAGTAGCAATATCCGGGTACGTCCGGATGCAATGTGTGCTTAGTATGCGCAGGACGAGGATACGGGTAGGGAATGGCTATTTCCTTTTCAACTTCCCGCTTCCAGTTGTTGATCGTCCTTTGCTTTTCCTCATTGAACCCCTGCTTGGGTTCAGGATCTGCGGATTCCCAATCCGCTGCACAAGGGATGGTACCGTTGTACCAATTGGCATCTGCCCCTGCGGTTCTGGTTAGCGACTTGCTAGGTCCAGAATGGACAGTTACCACTTGGGTGTATGACATGGGCACTGCCATTGAGCGCACTGTTGATGGTTGTCCTGCGACCCAGGATGAAATGGTGGAGGCTCGTGCCTTCCCTTTTTTAGATTCCTTTTGTCCGCCAAATCGGGCGAACTTGTTGTACTTACTACGTCCCTCCATGAGTTTCATGTCCTTCCATGTATAGGACTCGTCTTCATGTGGGCGTAGTGCGGCTCATTCAATGACATGAAACATGTCATTCTTGTGATGGTCCTGGAGACCGAATTTGATGGTTTCATCCCGCATCTCTGGTTCCCAGGATAGGATCTGCGTTACGGTTGGCCACACCGGCCAGTCGAACGTGTGGTAAAATTCTTTCTTGAACAGGTACATGTAACAGTACCCCGCTCCTTCGCCATGGTTTTTCCTCATGGATATCTGTGACGGGCGCACTTGGTAATTTTGGATGAACCAGGGTGTTAACCCAGTCCTCCGTGTATGCGAGATCTTCCCCAATGAGTTTGAGGAAGTCGGCGAGTCCCAGCAGGGGTGATGTGCCAGGGTCGTTCTTCATGACGAGCGGGGATACCAGGTATGGCGTATTGTATCGTGTCAGCATGTCCTTCCGCTTTAGGCGTGCCTTCATGTACGGATCGGGTCGTTTCCCGTCCAATCGTTCCTGGTTGGCAATCTCCGCAGTCGCCCTGTTGTAGCTACGGGTTTTGATGTTCCCGTTCTCGGTGTGCATGAGCCGATTTCTTTCTTTGGCTGACAAGACCAAACCATTGTGTCATAGTGTGATGATATTCCAGCCCATCAACAAGAGCTGGATGTTCGATGGCGTGTCGAACAAGCGTTGTCAGATCTCTGATTCAGGATCCATATCGTGTAGCAGCCCCTCCAGGGTCTGCCTGTCCTTCTCCATCTGGGCGAGCTCCTTCTCAACCCGTTTCTGATACCGGATTTCTTCCCGGCGCTGCTTGAGAAGTTCTTCCCAAGCGTCCTCCTGAATTTGGAGAGACTCCTGTTCCAGCTGCCACAGCTGAAACACGCGTTGTCGTTGTTGGAGACGACGCTCCCTGTGCTGCACCTTGCACCATGTATAGTACACCCGTACGTGAGCGTCATGCTGCCTGTTGTCGACAAGAACTGTGGTCAACCGAGGGATTTCTTCTGCGCACTCCTGCGCCCATTCGATTCCAAATCGTTTGCCCGCCTGCACGAGAGTGAGGGCGGCATGGGGGGATGATGTAGTTGAATAATGAAGCCATATTTGCTTCTCTGTTGTCGCCTTAGACCTTTTAAGTAAAAAGGCTGTTGACTCTTCTTCAATACTCACACGTCCTAATGCGAATATTCTATGATGCGGTCAATAACGCACCCGCACTCAATTCTTCGATTTAGTTCCACCAAATGACCCAAAAGCGTGGTGCCTGGGGCTTCACTCGAGTGTCCTCGTGCTCAGATCGTTAGATCTGATACGTAATTGGTATCTCGAGACTGTTCTCCTTGCTACACAGCACGCTAGTGGACTGCTTTCGCTCGTTCCTGAGCTTTTCCGAGATAAACGGTGTATTCCGTTGACCAGTGCCTGCCCGCACTTTCAATCACACGGAGATACTCTCGTCCAAATATCTTTTATTGACAGCAATCTTTCGGTAGTAGTCACTGATGATGATCAGTGAGTCTATCTGTTGTTGATGTCGTAGGTGATCCTCGAGAGTGGCTCAGTAGTCATGTGGTGTAACGTGTACCGAGGTCCGTCGTGCAGGCTTGAGGGAACTTGTCGAGGATGCGCACAACAGCGAGCAAGAGATGCCCCGAGGTGGTTGTCAACGACGGCGAGAGGTGTGGTAGAAAGACTCTAGATTATGTTAGGACTAATCCCACACAACCACAGGTCTCACAGAGAGAGAGGGAGAAAGAGTGTATTCAACACAGTAGACCAGTAAGCTGGGTAAGAGCAAACTATCTAGAGTCTTAGGACTCCTACCTATGGATACGCCCTCCTTATATACCTTTGGTCCTGGTCTGTGCGCACAGACTACACTGCCTCCAAGGCTGTGTACGTGCAGCAATGTTCCAGACCCCTCCATAGCCAGACTCGCCCGGACCCCTATGCCTAGATTTTCGTACAGCCACCCATGGCTTACCTAACCAGTCCTTCCATAACGGATTCCCCCCCAAGCCCCTATGCGTATTGGTATCGCGTCCAGCGTCTGTAGGCCTCCAGATAAAATATAGAAAAATAGAGAAAAATAAGAGAAAGTTGTCCAGTATCATAACAAATTGTTTTGATCTTGAGTATGTGCCCAGAAATTGGCATTGCAATACTCATAAATTATCCAAACATATTAGAAGATAACATATATTACTCTCATTTGTATCTTACTGGCCATAGTTGGTGTCTACATCAAACAATGTTTTATGAGATTTCTATTTATAGTATGTTTGGAGGGGGGGAGTGTAAAGGTTGTAGGGTTTTCTTTACTTAATCCCGTGATGTGTCTTACACTGGACCAAATTTATTGGCAATGTAACGCAATGTACAGGTTTTGGTAAAGAATTAACTGATTACCTAATTATTTTTGAAGCATGACATAAGGTCGCACGTACAAGCAACAAACAGATATATACATTTTGCAAAGATGCACATATGATTATGTGCATCGAGATAGTAAACTTCAGCGCTCTTTTCTCTCATTGTTCTCCAAGACCTTCATCATTGTTTGACTTAGCGTCTAGACCTTTGTCCAGTGGCTGGGAGCAGACCAAGACTCTGCTTGTCACTGTCGACTTAGAACGAACCATGATGAGGGCATTGTCCGTAACACAAGTTGGAACTCAGGAACCACTCAGTGCATCATCACTAGCCAGACACCATTGATACAAGGAACTCCCAGATCAGACCCCCAAACAACTCTGTTTGTTACAAACAGAAGTACTACCTTAATCAAAGAGAAGTCTACTTTTCTATGACACACAAGGTCTGGTGCTACGTTTCAGGAACAAAAAGAAAGAACCTACTGGTCTCAGAGGAACTCTTCGAAGGAGAATACCAGGAAGGAGACCATAACATCAAATTACCAGGAGATATTTGGATTCACTGGTACAACAAAACAAATGAGGAAAACAATCAGTTATTCCTAACCCCAAACACCAAACCCGAACTCACTTGGTGGCACAAGTTTCGAGTTGATAAGAAACTTGGAGACTTCGCTTTCCTTGCACTTGACAAGCAGACAATAATCGAGTGGAACAAATATAGAGAACAACAACAGATTGAGATAGATCTAGCCTTTGGGGATAAATCAAAACAAGGAGAAAGCTCAAAACAAGGCACAGAATTGAAACACAAACCCGGAACACAGGACCTGAAACCCGAAACACCCGAACCACAACCAAAGAAGGATATGTCAGACAACAAGGAAACATCCTCAAAAGGAATAAAGGGAATCTCCATTAAGGAATTCAAAGGACAGCACTCTAAGGCAAAACATTTCATCAACACATTTGATGACGTATTTGATCTAGATGAAGGGCACTTTGAAACATCGAAAAAACAAATCAAATATGTTCTCCTTCACCTAGGGGAAGAACTAGACGATTGGAAAGCCAATCTTTGAGGAGAATTAGAAGCAGCAGAGGCGACCAAAGGAAAATCAGTGGAAAGTGCATATACACTTTCTTGGGATAACTACCCCAGCTTCAGGCAACAATTCTTGAGTGACTGGGGAGAATCTGACAGCGCATCCAGGACCCTGAATGATCTAGATAAAGTCAAAGTGGGCAGAGATATTGACATCCCTGCCTACATTCAGAAATTCCAATCACTCATACACTCCACCAGAATTACAGGATTCATGGCACAGCACATTTACTTCTGCAAAGGACTTCCTGCATTTGTAGCAGCAAAGGACTTCCTGCATTTGTAGCAGCAAAGATCATCAAAAACCCTGCAGTTGTCAGCATGGAAACAGCTTACAACGCTGCAGAATGCCTGCATAATGCTTGGGAGACCATGAAATTAATGAACCAATCGTCTGGATCAGGAGACACAAAGGGACGTTTCAAATTTAATCGAAACACAAAACCCTCCACATCTGGATCAAAGGGGATCAATGCTGTGAGCACAGGACATCTTTCAGATGCCCAAAAGGAGGAATACCAAAAGACCGGCAAGTGTTTCAGATGTGGAACACAGGGACACATATCCAGGGACTGCCCAAACAAGGGGAATGCCCAGACATTGTCCTACAAGTCCTCCTCCCCACAGAATCGCACAATCAGAGCAGTAGAGGAAACAACCTCAGATGAATCAGCTGCCCAACACATTAGGGCGCTGCTCAAAGAACTTCCAGATGAAGAGCGCGAAAATACCCTCCAGGAACTCGAATCCGAGGGTTTTTAAGAAGGAGACGCCAGAAAGCGGTTGACGCCTCCATCCAGTACCTTTGAACAGTTAGCACTCGACTCTGTAATTGTAAATTCCAATAATAACAAACAGATTTCCATTACTGTGCAAACAACCCATAAACCTGCCGAAATATCTGCTCTCATCAATTGTGGAGCAGAAGGAAACTTCATTGATGAACAAATATCAAAAGATCTACCAAAAGAACTCTTAAAACAACCCATTAGAGTCAAAAACACTGACAGAACAATCAATCAGAACGGATTAATCACTCATTGCACTTGTCTTACCTACTCTATCAAAGGAAAGATGTACAACAACTGGTTATGGGTTACCAATTTAGGAGATCAGGCAATAATCTTTGGAATACCGTGGCTAGAACAACATAATCCTACTATCGATTGGCACAAGAAAACCCTCCAAATGGACGATGATTCAGAGGACACCAAACCTATTTGGCACATGGCATTAGACAACCGACAATGGGGAGAAGATGAATATTGGATTAGAGTAAAAACATCAGCATCACAGGTGCTTGAACATCAGGCAAAACGAGACGAAGCGCCAATGGTTTTGCCTTCTGAATATACACCATGGCATGCCACCTTTGAGAAGAAAGCCTCCAAGCATTTCCCATCCTCCCGCCCATGGGATCATGCAATTGAACTCAAAACAGGATTTACACTGAAAGTCAACAAAATCTACCTGTTATCGCTGAAGGAACAGTCAACCCTCGACAAATGGATTAAGGAACAACTGGATAAAGGATACATTCAACTGTCTAAATCACCACAAGCATCGCCATTTTTCTTCGTCTCTAAAAAGGAAAGTGGCGCACTCCGACCTTGCCAAGATTATCAATACCTGAATGAGTGGACAATTAAGAACGCCTACCTGTTACCCTTAGTCTCTGATTTAGTGACAAAGTTAGAAGGTGCAAATTACTTTACCAAACTCGATCTGTGCTGGGGATACAACAACGTCTGAATCAAAGAAGGTGATGAATGGAAAGTGGCATTCATAACCAATCAAGGATTGTACGAACCAACAGTCATGTTCTTTGGTCTTTGCAACTCCCCATCAACATTCCAAATGATGATGAACGAATATTTCCAGGATATGATAAATGAAGGATGGCTCATCATTTATATGGATGACATCTTGATCTGTGCAAAAACAAAAGAAGAAATGTGGGAGCGTACAGAACGCGTTTTGAATTGCTTACAGGAAAATGGCTTATTCTTGAAACTCGAGAAATGCAAATTCTGTGTTCAAGAAGTTCAATTTCTTGGCATGATCATTACACCTGGACACATTCAAATGGATCCTGTTAAACTTGCAGGAATTTGTGACTGGCCAACACCAACAACAGTTAAACAAGTCAGATCCTTCCTTGGATTCGGAAACTTCTATCGGAGGTTTATTGGCAACTTTGCCGCCATAGCGAAACCATTGACAGATTTAACAAAAAAGGGTTTACTTTTTGACTGGATGCCCACTTGTCAGACAGCGTTTGAGGAGCTTAAAAACAAGTTCTCCCCCATGCCCATTTTACGCATGCCCAACCCCACTCGACCATTCATTCTTCAGATGGATGCCTCGAACAAAGCTACTGGAGCAGTGCTTAAACAAGCGGATACAACCAGAACACTTCATCCATGTGGATTTATTTCGCATGCCTTGATGCTTACAGAACAAAAAACTACTAGCAATCATTAAAGGACTGCAGGCATGGCGACATTTACTTCATGGATCACCACATCCCATAGTGGTTCACTGCAATCATAAAAATCTTTTATTCTACCAGTCACCCCAACGATTAACTCCTCAACAAGCACAATGGTCCATGATGCTCTCAGAATTTGACTTGAAAATTGAACATGTACCCGGCACCAAAATGTTTGAAGCAGACGCTCTATCCCGCCAACCTGATCACATGAAGGACGACGATGCCCTAGAGGATGTCACCATGTTACCTGACAATAAATTCATCCAACTCATCACTACAGACCTTGCCCAGGAAATTAGGGATGCTACATCACTTGATAGCTTTGGACGCACAATCATTGAAGTCATTGAGACTCAACGTGCTCCACCGATTAAATCCAAACTTCAGGACTGGGCATTTGTCAATGGGATCATCCGATATATTGATAGAGCGTACATCCCAGATAATGGAACGCTCAGGACACAGATTGTCAAGACGGTTCATGAATCGCTCACCTCAGGACATCCAGGATGCATGAAAACCCTTGAACTTCTGCAATGCAATTACTGGTGGCCAGGAATGTATAAACATGTCAAAGAATGGATTACCAGTTGTGCCACTTGCCAACAGATGAAAGTGAATACTCATCCAAACACTCCAGCTCTTCTACCCATTGGATCCAAAGCAACTTGCCCTTTTCAACAAGTCACACTAGATTTCATTACAGATCTTCCTATTGCGGACGGATATGATTCGATTCTGGTCACGGTGGACCATGGTCTTATGAAGGGGGGTAATTCTTACTCCTTGCAAGAAAACCATCGACACATTAGGAACAGCTGACCTTTACATTTTCGAAATATTTAAACACTTTGGACTACCTGATATCCTCATCTCGGATCAAGGACCACAGTTTTCAGCTAAGGTCTTCCAGGAAATCAGAAAGACACTAGGAATCGATCACAGAATGAGCACAGCTTATCATCCACAGACCGATGGAGAAACAGAACGTGTTAATCAAGAGTTAGAAGTATATCTTCAGATATTTTGCACAAACAAACCTCACAAATGGAAACAACTATTTCCGATCGCCAAATTTGCTCACAATAACCGACACCATGACTCAGTAAAGGCCTCCCCATTTCAACTCATGTACGGGACAAACCCTGTTGCGCTACCAACCACTGTGCAGAAAATGACAACACCTGCTGCTGAAGAACGCCTACAACTGTTACAAAAAGCTAGAGAGGAAGCACTAGCAGCACATGAGTTAGCAAGACAGATGGTGGCATGACAAGTCAGGGATAAAGCAATCATATATGGATCTTACATTTGATCCAGAAGAACTACTGTACTATCCAGACACAATGTCACCCTATCTCCCATCTCCCAACAGACCTTTGAACCATACCAACAATGTATACACCAAGGCAGCCCTCCGCCAAGAAGACCCTGCACTATTTGATTTTGCAAAACAGTTAGCAGATGCTAGCAAAGAAATGGAAATTTACAGATGGGTAGCTACCCTTTGACTCCCAGACGCAATCTCAAACCTCAACCGGGCACTTGAGAGCCTTGATTTCCTAGACGCGTTCGATAGCACAGGCGGACCCACTATACCCAATTCACCTGAAAGTATTGCACCACAGGACATCACTCCTGAAACAGAAACAGACCCTGAAAATGAAATTTCTACCACTACCAGGAACAAGCTAAGCGAATCAGAAGAATCTGATGAAGAACTCAAATATGTTCCCAACATCAGAGCATCCACATTTACTTATCAGTCCATGGATGGAGAACTCCAGACTGTCAATTGGGATGACAATATATTCAACTAAAGATAAAAAGACACCTCTGACAATGCTGGACCCTCAATTTCGTACACTTGAAAAGAAATGTCTCTCTTCACCACCATCGCTTATGTCACTGCCCTCGCCTTTGCTTTGTTGGTCACTGCATGTGGCCATTATTATTATTGAACCAGTTAATCTTCTGTCACCTTTCATCGCCGCCGCCCATGACTTTCCCCTCAAGGTCTTCATCGAGACCACCATCACCATTGATGACTTCAATTTTGCCAATCTCCCCAAGCTGCATGAACATCCTGCAGAACTCATCAAACCCACCACTGCTACTACACCTCCTATCGTTGTTCACCCCTGCAATGCAATGCTTCAAAATGTCAGCAACCACCTTGCTGAAATACTTGTACTCTACGCCCAGTTCACCAAGCCCTTGGACTTTGTCACAGGGCTCACCATCACCACTGACCCTCATTCCCTTATGCTTGAAGAAAGGGATTCAGCATTAGTGCAGGCAAAACAACTGCAACTAGCAGTTTGAAGCCTTCAATGGCAAGCTGAAACTGCAGCAGCAGACTTAGGCAACATCATCACCTGGCTCGAATTGCGGCAGGATCACATGTGGACAACTGCATGGTAGAAGTTGGTGACTTCTTGCATACAAAGGGGGTAATGTTACAGTTTCCCTTCATTTCATCTGCTGTCTCGGCGGACCGTTTCACATCCATCATTATTACTCAATCGATTGTGCACTTTTCATATAACAAATGTTGTTTGGTGGTTGCAATATCAAGACATGGGGTTTCATAACCGTCTTCTGAGTTTATATACTTGTAAAATGTCCACAGCATTACTTAGATTGCATTCAGGTTCCCAGGAGTTGTCATTTGGGCCGTATCCCTTCCATTTAATCAAATATTGATACCCTGCTCCATGTTTTCAATGTGTGAGGATCACTTCCACTTCAAACTCTTCTTGTCCATTTACAAGATCAGGAGGTGGAGTCATGTAATTTGGTCCATGCATTTTAGTTTCCCTGTATGGCATAAGGAGTGATGTGTGAAAGACTGGATGAATGCACCATTGTTTCGGTAGCTTGAGCTTATATGTTACTGGTCCTAGCACTTGTTCAACCATAAAGGGTCCTTCTTGTTTAGGCACTAGTTTCCTGGATTGATATGGTATTTTGAGATTTCTATTTTTGAGCATACTTTGTCTCCTTGTACAAACTTGATTGCTTTGTCCCTGATTTGTTGTGCGACCATCTGTCTTGCTAGCTCATGTGCTGCTAGCACTTCTTCCCTAGCTTTTTGTAATAGCTGTAGGCATTCTTCAGCGGCAGGTGTTGTCATTTTCTGTATAGCAGTGGGTAATGTGACAGGGTTCATTCCATACATGAGTTGAAATGGAGAGGCTTTAACTGAGTTGTGGTGTCGATTATTGTGAGCAAATTCGGCAATTGGGAGTAGTTGTTTCCATCTGTGGGGTTCATTTGCACAAAATATCCAAAGGTATACTTCTAGTTCTTGATTAATGCATTCTGTTTCTCCATCGGTTTGTAGATGATAGGCTGTGCTCATTCTGTGATCGATTCCTAGTGTCTTTCTGATTTCCTGAAAGACCTTAGCTGAAAACTGTGGTCCTTGATCCGAGATGAGTATATTGGGTAGTCCAAAGTGCTTGAATATTTCAGAGATGTAAAGATCAGCTGTTCCTAGAGCATTGATGGTTTTCTTGCAAGGAGTAAGAATTACCCCCTTCATAAGACCATGGTCCACCATGACCAGAATTGAGTCATATCTGTCTGCAATAGGAAGATCCGTAATGAAATCCAGTGTGACTTGCTGGAAAGGGTGAGTCACTTTGGATCCAATAGTAATCCATTCTTTGACATGTTTATACATTCCTGGCCACCAGTAATCGTGTTGTAGGAGTTCAAGGGTTTTCATATGTCCTGGGTGTCCTGAGGTGAGTGATTCATGAACTGTTTTGACAATCTGTGTCCTGAGCATTCCATCATCTGGGATGTATGCTCTATCAATATATCAAATGATTCCATCAACAAATGCCCAGTCCTGGAGCTTAGATTTAATTGGTGGAGCGTGTTGAGTTTCAATAACTTCAATAATTGTGTGTCCAAAGCTATCAAGGGCTGTGGTGTCTCTAATCTTCTGAGCTAGATCTGTAGCGATAAGACAAATGAATTTGTTGTCTGGTAACATGATTATGTTGTCTGGAGTATCATCTTCTTTCATATGATCAGGTTGATGGGATAAGGCATCTGCTTCAAACATTTTGGTACTGGGTACATGTTCAATTTTCAGGTCAAATTCCGAGAGCATCATTGACCATTGTGCTTGTCAAGGGGTTAACTGTTGAGGTGATTGATAGAATAAAGGATTTTTTATGATCACAGTGAATCACTGTTGGGTGTGGTGATCCATGGAGCAAATGTTGCCATGCCTGTAGTCCTTTAATGATTGCAAGTAATTCCTGATTGTAAATCTGGTAATTCTGTTCTGTGAGCGTCAAGGCATGGGAAATGAATCTGCATGGGTGAAGCATTCCAGTTGCATCTGCTTGTTTCAGTACTGCTCCATTTTGCTTGATGTTCAAGTGCCTGTGATGCCAATGTCTTTACCCTAATCCAATACTTGTCTTCTCCCCATTGTCAGGTATCCAATGCCATGCGCCAAATGGGTCTGGTATTTTCTGGTTCATTGTCCATTTGGAGGGTTTTCCTTCACCAATCAATAGTAGGATTATGCTGTTCCAACCAAGGTATTCCAAAGATTATTGCCTGATTGCCTAGGTTGGTGATCCATAACCAATTGTTGTACGTCCTTCCTTTGATAGAATAGGTAAAACATGTGCGATGTGTGATTAATCCATTCTGATTGATTGTTCTGTTGGCGTTTTTGACTCTTATTGGTTGTTTTAAGAGTTCCTTTGGTAGATCTTTTGATATTTGTTTGTCGATGAAGTTCCCTTTTGCCCCACAATTGATGAGGGCAGATATTTCAGTGGGTTTATGGGTTGTTTGCACAGTAATGGAAATTTGTTTGTTATTATTGGAATTTACAATTACAGAGTTGATCGAGTGCTAACTGTTCAATGGTACTGGAGGCATCAACTGCTTTCTGGTGTCTCCTTCTTAAAGACCCTCAGACTCAAGTTCCTGAAGGGTGGTTTCACATTCTTCCTCTGGGAGTTCTTTCAACAGCGCCCTAATGCATTGGGCAGCTGATTCATTTGAGGTCATTTCCTCTATTGCCCTGATTGTGTGATTCTGTGGGGAGGAGGATTTGTAGGATGATGTTTGGGTGTTCCCCTTGTTTGGGCAGTCCCTGGATATGTGTCCCTGTGTTCCACATCTGAAACACTTGCCGATTTTTCAGTATTCCTCCTTTTGGGCATCTGAAAGGTGTCCTGTGCTCACAGTGTTAATCCCTTTTTGTTACAGTCAAATATTGATGCCCTAACTGCGACCCTAAACCTAGGGTTCCCTATTTGGTCCGACCCTGCAGGGTTGATCTGGTTTTGACCCCTGTATCAACCCCTGTATCAGCCCCTGGGTTTCAACCCCTGTCTCAGCTCCTGTATCAGCTCCTGTATCAGCTCCTTGTCTCATCCCCTATACTCTGATACATGTAGTGTACCCCTAGGTCTCCAGGTATATAAGTAGCTAGGTAGAGCCTGTAGCTCCCCATCTTGACCTTAGTTGAGTAACAGTCTTAGCTCTGGACCACCCTCCTCTACTTCTCTCCTAGTCTAGGGTCAGAACCTAGGGCTATGGCCTTCAACCGTAACACTTTTGATCCTGGTGCAGAGGGCCTTGTGTTTCAGTTAAATTTGAAATGTCCCTTTGTATCTCCTAATCCAGAGGATCAGTTCATCAGTTTCATGGTCTCCCAAGCATTGTGCAGGCATTCCGCAGCGTCATAAGCTGCTTCCATATTGACAACTGCAGGGTTTTTGATGATTTTTGCTGAGACTGATGCAGGGAGTCCTTTACAGAAGTAAATGCACTGTGCCATGAATCCTGTAATTCTGGTGGAGTGTATGAGCGACCTGAATTTCTGAATATAGGCAGGGATGTTGATATCTCCACCTACTTTGACTTTATCTAGATCATTCAGGGTCCTTGGTGCTGTCAGATTCTCCCCAGTTGTTCAAGAATCATTTCCTGAAGGTAGAGTAGTTATCCCAAGAGAGTGTGTCTGCACTTTCTGCTGATTTTCCTTTAGCTGCTTCTGCTGCCTCTAATTCTCCTCAAAGATTGGCTTTCCAATCGTCTAGTTCTTCCCCTAGATGAAGGAGAACATATTTGACTCATTTTTTCAATGTTTCAAAGCGCCCTTCATCAAGATCAAATATATCATCAAATGTGTTGATGAAGTGTTTCGCCTTAGAGCACTGTCCTTTGAATTCCTTAATGGAGATTCCCTTTATCCCTTTTGAGGATGTTTCCTTGTTGTCTGACATTCCTTTTTTCTGGTTTCTGTTTCAGTTCTGGTGTTTCAGGTTTTGGGTCCTGTGTTCCAGATTTGTGTTTTGATTCTGTATCTTGTTTCAAGCTTTCTCCTCATTTCAGTTCATCCCCAAAGGCTAGATCTGCCTCGATTTGTTGCTGTTCTCTGTATTTGTTCCACCTATTGCTTATTCCTTTTTCAAATGTGAAGAAGGCATAGTCTCCTAAATCCTTGCTAACTCGAAATTCATGCCACCAGGAGAGTTCTGGTTCATGATGCCCTCGTCGTGGTTCATTCAGTGACAAGCAGAGTCTTGGTCCACTCCCAGCCACTGGACAAAGAGTTCAGACGCTAAGTCAAACAATGATGAAGGTCTAGAGAGTGACAAAGAAAGAGAACATCAAGGTCAAGTGATGTTGAGAGCAAAACTTGTCTAAGTTGGAACTGGAGTTGCTCTACAGTACATGGGGTTTATATACATTTAGGGAACAAAGGAAACCATAAAGGGAATGAGGCAATGACTACCTGAGAAAGGAAATGTGAAGGTAGCTATGAAAGGAGATAGTGTCCAGGCTGTACAATGCACAGTTGAGGAGAAATGATGGATATGAAATGGTTCACAGAGACAGTAAGATGAAATGAAGGAGAAACTGTAACACCTTCATAATCAAACAAGTGCTAGGACCAGTAACATATAAGCTCAAACTACCAAAGCAATGGCACATTCACCCAGTCTTTCACATGTCACTCCTTATGCCATACAGGGAAACTGAAACACATGGACCAAATTACACAACTCCTCCCCCTGATCTCGTAAATGGACAAGAAGAGTTTGAAGTGGAAGCAATTCTCACACATCGAAAACGGGGAGCAGGATATCAGTATTTGGTTAAATGGAAGGGATGCGGCCCAAATGACAACTCCTGGGAACCTGAATGCAATTTAAGTAATGCTGCGGATGCATTACAAGCATATAAACTCAGAAGACGGTTATGAAACCCCATGTCTTGATATCACAACTGCCAAACCCTCAAACAAACCATTTGTTATACAAAAAGATATTGCTCCACCTGAGGATGATACTCTCCAAAACCTTATGAAAGTTTCAAAGGACAAATCATTACGTTTCCCATTTATCACCCTCCAGTCACCCCTTTAGAACCACCTCAATTAATCAACATCATCCAAACCCTAGCAACCCAATCAATTGCTTACAAAACTCCCAGACTTTCTACCAGACATTTGATGCACCCACAGGGACATGTTGAAATCCCATTCAATGCCCAGTTACACTACCTCCTGAAATATATGGATCTCACATTCAATCCAGAAGAACTACCATATTATCTGGACACAATGTCACCCTACCTTCCATTGCCCAATAGACCTCTAAACCATACAAACGATGTATACACCAAAACAGCCCTCTGCTGAGAAAATCCGGTGGTATTTGATTTTGCAGAACAGTTGAGACTTGCTAGCATAGAAATGGAAATTTACAGATGGGTTGCTACTTGGTGACTCCCAGATGCAATCTCAAACCTCAATAGAGCACTCAAGAGCCTTGAGTTCCTGGACGCATTTGACAGCACAGGTGGACCCACTATACCTAATTCACCCAAAAGTATTAAGGATCTGATGAAGAACTTGAATACATTCCCAGCATCAGAGCATCCACAACAACTTACTGGTCCATGGATGGAGAGCTCCAGACAGTCAATTGGGATGATGAGGTGTTCAATTAAACATAAAAGCACTCCTCATGGCATTGACGTTTTCCAATCCCACACACTCAAACAAATGTCATACATACATTTGGTCCCATCACTATACCATCCACAACTACCATCTTCACAGGTGCACTGTCCACATCCATGTCCTCTGCATCATTACTCACTGGCTGTTGTCCAACACCTGCAGGCAACCTGACTATTTTGTTTTCTTCCAGGAAGGACAGCAGATGGTGCATCATCAATAAGATCTGCTCATGTCCTGTATTTCTGAGTACACTCTGAGCAGTTATGGCCTTCAGCAACTTGTATCTTCCCATTTCCTCCTAATCTAGCAAATGCTTCTTTTGTCACCTCATCTAGTCTCAAATCATCTTGAATCACAAGGTCCATGCCTGTTGCACTTGCAACAGTTCTTATTGACTCTTGAACAAATGCAGCCCAAACTTGCTGCCTTGATATCTTCCTATCTTCTGCAGCCTGACCTCCAAAGCTCCTTTGCCAGTATTCTTGATATGCTGAAGCTGAAGCATGAAAACTGTACATCCCATTCAGTACTGCATTTGAGAAATGCCTGTCCACCCAAATATTCTGCCAATTTTCAAATACTTGTCATTGTTCAAATATGCTCTGCACCAACAATTGTGATTACTGGGATCAGTGAAATGCTTGTGGTCAGCAGAATACATTGTATGGCACTTTGGACATATCCCAGTAAGTACATGAGTGTAGACATAGCACTGTGAGTTTTTTACAAGCATGACTTGTGGAATATCTCTGCTCCTTGTGTGCTGAAGCAACAATCTTGGAGAGGAATCCCAGTGCCAAACATAGCCAGAGCAAACTCTGGGATGATTTAAAGCAAGTTGAAAGTGCAATGAACATCCAGAATAATGGAAAACATCTGCTTGCATACAATAAATAAGACATATAGTACATACACAATTCCATGAACACAGGTTTCTGCAACAGTACTCACAATTTCCTGCCTTTGCCTTTCTCCTTCTTCTTTCCTTTATCTTTCTTGGCAGAAGACTCTCCATCCTGCTTCTTTCCTTTACTTTTCTCCTTCTTTCCTATATCTTTCTTGGGAGAAGATGATCCTAGTACAAGAGTTCCATCCTGCTTGATGAACTTAATCAGGTCCTTGAAACTATAATGATCTTTTTTTACAAAACCCCAAGCCTCTTTATCTGAAGGTCCATTCTGTTTTCTCTCCAACCAATCAACCATTGGCTGATAATTGTGTACTTTGGAAAATGCAGCCTTATAGTGAGAGAACCAGTAAGATCTAGAGGCAAAAATCTCAATGAGTTGATTGAAAGATTTTGCCCTCTGGTCCCCATCTCTTTTAAGTTTTTCAAACTTTCTGACAGCAGCAAGATAGGCTTTGCACTTTTCATAACAAAAATGGAGGTTTCTGTCAGCCCTCTCAGCCAGATGAGTGGGAACATCAAGTAAGGTCATCAGCTGCTGCTTCCAATCAGGAAAACCAGTATGTGTTAAATCTCCAGTAGAGGGGCCTGGAACTCCAACACCAGGAGTGGTGAGCCTAGATGCTGTAGTGCTAACTGTAGCAGAGGTAGGTGGGTTAGTAATCTGTGCAGATAAGGACTCTTCATTTGTCTTAATTAAATAAGTAACCCAGCAATCAAAGCAAAGAGTGCCAACTTACAATGAGAACTGGGAGAACATAAGCCCCATTCTGTTTCAACCACTTGATTGACTCATCATCCTCTAATGCATACTGGTAAGGACCTTTCAAATCCCATGACTGACCATCATAAGCAAGGATTGATTGTTCTGGAGCAGTTTGAGACATTTTCTTAATTAATTTATTGCAACTTACTTTCAGCATGTGGATATTTTCTTGCCAACTTCTCCAGCACAGGTGAAATAAATCCAACAACCTGTTGATCATAGGTCATCACAGGGAGCTTGTCATGAGGATCTGCATAAGAAGTATACAGATGGACCTTCCCCATAACAGATGATTGAGACTCCAAGGGTGCATCTTCAGCATCTGCAAGATTGAAGACATTACCCTGTGCTTTGCCCCTCATAAAACCCCCAACAGTCCTTGAAGCTCCTTTCAAGTCCTTGCATTGTTCAAATGAACTTTTAATACCAAGAAAAAGATGTTCTCACTTGCCTCTGACATGTATTCTTTTTCATGCTCAGCAACCTGCACTTGGAATGAAATTTTAATACCAAGAGAATGATGTTCTCACTTGTGTCTGACACATATTCCATTTCAGGCTCATCAAGCTGCATTGAGAAATCTGCAATGGTGACACCATGAGTTAAACATGTTCCCAACAAGTATTAAAATGCATACCTAAGTCATCTGATATTGCAGAATTATCTGGACATATGGTCTTAAGATGAAAACAACAATAGTTAAGAGTTTCTCAACTTACCACTATTGTTGGATGCTTCATCTCTTTCCTTCTCATCACTCTCTTCAGATTTGTCTAAATTCATAAAGTTAAAGTCATTGGCACAGAAACAGGTTCTTGACTTACCACTAGTATCATCAATTGTATCTTTTTCCTCCCCGGAACCATACTCTTCACACTGGTCTAAATTCATTAAGTTAGAAAGTCAATGAAATGAAAACAGATTCTTGACATTACCATTGATGATATCAGTTGTCTCCATTTCCTTTACAGGATCCCACTCTTCAGACTTGTCTGAATTCAAATAAATTAGAAAGTCATTGAGATGGAACACATTCTCCACCTACCATTAATCATATCAGTTGAATCTTTTTCCTTCCCAGAACCTCCTCTGGTCAGCAGTACTTGCCCTTCAAGGGAGTCTTCTGCTTGTTGTTCTGGTTTGTCTGAATATTGTTCAATTGAGCAAGAAAAAATATATAATTCAGGAGTAACATCTTACATTCCTCTTCAGTACTGGCCACTGTGATGGGGTGAGGACAAGGACGAGGAGGTGGGGCAATGCTGAGCCTACTCTGCTCAAGAACTGTCTCAGCCCTGAAGCATAGTTAACACAATGAAATAAATAAAATATCATACACACCTTTGTTGTGGCTTCCTGGTAAAGGAAAAGTGGTCATACAAGATAGCAGCATTTACTGTGGATATTTTATATATACACATTACATAGTAAAAGCATGGACAGCAGGCATGGGGCAGCAGTTGCAGGTGGTTGGGTTGCAGTCAGTGACAGTAGTCAGTTGGGTTGTAATGGCAGGTGGTTTGTGGTGGTGGTTGTGGGTGGTTGAGTTGCAGCCAGTGATGGGTGGGCAGTTCATTGAAGTGGCAGGTGTGTGGGGTTGTGGGTGCATGGCATTGGTTGGGTTGTAGTGGCAATGTGTGGGGTTGCACATGGTGGCAGTGGCAGGTTGTTGGATAGAGGACAGTGGGCATGGTGGCAGTGGCAGGTGGTTGGATGGACATGGGGTCAGGTGTTGGGTGTGGTTGCATTGTGGTTGTGGGCAGAGATGGTGGTAGTGATGTGGTGGCACAGGGCGGTTCAATGAGGTGAACAAGTTGCAGAGGTGGCAGCAGTGAGGGGGCAGATGGGGAGTTGGGACATAGTTAGCATAATGGAATTTGAAAGAGGTGCATATGCACCTTTGTGAGGCTTGCCCCTTGTTGGCTTCAGGTCCTCATTTGGAGCCACCTGCCCCTTGGTCTCACTTGCTGCTGTACTCACCTTTTTGGCCTTTGGTTTTGCACAAATTAGTCACTTGAATCCTGCCTATTCACCACTACATTATGTTCTGCTATTTCCAAATGGTGAAGATGGGTGGCATATTAACATTCCCACTCAGCCTAGACCTGATGGAAGGGCCAGAAGTGCCAAAGTCAGCCAGAGGTGCTATTATGCCTACAGGCTTCATGTCAGACCAGGGGACTTGGAACAGCCTCATCTTTTCAGAGGTGGAAAACTGTTCCAGCAGTATATTGTGGATGCTTGGGCTTCATCTGAACAAAGTGGCTTGAACTGGGCCAGGACTCCTCAAAAAGAACTTAGAGCTGATGTCTACCAGGGACTTAGGGATGCTGCTATGGGAGACAGAGATGAAGAGGGGACCATGGAGAATATGGGTCAAAAGATTATCCTGCCTTCAACTCACATTGGGAGTGAAAGGAATATGCTTCAATTGTTCCAGGATTCCATGGCCATTTGCAGAGAGTTCAAAAGGCCAGATTTGTTTATCACTATGACTGCCAATCCAAATTGGCCAGAAGTCAAGGATGCCCTTCTTAAAGAAGCTGGGCCCCATGGCAGCCCTCAGACAGCTGGAGACAACCTGACATTGTATCAAGGGTATTTGAGGGGAAAAGATCAGCCCTGTACGAGCAAATCAAGGATGGCCTCTTTGGCAGATGTGCAGCCATGGTCTATACCATTGAGTTCCAGAAGAGAGGACTCCCTCACATGCACCTTTTAGTCTTTCTGCATCCAGAGGACAAAATTAGAAATGCAAATGATGTGGACTCTGTTGTCTGTACTAGATACCTGACCAAGCAACTCAGCCTGTTCTCTATGAGGTGATCACCAAGAATATGGTTCATGGTCCATGTGGTGTTGAACATCCTCATGCCAAATGCATGGTCAATGGGAGATGTTCAAAGCAGTATCCAAAGGAGTTTAGAGATGCCACCCATTTTGGTGAAGATGGATACCCAAAGTATGCCAGACCTGACTGACAATGGGCTCTTTTTTGAAAAGAATGGAAACAGATATGATAACAGAGATGTGGTGCCCTACAATCCATATTTGTCTGCAAGGTACAACTGCCACATCAATGTAGAAGTCTGTGCTTCTGTGCATGCTGTCAAGTACATTCACAAATACATCTACAAAGGTCATGACAGGACCACTCTGGAGATTGGAGCAGGTCAGAACAGAAATGAGATCAAGGAGTATCTTGACTCTAGATATGTGTCTGCTGCAGAGTCCTGTTGGCGCATTTTTGAATTCAACATGCACAAGGAGTTTCCTTCCGTCACAAGATTGCTGTGCATGACAAGGATCAACAATTGGTGTATTTCAATGCAGATGACATGTTGGATGAGGTGGTTGAGAGAGGGTGTGTCAAGCATACTGCTTTGACTGCTTGGTTTGAAGCAAACAAAGCAGATCCTGCTGCAAGAACAGTGCTTTACCAGGACTTTCCCAAGAAGTTTTGGTATGACACAAAAAATGCACATCAATGGAAGGCCAGGACTGGCAGGAGTCCTCCCATTGGAAGGATGTACTTTGCTTCCCCATCTCAGGGAGAAAGGTTTTATCTGAGGTTGCTTCTGACAGTGGTGGCTAGGGCACAGTCTTTTGAAGACTTGAGGAGCTTTAATGAGATTCTTCATCCCACCTACAAAGATGCCTGCTATGCCAGAGGTTTACTTGAAGATGACAGGGAATGGGATCAATGTCTCAGAGAGACATCACAAATGCAAACTGGATCTGCTTTGAGATCCCTGTTTGCAGTTATTCTTCTCAGTTGTTTTCCTGTCTCTCCTGAAATTCTGTGGGATAAATACAAGGAACATATCTGTGATGACTTGAGAAGAAGGCTTCAGAGGATGCCTCAGTTTAATGAGCATCAGTTTGAGGATGACAAGATCCATGATTATGGTTTGCATCTTCTCAACAAGATTCTTATGAGGTCTGGCAAAACTCTGGCAGACTTTCCACCTATGCCATTGCCTCAAGGTCCCATGGAGGGTCAACACTGGGAGGACATTATGGACAATTTCATGTTGGCTCAGCAAATGGAATATGATCCAGTACAACAGGCTGAATTGGTGACTCAGAATGTAGGCAGGTTTAATGAACAACAGATGAATGTGTTCAATGCTGTCATGAACTCTGTCAACAACAACAGAGGCCAAATTCTGTTTGTTCACAGTGCTGGAGGGTGTGGCAAAACCTTTGTATGCAACACTATTGCAGCAGCAGTCAGGTCTCAGAATCAAGTAGCCCTGTGTGTGGCCTCATCTGGGATTGCTTCTCTCTTGCTGCAAGGTGGAAGAACAGCCCACTCCACCTTTAAGATTCCTATTCCTGCCTTAGTGACATCTGTAGCCAAAGTCAAAAGACACTCCCAAATGCATCAGATAAGAAAGATCTATAGCTGGATTTTAAACTTGAAGCTGAACATGGAACAGGTGTTGGAGCATACCAAGGTTATCATATGGGATGAAGTGCCTATGCAACACAAGCATGCTGTTGCCTCTGGATTGGCTGCTGAAGGATCTTCTGAATAGAGGAGATGTGCCATTTGCTGGAATCACAGTGATATTTGGAGGTGATTTTTATCAGACTTTGCCTGTGGTGCCCAAAGCATTGCACCAGGAGATTGTGGCAGCATCCATTGCCAGTAGCCTTTGGAGACATGTGGAAGTGCTGTATCTGACTCAAAATATGCAGTTGGATAGAACACCAGAAAGTGATGCTCATGCAGCTTGGCTATTGGAGATTGGAGCAGGTACCAACAGGGATGAGACTGGCAAAGTGATAACATGTGCTGCCATCCAAATACCATGGACAACCTGATACACCATGCTTATCCTGACATTCACCTGGGCAACAAAACAAGTGAGTATTTCTTGGACAGGACAATTCTGTGCTGCAAAAATGATGATGTGGATGAGATCAACAACAAGATTCTGGAGATGATGCCAGGCAGAGAAAAGGTGATGAACAGTGCAGATTCAATTGACTGGGGGAATGAGGCTCAGGATGGGTATCAACCTTATCCCATGGAATACTTGAATTCTCTGAATGCAAGTGGACTGCCATTGTCCAAATTGGCATTGAAGACAGGGTGTCCAGTGATGCTTCTGAGGAATCTTGACAACTGTGCAATGGGACCAGAATGATAGTCAAAGAGATCAACAACAGGGTTGTGAAATGCAAGATCATATCTGGAGATGAAAGATATGTGTGGGAAGATTGCCTTGATTCCAAGGATCACATTTCAGCCTTCAGCAGAGAACTTGCCAATTCCTTTGAAGAGAAAGCAGTTTCCAATCAGGCTGGCATTTGCCATGACTATCAACAAGTCTCAAGGGCAATCAGTGAAGTTTGTAGGACTAAACCTGCAGATCAACACTTGCATGCTTTAATCCCACTGAATGGTTTTATGCTCCATCCCTGTTTTGTGGCCATGGGGGTGTGGATGGTGTTGACTGTTGACCATGGCCATCAGAGTTTTATGCTTTATCCCAGTACAGAGTTTTATTGCCCTATCAGGCAGGGTACCCCAGTCAAAGTTGCATGCTTAAACCCAACTTGGAAAGATTGGATGTTCACCTTGCAGTTCTGCCATTGTTCCTCATCCAGAAGCAGCAAAGGTCAGCATCCAATCTTTCCAAGTTGTTATCCCAGTCAGAATTATATGCATTATCCTAGTCAGAATTATATGCATTATCCTAGCCAGAATTGAATGCTTTATCACACCTCAGAGTTGTATGCTCTGTCCCTATTTCTTTCCTCATCCAGAAGCAGCAAAGGTAGTCAGAATTTTATGCATTATCTTAGTCAGAATTGAATGCTTTATCTCACCTCAGAGTTGTGTGCTCTGTTCCTATTTCTTAGTATTGCACATGTGAGTGGGAGAATGTATTTGGTCATGTGTGTTTTGCCATGTGAGTTGTTAGCCATGAATGTGGGTGGTTGGCTGTAGGTGTCAGCTTTATGAGTTGACTCATTGGCCATGTGAGTTGACATCCATGTTTAGCCATGTGTGTTTGGCCCTGTGAGTTGTTGGCCATATTTGGCTATGTGTGATTGGTTATATGAGTTGTTGGCCATATTTGGTTATGTTTGGTTGGCCATGTGGGTGGTTGGCTATGTGTGGTTGGTTATATGAGTCATTGGCTATGTTTGGTTATGTTTGCTTGGCCATGTGGGTGGTTGGTTAGTTATGTGAGTTGTTGGCCATATTTGGCTAGTGTGGCTGGCTATGTGAGTTGTCATCCATGTTTAGCCATGTGTGTTTGGCCCTGTGAGTTGTTGGGCATATTTGTCCATGTGTGGTTGGCCATGGTTGGTTATGTGAGTTGTTAGCCATGTTTAACTCTGTGTGGTTGGCCATGTGGGTGGTTGACTATGTGAGTTGTGTTACAACTCTACATATTTTTCTCTATTTTTCTATATTTTATCTGGAGGTCTACAGATGCAGGACAATATACCAATATGCATAGGGGCTTGGGGGATCCATTATGGAAGGACCAGTTAGGTAAGCCATGGGTGGCTGTACAAAGGTCTAGGCATAGGGGTCCAGAGTAGCCTGGCTATGGAGGGGTCTAGGCTGTTGCTGTGCGTGCGTAGCCTCGGAGGCAGTGCAGTCTGTGTGCACAGACCATGGGCAAAGGTATATAAGGAGGTGCATCTGTAGGTAGGAGTCCTAAGACTCTAGATAGTTTGCTCTTACCCAGCTTACTGGTCTATTGTGTTGAATATACTCTCTTCCCTCTCTCTCTATGTGAGACCTGTGGTTGTGTGGGATTAGTCCTAACATAATCTAGAGTCTTTACTACCACACCTCTCACCATCATTTGCAACCACCTCGGGCATCATTTGTTCACTGCTGTGCACACTCTCAACAAGTTCCCTCAAGCCTGCATGACTGACCTTGGTGCACATTACACCATGTGACCACATGAGCAGCTCTTGAGGATCACCATCAATGTCGACAACAGATAGACTCACTGATTGTTATCAGTGACTACTACCAAAATGTTGCTGTCAACAAAAGACATTCGGACAAGATTAGATCTGTGTGATTGAAAGTGCAGGCAGGCACTGGTCAACAGACTGAACCATTTGTCTCAGAAAAGCTCAGGAACGAGTGAAAGCAGTCCATTAGCGTGCCATGTAGCAAGGAGCACAGTCTTGAGATACCAATTACATATCGGATCTAACGATCTGAGCACAAGGACACTCAAGTGAAACCCTGGGCACCATGCTTTTGGGTTGTTTGGAGGAATTAAATCCAAGAATTGAGCGTGGGTGTATTATTGACCACATCAAAGAATATTTGCATTAGGATGTGCGAGTATAGAAGAAGAGTCAACAGCCTTTTTACTTAAAAGGTCTAAGGCAACAACTAGGGACGCAAAAATGGCCTCTCTATTCAACTACATTATCCCCCACACTGGCCTCACTCTCGTGCAGGCAGGCAAATGATTTGGAATTGAATGGGCACAGGAGTGTGCAGAAGACATCACTTGGTTGGTTGTCCTCATCACAGACAACAGACAATGCAACACCCATGTTCAGGCATACTATACATGGTGCAAGGTGCAACACAGGGAGCATTGTCTCCAACAACAACAACACACGTTTCAGCTGTGGCAGCTGGAACAGGAGTCCCCTCTGCAAACAGGAGGAAGCCTGGGAAGAATTACTCAGGCAACACCAGGACGAGATCCAGTACCAAAAGCGGGTTGAGAAGGAGCTCACCCAAATGGAGAAAGATAGGCAGACCCTGGAGGGGCTGTTACACGATATGGATCCAGAATCCGAAATCCGACAATGATTATTTGACATGCCATCAAATATCCAGCTCTTGTTGATGGGCTGGAACATTATCACACTGCAACACAACAGTTTGGTCTTGTCAGCCAAAGAATGGAATTGACTAATGCATGCCAAAAATGGGAACATCAAAACCTGTAGTTACAACAGGGCACAGAATGAGATGGAAAACCAGGAATGGTTGGAGGGGGGAAATGACCCAATCCATACATGAAGGCACATCTAAAAAGGAAAGACATGCCAACTTGGTACAACATGCCATACCAGGTTTCACTGCTCCTTATGAAGGATGACCCTGCCACTAATTTCCCATTATTGGGACTCAACAATTTCCTCAAACTTGTTGGGGAAGACATCACATATACAGACAACTGGGTCAAAGCATTGACCCACGCCAAATTACCAAGCGCGCCCATCACAGATATCTCTGAGGATAAACCCTGGTGAAGGAGCAGGTACTGTTACATGTACCTGTTCAAGAAAGAGTTCTATGATAAGTTCAATTGGCCAGCCTGGCCAACTGTAACTCAGATCTTGTCCTGGGAACCAGAGATGTGCAACGAGACCATCAAGTTTGGTCTCCAGGATCATCACAAAGCTGACATGTATCATGTCATTGAAAGAGCTGTGCTGCACCCCCATGAAGACAAGTCCTATACTTGGAAGGACATGAAACACATGGAGGGACATAGCAAGTACAACAAGTTCACCCAATTTGGCAGACAAAAGGAGTCCAAGAAAGGGAAGGCACAAGCCTCCACAATTCAGTCCTGGGTAGCAGGACAATCATCAACAGTGCGCTCAACATCAGCGCCCATGTCCTATGCCCAAGCAGTAACTGTTTGATCTGGACCCTAGCAAATCACTAACCAGAACCGCAGGGGCAGACGCCAACTGGTACAATGGGACCATCCCTTGCGCAGTGGATTGATTATCCACAGACTCTGAACCCAAACAAGGAAAAACAAAGGACGATTAACAACTGGAAATGGGAAGTTGAGAAGGAAATAGTGATTCCTTACCTGCACCCTTGTCCTGCTCACACCAAGCATGTGTTACATCCGGATGTACCCAGTTATTGTTACCTCATTTTAATAAAAACCAATTTTGGGACATGTACAAATGGCTGGCATTCCCTCAGATACAAGAGATTAACTCATGGGATTACAATCTCCACAACACTCACAGTTGTGTGAACATCCAGTGCACATATGGTTATAACAATTGCTACCATATCGAGTGTGTTCCAAAGGGGACCTAAAGGTTGGGACATGATTGCGTCACTAGTATGATCAGGACATGATTGTAAACATATGGGTGCCATCAAATGGGATGCGGGTTTGGACTGATATTTCAAATGGCCCCAAATTGCATTATTGCATAACAGAATCCCTGGGTACTGTTACCTAATCCTAATCAAACCATGTTACTGGGATGCTTTCAACTGGCCAGCATTCCCAACAGAGGATAAAATTCTGTCTTGGCAACCAGTGTACCAAGAAAGTACAGCCATCATTGAAACAACAATGATGCACAAACTCGGACAAGTTCATGTGTCTTCCCAGGCACAAGGAATGCACAGCTGGGAAGAAATGTATCAGTTGTGGGGTAATGGTTTTGGGCAGTACATGGTGGGAGCATCTAGGGGGTGACGACTTAATGAGATTTTTGGGTCAAGAAATTTGCCAAATCAGGCTGAATCTTCCAGAAAATCTTCCAAACAGACATTTCCAGCAACAGGTACAAACTGTGGTCAAAATCTTTGATCACATGACACCTGCCATCCCTGGGTACTGCTATTTAGTTCTATTTAAAGAAGAACTGTGGAACCAATACAAATGGCCAACATTCCCCACCACACATTGGGTAAATCAGGTTAACCCAGAATACTGATCAAACCAGTCTGTGAAATTCAAGGTGGTTTGACAAAATAAATGGGGTTGGGTTTCATGTGCGAACCAGTTTTAATGGCACCAATGGATGGCCAATGATCCAGGCAATTGTGAATGGGGATTTGGGACATGTCAAAATAGGATTTGGATGGTCTGATCAAATGACAGCATATTTACATGCAGCAATCAACCAGTATAATTACTATTTTGGTCCAAATGCAGAAGCCAGGCCGGAACCACTATCAGTAGCCGTGGGAGCAATGCCGCAACAAGTAACTGAACGTGAGGCCAAGATACAACAATGGACAGCTGGGACCACCCAAATGGCAGCACATATGGGGAGTTTAGTACAACAAGTGGTGACAGAATACCAAAACACCTGACCACCTCCAGCTAATAGATCACTGGTGGAACTTGAGTTACCAGATCACTTTGAAGGAGATGCTGCTCAAGTAGATGCATGGTGTCAAGCCATGGATGTGTATTTCAAACTGGCCCACAAAACAGACTATGGCAGAAGAATATATGTTACCCTGGGACAAATTAGAAAAGGAAAAGGTGATCAAGCTGGAACATGGACTGCAGTCAAATTAAAGGAACAAATTGACAGCAACACTGAATTCAATAATAAAGTAGCTACAGAAGGATGGTCTTCAAGTTTATCCTATCAAGAACAAAGAGAGGGAAGGACTTTATATTCCTGCTACAATAGGAACTGCTGGATACTACCAGCATAATCCACAAACCCTGAAACCCCCCTTTTTGGGGATGGTTGGATCTTAAACAACAAATGCACAATTTCTTTATGTCAAAAGAAACTCAGGAGAATGCGGTTGAACAGATACAAAAACTGCAACAAGGAAGTCGGGCGGTGGAAGATTATATCATTGAATTCAAGGCTTTATTACCCTTGACTGGATGGAATGCTAGTGCAGCAAAGGATCACTTCAGGAAAGGACTCAATCCCAATCTAGGGTTCAAATTAATCCAAGTTGGAGATCTAGACAAAGGAGACACACTCAAGCATATCATGGAAAGAGTTACCAAATTGGCACGAGCCTATAGGAGGGCAAGGGACACATATGGTGATTGACAAAAGAAGACACCATTCAAAGAAGATCATCCTAAATCACAGTCAACCTTGTGAACTTATAAACCGGCTCAAGCCTCTTCATCAGCTCATGACCCAAATGCCATGGAGGTGGATAAAGTCAAACATACACTGGGTGCATGTTTTAATTGCAGAAAAAAGGGTCACTTTGCAAGAGATTGCAAAGAACCAAAGAAATACACATGGAATGAGAAAGGAAAAGGCTGTGTTAGAGAAATAAAGATTGAGGAGCTCACTGAGGAGCAGTGGAAGGAATGGGGAAAAGAGAAGGGTTTTGGCAACAGCCAGTAGGCATGCACTCTGTGCTGCTGGTTAGTAGAGTTTCGAGTCCGGACAATGATTCTTGTGTAAAAATACCAGAATTATTATATGAATGTTCTCCTCTCATTCACCAGATACAAAATCTAAGTGTGAGCGTAAAAACAAATTGGTTAAACCCATGGACCCCTGAATGGGTATTGAGACAAATCTGGCAGGAAGATAATGAAACTGCAGTTTGTTGTTTAAGGAAATGGGTACCAAATAAACAAGTCAACAAAGTCAATGCCAAGCTGGTCGATGACCTCAATAAATTACTGGAACAAGAAGCATTATGGAACCTGATGCAACTAAGACAACAACTAGTTCATGCCACAGGCAAACAAGAAGTTGACTTACACTGTGTACTAACAACAATGGACATGGGTGAAACAATCAATGTGTTGGCATTAGTGGATTCAGGATGCATGGGCTCTTGCATTAATGAAGAATTTGTGGAAAGACACAAATTAAATAAATGACAGCTGATAAAGCCATTACCAATCTACAATGTGGATGGTTCCCAGAACGCCATGGGAAGCATTGAATACATGACACAATTCAAGCTGCAAATTGGAGATCATGAAGAAATAATAGAATGCAGCATAGCATGATTGGGAAAAACAGACCTGTTCTTGGGTCATGACTGGTTAAAACACCATAATCCAGCTATCAACTGGAAACAGAAGGAAGTTTGATTCACACAATGTCCAGGAACTTGTTGGATGGCGTCCCAGGTAGAGGAACCTGAAGACAAATCAGATCCAATGGAACAGTTACAGGAGGTGAACAATTATTGGCTATTGAAATTGGAGAACTGAGCTACAAGTACCCTCCATAGCAACCAACATAGCCACTAAAGAATCTGAAGCTGCCAAAAAGCGCACATTGGAGGAAGTAGTGCCAAACACTACTTGGAGCACTGAAAGGTCTTTGAAAAGGAGACCTTTGATGAATTGCCACCTGATGACTGTGGGATCATGCTATAGAGTTAATACCAGGATCCAAACCTGTGGATTGTAAAATATATCCACTTAACTGGATGAACAGGCACAGTTGGATGAATTCCTGAAAGAAAACCTCAAATCAGGCCAAATTCAACAAGTAAATCACCAATGGTGTCACCCTTCTTCTTTGTAAAGAAAAAGGATGGCAAATTATGACTGGTACAGGATTACTGATGATTAAACAAAATGACCATCAAGAATTGTTATCTGCTACTCTTATTGGTGAACTAGTGGATAAACTATCCAAGGCAAAGATATTCTCTAAATGGATATATGCTGGGGATACAACAATGTTTGTATCAAGGAGGGAGATGAATGGAAAGTGGCATTCAGGACAAACAGGGCCTTTTTGAACTGTTGGTTATGTTTTTTGGTTTAACAAATTCTCCAGCAACTTTCAAACCATGATGAACAATATCTTCTGACAGGAAGTTGCTGAGGGATGGGTCATCATTTATATGGATGATATTTTGGTGTTCTTGTCAACACAAGATGAACACACAAAACATGTCAACCGTATCCTGGCAAAACTCAAAAACCATAAACTGTCTTTAAAACCGGAAAAATGCTGGTTTGACCGACCAGAAATTGATTTCTTAGGTCTAGTCATCAGTGAAGATTCTATTTGAATGGAAACTGGCAAGGTTAAAGTGATTGAGGAATGGCTGACACCCACCTGTAAATGAGAATTACAACAATTCTTGGGTTTTGTGAATTTTTATCAACAATTTGTAGAAGGATTTGCTTTAACAGCTAAACCATTGACAAAGTTGACAGGGAAGGATGAGTGGCTCTGGACCAAACTACAAGATGAAGCCTTTCAGGGACTGAAAGACCTTGTGGTGAGGGAGGTTGTACTCAAAATTCCAGATGATGAGGGTCAATTTCAAATCAAAGTGGATGCATCGGATCTTGCAATTGGTGGAATCTTGTCTCAACAAGGAAAAGATGAATCCTGGAGACTGGTTGCATTTATTTCAAAGGCCTTAAACAATGCAGAGCAAAACTACAAGATCTATGACAAAGAAATGCTAGCAGTCATGCACACCTTTTATGAATGGTCACATTATCTTAAAAGCACCAAGGAGATAGTGGTGGTATTAACAGATCACCAAAACCTGACATACTTCAGGAAGCCACAGAATCTTAACCAATGACAAGCGCAATGGATCACGGATTTGCAGGAATACAATTTCGTCATCAAACACCATTCAGGAAAATCCAACTCCAAAGCAGACATTCTATCATGAAGAACAGATCATCACCTGGGAGGTCCAGACAATGAAGGAGTTGTCCTACTCAAAGATGATCTATTTGTCAGAGTATACAACAACAACAGGGCCATTGAGGACATTATTAAAGACATTTGGAAAATTCCTAATCATCAATGGGAAACTCAAGTTTGAAAAGGGTTGGACAATAATAGTGAGGACTTCAAAGTTGCCAATGGGCTAGTGGAATGGAAGGGCAGGATCTACATACCTGCAAATATACATACTCGTGAATTGTTGCTGGCAATCTATCACTCCTGGGGACATCCAGGAATAGATAGGACAGTGGAATTAATAACCAGGGACTTTTGGTGGCCCCAAATGTGAAAGGACATCCAGAATTACATTACTGGATGTGAAACCTGTCAGAAAGTGAAACCTGACAGACAAACTCAAGCAGTGCCATTACATCCTAACAAAGTACTGGAAGTGCCATGGGAGGTTATTTCTATGGATTTGATCAGCCCACTTCTGAGTCCAAAGGGAATGACATGATCCTGGTAATTGTGGATCAATTCACCAAAAATTGTATTTCCTACCCACAACATCTACAATTATGCTCAAGGAGTTGCAGTGTTATTCAGAGACAACATCTCAGGGAACATGGGTTACCAAAAAAGTCATCAGCAATTGGGTCCCAATTTGTCTCCAATTTATGGATGACTTATATGGGATGTTGGAATAAAAGCAAATCAGTCCACAGCATACCACCCACAGACAGACAGTCAAATGGAGCATGTAAATCAGATGGTCAAGGAATTCCTCACTATGTTTGTCAACATCAGCAAAACAACTGGAGCAATTGGCTAGCAGTTGCACAATTTTGCCACAATGATGGGTGCATTCAGCAACAGATACTCCCTTTCTTCATAACTACAGCAACACCCGTACAAAGGCTAAATCCACCTACATTCCTAAAGTAGTGCAGTGGAAGCAGGTTGAGGAATTCATGCTAACACTACTGCGGCACTAGAAAAAGCAGTGGAAACTATGAAGTGCAAATACAACAAGTCAAAGGCCCTTGTGTCAATACCAGCCCAGTGATAAAGTCTATCTAACACCGCCAACCTCCCTACCTACGCATCAAAAGAAATTGGACAGCAAATTTGTGGGACCTTTGGAGGTTGTTAAGAAAATAGGCAATCAGTGTATCAGTTGAAAATTCCAGCATCCTGAAAATCTCACATGTGTTTAACAAAGTACACCTCAAACATATAAGGAACCAGTTTTCTGGTCAGAAGGAAAAGCACTCATGCAAAGAAGCGCAGATGGTTGAGGTATCACAGGATGATGAATACAAAGTAGAGAAGTCATGGACAGCTTGTCAGTGGATGCTTAGAATACTCATCAAGTGGAAAGAAAAATTACCCTGTTGAGGAGTCAACTTGGGAACTGGCGGAAAATCTAGGAAACGCCAAGAGGAAGTTCAAAAATTCCATAGGCAAATCCTAGTGTGCCTGGTGATGGTCAACACGTGTGATATTAGCGCCAGTTTCTGTAAATGGCAAAATCACATGGCAATCCTAATCACAAAGTGGCTGTATGGGTGGGAGGATGGCAAGTTTGAGCACAAATACCTGGACAAGCTCAAACAAAATTGGCAACAGTGGAAAGGCAACTGGAAGGATGTATATGCCAAAGAAGATGATGATATGAAATGATACATGAAACAGGAAGATGAAACGAAAGTAGGAACTGTAACATTACCCCCTTTGTATGTGAGAAGTCACTGACTTCTACCATGCGGTTGTCCACGCATGATCTTGCCATGACTCAAGCCAAGTGACAACGTTGCCTAAGTCCACTGCTGCTGTCTCTGCTCGCCATTGAAGGCTCCGAACTGCTAGTTGCAGTTGTTTTGCCTGTGCTAATGCCGAATCCCTTTCTTCGAGAGTAAGGGAGTGAGGGTCGGTGGTGATGGTGAGCCCTGTGACAAAGTCCAGGGGTTTGGAAAATTGAGTGTAGAGGACAAGTATTTCAGCAAGTCAGTTGCTGACATTTTGAAGCATTGCGTTACAGGGGCAGATGACTATGGGAGGAGCGACGGCGGCGGTAGGTTCGATGAGTTCTGCAGGATGTTCATGCAGCTCGGGGAGGTCAGCAAAGTTGAAGTCATCGATGGTGATAGTGGTCTCAACAAAGACCTCGAGGGGGAAATCATGGGCAGTGGCAATGAAAGGCGAGAGAAGATTAACTGGCTCAATATAGTAATGGCCACATGCGGTGACCAACAAGGCAAAGGCAAGGGCGGCGAAGTAGGCGATGACAATGAAGAGAGACATTGATTGAATACATGTGGTTTGGAGCATTCAGGTTGTTAGGAGTGCCCCCTTTTATTCTTTGTTGAACACTTTGTCATCCCAGTTGACTGTCCGGAGTTCTCCATCTGTAGATCGGTAAGTGAATGTGGACGCTCTGATGCTGGGAACATATTCAAGTTCTTCATCAGATTCTTCTGATTCACTTAGCTCATTCCTGGTGGTGGTAGAAACTTCGTTCTCATGATCCCCACCTGGTTCAGGGATAAGGTCTTGTGGTGTGACACTTTTGGGCGAGTTGGGTATGGTAGGTCCATCCATACTGTCAAATGCGTCCAAGAACTCAAGGCTCTCAAGTGCTCTGTTGAGATTTGATATTGCATCTGGGACTCGTAGCATAGTAGTCCATCTGAAAATCTCTATCTCTTTACTTGTGTCTGCTAGTTGTTTAGCAAAGTCAAAGAGTGTGGGGTCTTCTCAGCAAAGGGCGGCTTCGGTGTACACATTACATGTGTGATTCAAGCGTCGGTTGGGTGGACAGGAGATAGGGTAGACAACACGGTGTCTGTAGGTGGGGGTGTGGAGTGGTGGTGGGGGGGGGGGGGGGGGGGGGGGGGGGGGAGGGGGGGGGGGAGGGGGGGAGGGGGGGGGGGGGGTGGGAGAGGTC